>CM055267.1:65040426-65596885 GCA_029237695.1 Conchocele bisecta
TGTTTGAGTCCATTTCTTTGTTACTGTACCACCTAGGACCACCAAACTTTCACAGCTTCATAATCAAGGGGTGCCCACCACATATCACTATTCAACATGTTACTTTTTTTTTAACTTGACCCATTTTTTCCGCGTAGTCGACTTAGCCATTTTCAATGTTAAGTTTTCGCGTTTACAATGTTAAGTTTTCGTGTTTAAGTCCATTTCTTTGGTACTGTACCACCTAGGACCACCAAACTTTCACAGCTTCATAACCAAGGGGTGCCTACCACATACAACTATCCAACATGTGACCATTTTTTTACCTTCACCTATTATTTCTACGTAATTGACTTAGCCATTTTCAACGTTAACTTTTTAACGTACGTCTGGTTAAAGTTTTTTGGTTAAAACTTTTTCGTTATACTATATCTCTGCAACTGCTTCGCCCATTACCTTGAAACTTCACATGGTTGTTTATCACCATCCATATTTTCATTCTAACCCCCAACCGTGCGGCCCCTGTGCCCAATGTCAAGGTCAAATTACTTTGCATTTTTTTGTTAAAGTTTTTTCGTGTACTATATCTCTGCAACTGCTTCACCCAGTACCTTGATACTTCACATGGGTGTTTATCATCATTGTCGCACCTGCTTGCGGAAAGCGCGATCCTGTGCCCAATGTCAAGGTCAAATTACTTTGAATTTTTTTGTTAAAGTTTTTTCGTGTACTATATCTCTGCAACTGCTTCACCCAATACCTTGATACTTCACATGGGTGTTTATCATCATTGTTGCACCTGCTTGCGGAAAGCGCGATCCTGTGCCCAATGTCAAGGTCAAATTACTTTGAATTTTTTTTTTTAAGTTTTTTCGTGTACTATATCTCTGCAACTGCTTCACCCAATACCTTGATACTTCACATGGGTGTTTATCATCATTGTTGCACCTGCTTGCGGAAAGCGCGATCCTGTGCCCTATGTCAAGTTCAAATTACTTTGAATTTTTTTGTTAAAGTTTTTTTGTGTACTATCTCTCTGCAACTGCTTCACCCATACCTTCATACTTCACATGGGTGTTTATCATCATTGTCACACCTGCTTGCGGAAAGCGCGATATCGTCGCCATTTTGGCATACGTCCGTCCGTTCGTCCGTGTGTCCGGTTAAAGTTTTTTGGTTAAAGTTTTTCCATCTACTATATCTATTTTTTTAGTGTCCATGCCTCGCCCCAAGGCGCGACATGAAGGCCACGGCCATCTAGTCTACAAAAAGTGGGTATAATTATGTTATCCAAGTGTCTATGCTTGGAAAAAACCTGGCCTTCGTGGCTTTGCCTCGTTTCTTGTTTTGTGTACTATATCTCTGCAACTGCTTCACCCATTACCTTGATACTTCACATGGGTGTTTATCATCATTGTCGCACTCGCTTGCGGAAAGCGCGATATCGTCGGCATTTTGGCATACGTCCGTGTGTCCGGTTAAAGTTTTTTCGTTAAAGTTTTTCCATCTACTATATCTATTTTTTTAGTGTCCATGCCTCGCCCCAAGGCGCGACATGCAGGCCACGGCCATCTAGTCTACAAAAAGTGGGTATAATTATGTTATCCAAGTGTCCATGCTTGGAAAAAACCTGGCCTTTGTGGCTTTGCCTCGTTTCTTGTTTTGAACTTGACCCATTTTTTCCGCGCAGTCGACTTAGCCATTTTCAATGTTAAGTTTTCGCGTTTACAATGTTAAGTTTTCGTGTTTAAGTCCATTTCTTTGGTACTGTACCACCTAGGACCACCAAACTTTCACAGCTTCATAACCAAGGGGTGCCTACCACATACAACTATCCAACATGTGACCATTTTTTTACATTCACCTATTATTTCTACGTAATTGACTTAGCCATTTTCAACGTAACTTTTTAACGTACGTCTGGTTAAATTTTTTGGTTAAAAACTTATTTTTTGTTATACTATATCTCTGCAACTGCTTCGCCCATTACCTTGAAACTTCACAGGGTGTTTATCATCATCCATATTTTCATTCTACCCAGCCGTGCGGCCCTGTGCCCTAATGTCAAGGTCAAATTACTTTGAATTTTTTTTGTTAAAGTTTTTTCGTGTACTATATCTCTGCAACTGCTTCAACCCATTACCTTGATCTTCACATGGGTGTTTATCATCATTGTCGCACCCCCGCTTGCGGAAAGCGCGATATCGTCGGCATTTTGGCATACGCCCGTCCTTCCGTCCGTGTCCGGTTAAAGTTTTTTCGTTAAAGTTTTTCCATCTACTATATCTATTTTTTTTAGTGTCCATGCCTCGCCCCAAGGCGCGACATGCAGGCCACGGCCATCCAGTCTACAAAAAGTGGGTATAATTATGTTATCCAAGTGTTTATGCTTGGAAAAAACCTGGCCTTCGTGGCTTTGCCTCGTTTCTTGTTATTACATTTTATTATCTATGAAGCTTCTCTGTAGCAATAGATTTGAAAAAACTTCAACATGCAGATTACATTTGTATAAACAATAGTTAAACAATAATGTGAAGACAATCTGAAATACTAAATTTATTTTGTTTAGTAATGATGTATGTATTTGTTATATTTATACCCCCCGCAACGAGTTGTGGGGGGGTATACTGGAGTCAGGTTGTCCGTCCATCCGTCCGTCCGTCCGTAAACTTAACATCAGAGAAATATTGTTATAACTTCTATTTCCTTCATCTAAAATGCTTAACATTTCACACATGCATTTCTGTAAGGCTCTACTAACATGCTGTGCCAAATCCACGACCGTCCAACCCCCACTGATCCCATGGTCAAGGTCAAATACTTAGTCTCTTTACAAAACTTAACATCAGAGAAATATTGTTATAACTTCTATTTCCTTCATCTAAAATGCTTAATATTTCACACATGCATTCCTGTAAGGTTCTACTACCATGCTGTGCCAAATCCACGACGGTCCTACCCCCGCTAATCCCAAGGTCAAGGTCAAATACTTAGTCTCTTTACAAAACTTGACATCAGAGAAATATTGTTATAGCTTCTATTTCCTTCATCTAAAATGCTTAATATTTCACACATGCATTCCTGTAAGGCTCTACTACCATGCTGTGCCAAATACACGACCGTCCAACCCCAGCTGATCCCATGGTCAAGGTCAAATACTTAGTCTCTTTACAAAAGTTAACATCAGAGAAATATTGTTATAACTTCTATGTCCTTCATCTAAAATGCTTAATATGTCACACATGCATTCCTGTAAGGCTCTACTACCATGCTGTGCCAAATCCACGACCGTCCAACCCCCGCTGATCCCAAGGTCAAGGTCAAATACATGGTCTCTTTACAAAACTTAACATCAGAGAAATATGTTATAACTTCATCTAAAATTCTTAATATTTCATGCATGCATTCCTCTAAGGCTCTACTATCATGCTGTGACATATCCCCGCTGATCCCATGGTCAAGGTCACATACTTAGTCTCTTTGCAAAACTTAACATCAGAGAAATCGGTTATAACTTCTATTTCCTTGCTCGGATCTGCTTCACATTTCACACACGCATTGTGCCCGCTAAGCCCAGAGTCAAGGTCACAAGCCCACACTTGGAAAATATTACATATTTAGGGGTACCTGGGCCCACGCGGGGGGTATTCCGTAAGCCTCGCTTACTGACCAATCTAGTTCATTATGTTGTTGATTATTCATTAACTTCCAATATTTAAATGAATTTAACTAAAATAGTTAACAAATAGTAACTAATAGAATATAACTGATCACTGTTTGCCTTTGTTTAAGTTACTGTTTGGAACATTCACTGAAATAAATTCCAATAACTTGGAATTGTATTCACTACAAGGCTTGTAGTACAAGCAAGGAACTTCTGTACAATATAACAAGGAACAAGGCATAACAATTGGGCCAACGGCTGAGAAAAGGTACCTTACAACGTTTGAGACCAGTGTAACCCAAGATCAGTTTGCACATCTTTGTAGTCTGATCATAGTCTATGCTGTTAGTTACTTTGGTAGTGTTGCTGTCATGAGTAAATATATTAAACCATAATCAAAATGTGTGAGTATGAGATGATGATGATGATGATGATGATGATGATGATGATGATGATGATGATGATGATGATGATCTACAAATGTTACAAATTTTCGTAAGGTCCCTTTTCTCAGCCGGCAGCCCAAATATAACCCAACAGCTGGTTGCATGCATTCATTAATATATAATCATAATACACAAACTATTGAAATAAAAATATATTAACTTGTTTTAATAGGACACTGATGTAACATGTTATTGTATAGAATTAATATATTTAAATACATAGTGTCCGTATCTTAATTATTGTGCTATTTGTTTTAAATTTTTTACAAAAAATTATTGAATAAAACAAATTGGCCTATGCAAAACAGAATATAAGTATCACATTTGTAATTTAGCAGTAACAAACAAATATCCCAATATCTGTTTCAAAATTCAAGAAATCATTTATGTAAGTGCTACATAAATTACCAATGTTTGTGAAAATTATTTTCTTTTGTTTTCATGAAATACATTTGCTGGTGATGTGGTGTCTTTTGTGGGACCTCTGAAGCTAGTAACAAATAGATAGACCAATCAAAATCTATTAAATATTTCCTTCAGAGACGGAGAGGGCGTCAGTCAGAGATCCCACAAAATACACCATCACACAGCTATCACCAAACAAAATACTGAACCAACTTGGTAAAACTAGGATTATGAATAATCTTTGTAAAGTTTGTTTGATTTGACGGTGTGGATGTATCATTGTCAACATGGACATGGAAAACATGCATTACCATATTCTGAATTGTTTAGGGAAGTTGACATGATGTTTGTACCTTAATTATAAAGTCTCAATAACATTTGATAAAAAATAGTTTGAAACGGGTACGAAGTGGTATGAGGACGAAGTTACAAAAAAAATGTTTCAACATTTGCAACAATTTCTACTCAATACTACAGGTCTATATATAGGAGGCATTGATTATATGATATATTTCCCCACATTACTTGTAAAAAATCCATGTAGAATTGCTTGTATTGTGATGATATACATGTTTAAAAGTTTGTAAACAATGATCGGCGACGGGCGCTGCCATCTTGGATTTCGATCGTAAATTTCCGTTGATTTCCGTCAGCGCTCGGAAACAGTCACATCGGGTTGTTAAACTTCCAAATTCAACATTTTTATGTCCATTTTCAGTATTTTTTCTGATTTACACTAATGGATGGTTACCAAACGACGATGTAGAACACCTCTCCTAACTAAAGTTTTACCTTAAGAAAACTTTTCAAACTGTATTATTTTTATGCAAATGCGTGTGTAATCAACTAAAAATAGAATGTTCTAGCAGATTAATGTATTAACTTCTCTCATTGGCTTATTCCCAGCGTCAGAACCAAATCAGAAAAGAGCTTTCAGACGGCGTTTGCACCCATTAAATTCCACAAATCTGGAGTCAGTTTTTGCGCAGGCGCAATTCATACCGTCACGAGTTATCGTTCCTGTTGGTTCATGCTAATTACATTTTGCAATGACAGATCGTTTCGTACCAAGTACCGTTAGTCACTGTTCTCATGGATTCGTACCCCTAAGCACATACATTCATATTGTGTGTTATATTCTGATTAATTCCTGAAAATGTATACATCAACATAAAGTTCAAACTCTTTACTATGAGTGCACATAAGGAATTTGGCAAAATTGTTGTTTATGCAAGTCTTAGAGTCCCTAGAAATAACCCACCCAAGTCACCTAATTGATCTTGAAACTTCTCATCAGGTTCATGCCATACAACTTTTTTGCACATTTGAGTGACATTCCTTGATCACTCATACAATAAAGAAGTGTTGCTACCTAGATGCATCACATATGGTGAAGTCCAGATTCACCTAGAAATCAACATGTATCACATTTTATGCATAATTTGCGAACAGACCCTCTTCAGATTAAGGAAGTTTGTAGAAACAGCAAAAAATAGGTGGTAAATCACAATTGTATGTAACTGTAACTTAGAAAACCGTGGGAAACAACTTAAAATATTTTTTTTTAATAATTTTCAATTACCGGTAACACTATTCTTAGAATATGCTTATTCACTTGTTTTTTAGGGTAGGACACAAATCAATGGGAAGGCACAAATCCATGAGAATTGGGACTACTATATGGCAAAGTAAATAATAAATGATAAAAGTCAGATAATGAAAAATAGAAGTTAAACATGATATACATGTAGAGACATGGCATGTTAGTCTAGATCCTCAGTAGCTGCATGTTTTCCACTTTAGAGGCAACAGGTTGAACTATGCCCATGCCTATAAAAACAATAAAGTGCAATAGCTACACACCTGAAACTTGGTATGTAGCTTCGTTATGATGAGTAGATGCGCAAAGTTTATTTTGATTTTTGATGTGACCCATGGGTCATGGATTATATCCCCTTGTTCGACTTAGAAATTGACAATTTTGTCTTGTTGATTCGACACTGAGCCATGGATTATCTCCCCCTTTTGGACTTAGAATTTTGGCTTGTTTTACTATCAAAGCGGTATGTGGAGCATCCGTGTTCTATGAACACATTTTCTAGTTTTGGACATACATGTACACTCTTGATTCGTTAGTCGGATATTCTCCAAACTTCATCAATAGCTTTTTCACATCGATGGATATTCTACCAGTGTAATTGGGCTGACCTTCACCTTGGTGACCTTCACTTTGGTGTCAACACTTTTGACATACAAATGTTGAATATCTCCTGATCCGATAGTCATATCATTACCAAATTTATAAATATCTTCCTCACATTGATAGCTACTAGTATCCATTCAGTGTCAATGACACTGTCATTCCGGTGACTTTGACCGTCACCTTGGTGACTTTGACTTTTGTGTCAATAATCTTTTATGTACGTCTAAATGTTGAATGTCTCTTGATCCGTTAGTTGGATCATTGCCAAACTTCATCAATAGCTTCTTCCTTCCTCATTTTGATGGCTATCCACCTAGTGTCATTTGTTTGACCTTGGTGATGTTGACCTTCATGGCGATCGCCTCGTTCAGTGGTCGCCTTGTGTTTGATATGATATTGAAATAATGTGAATAAAAACGTTTTCAGAGTTTTATTTTTCCAGGTACTTGTTGTTTGTAGAGGTAAATGTTCCATTAACAGGGATTCTGCTGGGGAAAATAAAATAAAAAAAATTGCTTCTTCAAAAAATAAAATCATTTTATTTTCGAAAATTGTAATTTTTTATCGCCAATTGCGAAAGTGGCGATCGCCAGCAGAATCCCTGGTCTTGATAAACAAGTTAACCATGTGATAATGACATATCATTCTTGATAACCATAAAAAAAAACACTTAAATGCGCATACATGTACGTGTAGTTAGCAATAGTTAGCGTGTTTATGGCTGTGACTAGAGAAATGGCGCTTATCTCATTTCTGGCCATTCGACCTCCAAAATAAATGGTGTCCGAATATTTTGGGCCATTGCGGTAATCTCTTTGCATGTTGTGCATAATGCGGGATGATATGACGTTACTATTACTATATCAAACATATGAGACACGCCATGTGATTTTGTACCGAAAAACATGTGCGATATTTCATGAAATATATTTACAGAAACTGTGATAATTTTTGTAAATGCTGTCAAAAGATGACAAAATTTGCATAGCAAATGCGGAATATATTTCGTCAACTTTCTATGTCATTTACGGAAAATATAAATTTTGTCAATATTTTTCATGAGATTTTGCACATGTTCTTAGGTACATAATCACGTGGCTTTTGTTATCATTTACAGAATTCCAGAGGTGCCCCCAGATACAGCCCAAACCAATCCTATAATGAAGTATACTGGATTGCCACAGTTTGCTCATATCCAGCCAGAAAACACAATCACTGGATGTGCCAAAATGTCGCTGAATTTCGTTGCAAATCTTGATACACACGCAGAAAAGCTTTCAGGTATGTTGCAGGCTGGAATACACATGTATCCGCTAATAAAGAATAATATTTGTATACCCAGAGCCTTAGTGGGTTGGATTTGTGGAACCTCTCTAAACAGGACACCACATACACACAAGCAAGTTCAATTTTGATTGGTGACACTGACATTTATCTCAAACGATCATGTATGTTTATGATTGCAAAGGACAGACACATGTCAGTGAGGGATCCTATGCCAACATTACAGCTGAACCTCTACACTGGACACCCTGGGGTGCTCCCATGGTGTCCAGTTTAAAGAGGTTTCGCTGTATGAATTTGACATGTTCACACCAATATTTTGGCACAGAAACATTTGTGTCCTCTCTATACCATTTGGAATATGTTATACAATTTCAAAATGCAACACAATTGGTCTTATTGACATTGAGATCAGTGGAAACAGAGATTAATTATCATGTGCTTCTGTGTAGTCTTGTCGGGGTCTTCATTGTTCACAATCTCTGGACAAGTTCACCAAATTTGCAAAGTATACTTATCTTGCTAAGTACACATTGACAGAGAAATTTTCAATTTAAGGATAAATTTATTTATTTTTGTTATACTGAATTCATTATTTATTACATTATGACAGCCACACTGGCTATCATAATGTAATAAATTTGGTGTAATAATTCTGCATACATGTACTTTTAATCATCAAATATATGCAGTCATTAGTTCTATATGAAATAATGCATTTCGGGAAAATAAATGTCATGTGATGTTGTACCGAAGAAGATAAAAAATATTTTTAGCTCACCTGAGCGAAGCTCATGTGAGCTATTGTTCTAAGTACACATTGACGAGAGAAATTTTCAATTTAAGGATATATTTATTAATTTTTGTTGTACTGACTCCCTCAACATATACTTGGCTAGATACGTATTCTTAGCAAGTTTGGCGAAATCAGCTACTGGAAAGTGAAAAATATCATGCCTGCAGGTTACTATTGCTATCAACTGTATGGGTATTCAGGCTGACCCAGATATAGACGAGACAAGTCATGTGATTTTGTACCGAAGAAGATAAAAAATATTTTTAGCTCACCTGAGCTCATGTGAGCTATTGTTACCGCAATGTGTCCGTCGTCGTCGTCCGTGAACATTTTCAAACGTCTTCTCCTCGGTAACCATTGGGCCTATAGTCACCAAACTTCATGGTCATGGTCCTTAGGTAGGGGGATTACAAAATTGTTAAAATGACGTCATTACGTAATCCAAGATGGCCGTCGTCTAAAAAATAGCACAAATTCTTAAAACATCTTCTTCTCAAGAACCGCCAACCGGATTTCGACAAAACTTGGTAAGAATGATCCATGTACATTGCTCTTTCAAAGTTGTTAAAATGGTGACCCCTGGGTCAAAAATGGGCGTGGCCTGTGGGGTCAAATTGGGGTCAAATTTTATTTTTAACTGAATATGGTTATGTCATATATCAAATTGTAGGTATCAATGAGGCGATCACTCTGGTGCATTTTTTTGTCGAAATCGGATTGTTATGTCATCCAAGATGGCCGCCGAAATGTCAAAAGGTCGTTCTTTTATTAGAGATTTCAAAATTCTTCTTCACATGAACCGCTTGGCCCATGGTAGCCAAACTTAAAAGTTATGGTCCATGGGTGAAGCCTTTTCAGATTTGTTAAAATGGAGGTCATCGCTAATCCAAGATGGCCGCCGTCTAAAAATAACATAAATTCTTAAAAAATCTTCTTCTCATGAACCGCTAGCCGGATTTCGACGAAACTTGGTAGGAATGATCGATGTACAATGCTCTTTCAAAGTTGTTAAAATGGTGACCCCGGGGTCAAAAATGGGCCTGATCCGTGGTGTCAAATTGGGGTCAAATTTTATTTTTCACCGAATATGGTCATGTCTCTATCAAATTGAAGGTATCAGAGAGGCGATCACTCTGGTACATTTTTTGTTGAAATTGGATGGTCATGTCATCCATGATGGCCGCCAAAAGGTCAAAAGGTCGTTCTTTTATTAGAGATTTCAAAATTCTTCTTCACACGAACCGCTTGGCCCATGGTGGCCAAACTTCACAGTTATGGTCCATGGGTGAAGCCTTTTCAGTTGTTAAAACGGAGGTCATCGCTAATCCAAGATGGCCGCCATCTAAAAATAGCACAATTTTTTTTAAAACAAATGAACTCAATGTCACATTCTCCTCTGGTGTTCATGGAGTCAGGTGAGTGAGTTAGGGCCATCATGGCCCTCTTGTTTATACACCAGTTTGAAAAAACTGGACGTACATTTATTATGTATTCACCTTGTCTGGGTGGGCGGGCACAGCTTGTCCATGCAATAACTAGATTCTACTTGACGGATTGTAACTAAATTGGGTGTAAATTTTATCACGGCTGCCGTCGGCAAGACAAAGAAGCCTATTGATTTAAAAAAAATTCTGACGACTTATCTCCCCTTGGCGACCATTTTTATTTTTCGCACTCTGTATCCTTGTCCACGCAACAACTCAAATTCGACTTCACCGCTCGTAACCAAATTTGGTGTACATGTTTATCACAGCAAGACAAAGAAGCCTATTGATTTTGTAAAGTTTCAGATGACTTTTATCTATTTTTAATTTTCGCACTCTGTATCCTTGTTAACTTTTTAACCATTTTTTTTTCATTTTTGTATCCAATTTTTGTCGCGCCCGCTTGCGGAAAACGCGATATAGTCGGCACTTTGGCGTACGTACGTGTGTCCGGTTAAAGTTTTTGGTTATTAAAGTTTTTGGTTAAAGTTTTTGGTTATACTATATCTCTGCAACTGCTTTGCCCATTATCTTGAAACTTCACATGGGTGTGTATCATCATCTATATTTTCATTCTACCCCCCTTCCGTGTGGCCCCTGTGCCCAATGTCAAGGTCAAATTACTTTGAAGTTTTTGGTTAAGTTTTTTGGTTAAGTTTTTTGGTTAAAGTTTTTCGTTATACTACATCTCTGCAACTGCTTTTCCCATTACCTTGAAACTTCACATGGGTGTTTATCATCATCTATATTTTCATTCTACCCCCTCCTGTGCGGCCCCTGTGCCCAATGTTAAGGTCAAATTACTTTGAAGTTTTTTGGTTAAGTTCTTTGGTTAAAGTTTTTGGTTAAGTTTTTTGGTTAATTTTTTTGGTTAAGGTTTTTGGTTAAGTTTTTTGGTTAAAGTTTTTCGTTATACTATATCTCTGCAACTCCTTTGCCCATTACCTTGAAACTTCACATGGGTGTTTATCATCATCTATATTTTCATTCTACCCCCCTTCCGTGCGGCCCCTGTGCCCAATGTCAAGGTCAAATTACTTTGAAGTTTTGGTTAAGTTTTTTGGTTAACATTTTTGGTTAAGTTTTTTGGTTAAGTTTTTTGGTTAAAGTTTTTGGTTAAGTTTTTTGGTTAAGTTTTTTGGTTAAAGTTTTTCGTTATACTATATCTCTGCAACTGCTTTGCCCATTACCTTGAAACTTCACATGGGTGTTTATCATCATCTATATTTTCATTCTACCCCTCCTGTGCGGCCCCTGTGCCCAATGTCAAGGTCAAATTACTTTGAAGTTTTTGGTTAAGTTTTTTGGTTAAAGTTTTTGGTTAAGTTTTTTGGTTAAATTTTTCGTTATACTATATCTCTGCAACTCCTTTGCCCATTACTTTGAAACTTCACATGGGTGTTTATCATCATCTATATTTTCATTCTACCCCCCTCCCGTATGGCCCCTGTGCCCAATGTCAAGGTCAAATTACTTTGAAGTTTTTGGTTAAAGTTTTTTTCGCGCCCGCTTGCGGAAAGCGCGATATAGTCGGCACTTTGGCGTACGTACGTGTGTCCGGTTAAAGTTTTTGGTTAAGTTTTTTGGTTAAAGTTTTTCGTTATACATGTACTATATATTTTTAGTGTCCATGCCTCGCCACAAGGCGCGACATGCAGGCCGCGGCCATCTAGTATATAATTATACGCCTGTTTTAAAAAACGGGACGTATTATGTATTCACCTTGACTTGTACGGGCGGGCGGCGGGCACAGCTTGTTCACTCAATAACTAGAGTCTACTTAACAGATTGTAACCAAATTCGGTATACATGTTTATCACTTCAGTTCTGATTTTGGGATTTTCCCCCCATTTGTACATGTACTTGAACATGCAAAGAGTTAATTTTCACACTGTACCCTTGTTAACACAAGAACTCCAGTTCTACCTGACGGATTGTAACTAAATTCAGTATACATGTTTATCACGTCAAGATGAAGAACCTTATTTGTTTTCAGTGACTTATCTCCCCTTGTTGTTCGGCACTCCTGTTAATTTTCGGATTCTATATTCTTGTCCACACAATTCCTCCAGTTCTACTTGACGGATCGTAACCAAATTCAGTATACATGTTTATCAAGACAAGATGAAGAACCCTATTTGTTTTCAGTGACTTATCTCCCCTTGTTGTTCGGCACTCCTGTTAATTTTCGGATTCTATATTCTTGTCTACACAATTCCACCAGTTCTACTTGATGGATCGTAACCAAATTCAGTATACATGTTTATCAAGGGAAGATGAAGAACCCTATTTGTTTTCGGTGACCTATCTCTCCTTATTGACTGGCCTTGCCTCATGGGTGTATATTGTGATGTTCGGCCCTCTTGTTATATATTATATCAAATTAATCAGAAACTAGAAAAAGTCGATGGCGCGCCATCGCAATATACCCACTTTCCCCAAATGCTAAGTCCGAAAGGGGGAGATACCAAATATCAGGCGCGTAGGTATGAAGGTGAAAAAGTTTTTCGAGTTACAAGGAAAAAATGGGAAATTCTGAGTCCGAAAGGGGGAGATAATCCATGATGGAGGGTCGGATGAAAAATCCGAATTCACTTTGCGCATCTGCACATGATAACGAAGCTACATAGCAAATATGAGGCGCGTAGGTATGAAGGTGAAAAAGATTTTCGAGTTACAAGGAAAAAATGGGAAATTCGGAGTCCGAAAGGGGGAGATAATCCATGATGGACGGATGAAAAATCCGAATTCACTTCCGAAAGGGGGAGATACCAAATATCAGGCGTAGGTATGAAGGTGAAAAAGTTTTTCGAGTTACAAGGAAAAAAATGGGAAATTCTGAGTCCGAAAGGGGGAGATAATCCATGATGGAGTCGTTTCGGATGAAAAATCCGAATTCACATTTGCGCATCTGACATGATAACGAAGCTACATAGCAAATATGAGGCGCGTAGGTATGAAGGTGAAAAAGTTCGAGTTACGAGGAAAAAAATGGGAAATTCTGAGTCCGAAAGGGAGAGATAATCCATGATGGAGGGTCGGATCAAAAATCCGAATTCACTTTGCGCATCTGCACATGATAACGAAGCTACATAGCAAATATGAGGCGCATAGGTATGAAGGTGAAAAAGTTTTTTGAGTTACAAGGAAAAAATGGGAAATTCTGAGTCCGAAAGGGGGAGATAATCCATGATGGAGGGTCGGGTGAAAAATCCGAATTCACTTTGCGCATCTGCACATGATAACGAAGCTACATAGCAAATATGAGGCGCGTAGGTATGAAGGTGAAAAAGTTTTTCGAGTTACAAGGAAAAAATGGGAAATTCTGAGTCCGAAAGGGGGAGATAATCCATGATGGAGGGTCGGATGAAAAATCCGAATTCACTTTGCGATCTGCACATGATAACGAAGCTACATAGCAAATATGAGGCGCGTAGGTATGAAGGTGAAAAAGTTTTTCGAGTTACAAGGAAAAAAATGGGAAATTCTGAGTCCGAAAGGGGGAGATAATCCATGATGGAGGGTCGGATCCAAAAATCCGAATTCACTTTGCGCATCTGCACATGATAACGAAGCTCATAGCAAATATGAGGCGTAGGTATGAAGGTGAAAAAGTTTTTCGAGTTCGAGGAAAAAATGGGAAATTCTGAGTCCGAAAGGGGGAGATAATCCATGATGGAGGGTTCGGATCAAAAATCCAAATTCACTTTGCGCATCTGCACATGATAACGAAGCTACATAGCAAATATGAGGCGCGTAGGTATGGAGGTGAAAAAGTTTTTCGAGTTACGAGGAAAAAATGGGAAATTCTGAGTCCGAAAGGGGAGATAATCCATGATGGAGAGGGTTCGATGAAAAATCCGAATTCACTTTGCGCATCTGCACATGATAACGAAGCTACATAGCAAATATGAGGCGCGTAGGTATGAAGGTGAAAAAGTTTTTCGAGTTACAAGGAAAAAATGGGAAATTCGGAGTCCGAAAGGGGGAGATAATCCATGATGGAGGGTCGGATGAAAAATCCGAATTCACTTCCGAAAGGGGGAGATACCAAATATCAGGCGCGTAGGTATGAAGGTGAAAAAGTTTTTCGAGTTACAAGGAAAAAATGGGAAATTCTGAGTCCGAAAGGGGGAGATAATCCATGATGGAGGGTCGGATCAAAAATCGAATTCACTTTGCGCATCTGCACATGATAACGAAGCTACACACCAAATATGAGGCGCGTAGGTATGAAGGTGAAAAAGTTTTTTTCGAGTTACAAGGAAAAAATGGGAAATTCGGATCGAGGGGGT
The DNA here is from genome assembly GCA_029237695.1 of Conchocele bisecta. Taxonomy (NCBI): domain Eukaryota; kingdom Metazoa; phylum Mollusca; class Bivalvia; order Lucinida; family Thyasiridae; genus Conchocele; species Conchocele bisecta. The sequence continues at coordinate 65,054,983 of CM055267.1, forward strand.
GAAAGGGGGAGATAATCCATGATGGAGGGTCGGATTGAAAATCCGAATTCACTTTGCGCTCTGCACATGATAACGAAGCTACATACCAAATATCAGGCGGCGTAGGTATGAAGGTGAAAAAAGTTTTTCGAGTTACAAGGAAAAAATGGGAAAATTCTGAGTCGAAAGGGGGAGATAATCCATGATGGAGGGTCGGGTGAAAAATCCGAATTCACTTTGCGCATCGCACATGATAACGAAGCTACATAGCATATGATGCGCGTAGGTATGAAGGTGAAAAAGTTTTTCGAGTTACAAGGAAAAAATGGGGAAATTCTGAGTCCGAAGGGGGTGATAATCCATGATGGAGGGTCGGATGAAAAATCCGAATTCACTTTGCGCATCTGCACATGATAACGAAGCTACATAGCAAATATGAGGCGCGTAAGGTATGAAGGTGAAAAAGTTTTTCGAGTTACAAGGAAAAAATGGGAAATTCTGAGTCCGAAAGGGGGAGATAATCCATGATGGAGGGTCGGATCAAAAATCCGAATTCACTTTGCGCATCTGCACATGATAACGAAGCTACATAGCAAATATGCGCGTAGGTATGAAGGTGAAAAAAAGTTTTTCGAGTTACAAGGAAAAAATGGGAAATTCTGAGTCCGAAAGGGGGAGATAATCCATGATGGAGGGTCGGATCAAAAATCCGAATTCACTTTGCGCATCTGCACATGATAACGAAGCTACATAGCAAATGAGGCGCATAGGTATGAAGGTGAAAAAGTTTTTTGTTTTTTGTTACAAGGAAAAAATGAAAAAAATGGGAAATTCTGAGTCGAAAGGGGGAGATAATCATGATGAGGGTCGGGCGTGAAAAATCCGAATTCACTTTTTGCGCATCTGCACATGATAACGAAGCTACATAGCAAAATATGAGGCGCGTAGGTATGAAGGTGAAAAAGTTTTTCGAGTTACAAGGAAAAAATGGGAAATTCGGAGTCCGAAAGGGGAGATAATCCATGATGGAGGGTCGGATGAAAAATCCGAATTCACTTCCGAAAGGGGGAGATACCAAATATCAGGCGCGGTAGGTATGAAGGTGAAAAAGGTGAAGTTACAAGGAAAAAATGGGAAATTCTGAGTCCGGAAAGGGGGGAGATAATCCATGATGGAGGGTGGATCAAAAATCCGAATTCACTTTGCGCATCTGCACATGATAACGAAAGCTACACACCAAATATGAGGCGGTAGGTATGAAGGTGAAAAGTTTTTCGAGTTACAAGGAAAAAATGGGAAATTCGGAGTCCGAAAGGGGAGATAATCCATGATGGAGGGTCGGATGAAAAATCCGAATTCACTTTGCGCACTGCACATGATAACGAAGCTACATACCAAATATCAGGGCGTAGGTATGAAGGTGAAAAAGTTTTTCGAGTTACAAGGAAAAAATGGGGAAATCTGAGTCCGAAGGGGGAGATAATCCATGATGGAGGGTCGGGTGAAAAATCCGAATTCACTTTGCGCATCTGCACATGATAACGAAGCTACATAGCAAATATGAGGCGCGTAGTATGAAGGTGAAAAAGTTTTTCGAGTTACAAGGAAAAATGGGAAATTCTGAGTCCGAAAGGGGGAGATAATCCATGATGGAGGGTCGGATGAAAAATCCGAATTCACTTTGCGCATTCTGCACATGATAAATGAAGCTACATAGCAAATATGAGGCGCGTAGGTATGAAGGTGAAAAGTTTTCGAGTTACAAGGAAAAAAATGGGAAATTCTGAGTCCGAAAGGGGGAGATAATCCATGATGGAGGGTCGGATCAAAAATCCGAATTCACTTTGCGCATCTGCACATGATACGAAGCTACATAGCAAATATGAGGCGCGTAGGTATGAAGGTGAAAAAGTTTTTCGAGTTACAAGGAAAAAATGGAAATTTCTGAGTCCGAAAGGGGGAGATAATCCATGATGGAGGGTCGGATCAAAAATCCGAATTCACTTTGCGCATCTGCACATGATAACGAAGCTACATAGCAAATATGAGGCGCATAGGGTATGAAGGTGAAAAAGTTTTTTGAGTTACAAGGAAAAAATGGAAATTCTGAGTCCGAAAGGGGGAGATAATCCATGATGGAGGGTCGGGTGAAAAATCCGAATTCACTTTGCGCATCTGCACATGATAACGAAGCTACATAGCAAATATGAGGCGCGTAGGTATGAAGGTGAAAAAGTTTTTCGAGTTACAAGGAAAAAATGGGAAATTCTGAGTCCGAAAGGGGGAGATAATCCATGATGGAGGGTCGGATGAAAAATCCGAATTCACTTTGCGCATCTGCACATGATAACGAAGCTACATAGCAAATTATGAGGCGCGTAGGTATGAAGGTGAAAAAGTTTTTCGAGTTACAAGGAAAAAAAAAAATGGGAAATTCTGAGTCCGAAAGGGGGAGATAATCCATGATGGAGGGTTCGGATCAAAAATCCGAATTCACTTTGCGCATCTGCACATGATACGAAGCTACATAGCAAATATGAGGCGCGTAGGTATGAAGGTGAAAAAGTTTTTTCGAGTTACAAGGAAAAATGGGAAATTCTGAGTCCGAAAGGGGGGAGATAATCCATGATGGAGGGTCGGATGAAAAATCCGAATTCACTTTGCGCATCTGCACATGATAACGAAGCTACATACCAAATATCGACGCATAGGTATGAAGGTGAAAAAGTTTTTCGAGTTACGAGGAAAAAAATGGGAAATTCTGAGTCCGAAAGGGGGAGATAATCCATGAAGGAGGGTCGGATGAAAAATCCAAATTCACTTTGCGCATCTGCACATGATAACGAAGCTAACATAGCAAATATGAGGCGCGTAGGTATGAAGGTGAAAAAAGTTTTTCGAGTTACGAGGAAAAAATGGGAAATTCTGGAGTCCGAAAGAGATAATCCATGATGGAGGGTTTGGTCGGATCAAAAATCCAAATTCACTTTGCGCATCTGCACATGATAACGAAGCTACATAGCAAATTATGAGGCGCGTAGGATAGGAGTGAAAAAGTTTTCGAGTTACGAGTTAAAAAATGGGAAATTCTGAGTCCGAAAGGGGGAGATAATCCATGATGGAGGGTCGGATGAAAAATCCGAATTCACTTTGCGCATCTGCACATGATAACGAAGCTACATACCAAATATCAGACGCATAGGTATGAAGGTGAAAAAGTTTTTCGAGTTACGAGGAAAAAATGGGAAATTCTGAGTCCGAAAGGGGGAGATAATCCATGAAGGAGGGTCGGATGAAAAATCCAAATTCACTTTGCGCATCTGCACATGATAACGAAGCTACATAGCAAATATAGAGGCGCGTAGTATGAAGGTGAAAAAGTTTTTCGAGTTACGAGGAAAAAATGGGAAATTCTGAGTCGAAAGGGGGAGATAATCCATGATGGATGGGATCGGATCAAAAATCCAAATTCACTTTGCGCATCTGCACATGATAACGAAGCTACATACCAAATATCAGCGCGTAGGTATGAGGTGAAAAAGTTTTTCGTTACAAGGAAAAAAATGGGAAATTCTGAGTCCGAAAGGGGGAGATAATCCAGAGGAGGGTCGATCAAAAATCCAAATTCACTTTGCGCATCGTGCACATGATAACGAAGCTACATACCAAATATCACGCATAGTATGAAGGTGAAAAAAGTTTTTTTTTCCGAGTTACGAGGAAAAAATGGAAATCTGAGTCCGAGGGGAGATAATCGTATGAAGGAGGGTCGATGAAAATCCAAATTCACTTTGCGCATCTGCACATGATAACGAAGCTACATAGCAAATATCGGACGCGTAGGTATGAAGGTGAAAAAGTTTTTCGAGTTACGAGGAAAAAATGGGAAATTCTGAGTCCGAAAGGGGGAGATAATCCATGAGGAGGGTCGGATCAAAAATCCAAATTCACTTTGCGCATCTGCACATGATAACGAAGCTACATAGCAAATATGAGGCGTAGGTATATGAGGTGTAGTCAGTGACAGGAAAAAATGTTCTGAGTCGAAAGAGATATCGATGAGGTCGGATGAAATCGAATTCACTTTGCGCATCTGACATGATAACGAAGCTACATACCAAATATCAGACGCATAGGTATGAAGGTGAAAAGTTTTTCGAGTACGAGGAAAAAATGGGAAATTCTGAGTCCGAAAGGGGGAGATAATCATGAAGGAGGGTCGGATGAAAAATCAAATTCACTTTGCATCTGCACATGATAACGAAGCTACATAGAAAATATGAGGCGCGTAGGTATGAAGGTGAAAAAGTTTTTCGAGTTACGAGGAAAAAATGGGAAATTCTGAGTCCGAAAGGGGGAGATAATCCATGATGGAGGGTCGGATCAAAAATCCAAATTCACTTTGCGCATCTGCACATGATAACGAAGCTACATACCAAATATCAGGCGCGTAGGTATGAAGGTGAAAAAGTTTTTCGAGTTACAAGAAACGTGACGGACGTACGGACGTACGGACGTACGGACGGACGGACACCCGTGACGAAAACAATATACCCGTTTTTTTTTACAAAAAAGTGGGTATAAAAAAAAGTGGGTATAATTAAATGCATGTAAACCAGGTCATCTCAAATTATGGCTCTCATTTATGTACCAGTAGCATTTTAAGATTGAATTAACCCTTTCAACACTAGAGACCTCTTTCCTAATATTTGCAAACAGTGTAGGTCATGATGAGCTGTCTGGTAACAGGCCGTCTCATCAAGATCTCCACCATTTGTGGATATTTTTTAATTTTTGCAAAGTGACCCAATTTGCATAATGGACCAGTCTCAAACTTAACATAAAATAGTCCATGTCAGATACTAGGGGTAAAAGGGTTGAAGGTGGGAAATGAATGTTATTGTTTTTGACACTTATTTCTTAACAACAAAAAACATATTTCGACAGCACATGAGAATCGTCTTCATTGGAGGCCATTCTCAGGCTCTGTCAAAGTACTGAGAAAAATTTAAGATAAAAAATTAACATCAGACGACAATCTTGAATTCAACATTTTTAACCTTTACACCGCTACACTTAATTTTTTGTCGTCTGCTGTTTATTTTCTATTTTCCATTTTTATCATCGAGAACATGCTGTAACAGCACTTGAGAATAATTTACAACATGCTTTGACAGCACTTTAGAATCATTTCCATTGGAAAATGATTCTGAAGTGCTGTCAAACCATGTTTTTATTGAGAAATAAGGCAAGATATAAAAGCAACAGCAGACGACAATTGTTGTGTGTAGTGGTCTAAGGGTTAAGTGTTAATGTTTCAGCAATGGATTCTCCACCGACATTTAAAGACATTTTCTATCCAATAGAAGAAATATCAGCGCCACTGAACTTCGGCTACAAAACAGCTCAGATACTGTTCAAAACATGTTACTCCAAGTACACCGAGGTTGCATTGAGAAGGGTTTGTATCTTACTTTTATTATATGAATGAATGGCCTTCCGGCCTTCGTCCAGTATTCCAGCGACTTTTCCAAGTTTATACCCCGATAAATTCCACAAAAAGGCCATTCATTCCTAAATAATTCCAGCATTTGAAATAAATTCATCAAGAAAATGTGTTTATTTTGACAGACGGCAGCCATTTGTTTACATTGACAGCACTGACAGTGCACCTGTAGAAAGTAGTTTGGCGTGGGAGTTTACTGGGATATAAATTTGGGACAGAGACTTGCTACGGGCCAATCAAATGTTGGGGAATTGTGTAAATATTTTTGTGCTGGAATTATTATGCCAGTGCTCCAGATAAGGTGCATATTGACATATTTTACACACTTATTTTAGCTGAATACGCATTGAATATCAACAGTGGGAGCACAAAATACTCACAGCAATGTGAAAATGCACATTGATTTTCAAATTGAGTAGTGGAAATACTGTAATAAAGTTGAAAAAATACTGTTTGCTTTTTGCAGCTCAACTAAGTAATGTTCAACTGTATTACAGTATAAATACGTGAATAAGTAATAATACACTCAAATAAGTGAATGATTAAATTTCTTTTATGTTTTGATCATCCTAGGGGATATGGCATTGGACTTCAGTACTGGAGGTTGTGAGTTCAATCCTCACCCTAGGCGTGAAAAATGCTAACATAGTATTTCCATTCCATTGGTCTGTTGGATGAGACTGTGGTCAAGTCTCTATATGACCGTAGCTGTTGCTGGGACGTTAAACCCATAGGATTCATTTATGCATGTGTATCACAATAATTAGACACAATCATCAGCCAATAGCCAGTATTCCAGTGTTTATATACCAATTTCAGTTGGTGTGTCAAATTGGTATCTTCTGAAAAAATGGTGTGTCATACATTGGAAAAATAATAACATTTCTAAATTTTGGTGGGTCAAATCTAAAAAATGTGAGTATTTGATGTGCGACACGATGGTAAATAAATCACTGGTGTTCATCCAGTTGTCATGGTAACTTCTATATGCATGCATTAGTATTATATCTTATTCATGTCGGTTTTTATACGGCTGTTTGAATGACTATTCATATTATGCTGTGACATATTTTTTCCACTTCAATGATGTGGCACCTTGGATGGGCTCACTCATCTGTATATGACCTTGCTGTTGAATGGATGTGAAACCCCAATCAATCAGGGCCTGATTGCTCAAAACCTTTTGTTACCTTAACTGATTATTAACCCTTGCACCCCTAAGTAACTAGAATCGATTTTGATATGTTTATTTTGAAACCAATCCAATCATCACAAAATGATTTTCAAACTAGTCCATTTATGAAAAGGGGGTGTTTTTGTTCTCAAAAAATATATAAATTACTTGCAAAATGTGCAGATCCTGATGAGACGGCTCGTCACGAGCCGGCTCATCTGGATCTATACTATCTACCAATACCACTATACAGGCCTGTGGTGTTGAAAGAGTTAAATCATTAATTGCTCAAAACCTGTTACCTTAATAGACTTAAATCCTTATTTTCTCAAAACCTCTGTTACCTTAACAGACTTAAACCCACAATTGCTCAAAACCTCTATAACCTTAATAGATTGTTAAATCCTTAAATATGTAACGTTTGCTAAGGTTTTTAGCAACCGGGCCAAGTCAATCAATCACTCTATCTTGGTGTAAATGCAGTACATTGTGTTTAGTGAGCCAACAGTCGATGTACATCCACAGGTCCTGGGTCAAGTGAAGAAAACGAAAGATGAGAGGTTTTCCAACATGGAGCTGTTGAAGGCAATTGAGGTAACAACTGTGACCAGACAGATGGGGATTATGCTCTCTGTGACCAGTCTAGCTGCTGGGCCGATCCTTCTAAAACTTTCTCTGGTCTCATGTTTGAGATCAAAAAGTTTGATTGGTCGAGGCTGAGCTATGTGTCCGTCAGTGTGTCTCCATCTGACTAAAATCTGTGTCAATGTTTTTTAAATTATCTTTGCAAACAGTAAGTCGGATTCACTTGAAACTTTATACGCTTGTTTAGCATCATCAATATACTCATTCTATGGTCCACATGCCCAAAGTCAAGGTCATCTATTTAGAAACTTGTGTGAAACTTTATACGCCCTTTCGAAAAATGGGACATATTATGTATTCACCTTGGGCAGGCGGGCGGGCGGGTGTGCGGACACAGCTTGTCCACGCAATAACTAGAGTTCTACTTGTTGTATCGTAACCAAATTCGGTATACATATTTATCACGGCACGACGAACAAACCCTATTCATTTTCAATAATTCCGGATGACTTTTCTCACCTTGGCAGCCGTTTTTAATTTTCACACCTGTACCTTTGTCTACGCCATAAATCAAGTTCTACTTGACCAATCATAACCAAATTCGGTATACAAGTTTATCACGCCAAGGCGAAGAAGCCTATTGATTTTCAAACATTTATGATGACTTATCTGCCCTTTACGGCCATTTTTATACTATACTATATACTATATATCCTTATCAGCGCAATATCTCAAGTTCTACTTGACCGATCGTAACCAAATTCGGTATACATGTTTATCACGGCAAGACGAAGAAGCCTATTGGTTTTCAAATATTTCTGATGGCTTACTCCCCTTGGTGGCCATTTTTTTAATTTTCGCACTCAGTATCCTTGTCCACACAATAACAATGACATTTTGATATCCTGAAATGTATATAATTTGATGAAAACAATTGTTTTCTAAATCTTGCAAATGGTTTTGGTGGCCATTTTGAAAAATGGATGCCACACCTCCCATAGGCGTTTTTCGATGCTTGTTTATCATCATCAATATTTAATTCTATTGCCCACCAATGCGACCACCACACCTAAGTCAAATGTCTATCAAATTCCTTGGCACGCTCGACATGTGGGCCACTGCCATCAGATATTTATTTTGTTTTCACCGCTAAATATCCATATAATTTCTACTTTGCACACCTAAATTAGTATATCTGTTTATCACAAGAGGAAGAAATAATACAAAAGATTTTCAATTTCTCATTAATTTTCTTGCCTTGGTGACAGCTTCACATTCTTCGTTGTCTGGCCCATCTTGTATGGGCTTATTTTGTGAATAACGGCACTCTTGTTTTTAGCTCGACCTTGGTTAAGGTTTTTAGTCAAGCTTGTATATGGAATACTCCTGGCCCTACACCCACCATACTTGGACAACTTCATCTCCTAGTGATGTACATCAACAACCCCTGACCTATATTTGACCTTGACCTACATTTAACCTTGAATTACTTAGTTAATTCCCCTTGTTAAGGTTTTTAGTCAATCTTAGTTAACGTTTTTAGTCAAGCTTGTACATGGAATACTATTGTGCATACAGACACCATACTTGGACAACCTTTTCTCATAGGGATGTACATCAATAACCCCTAATCTATACTTGACCTTGACCTACATTTCCTCTTGAATTACTTAGTTAATTCCCCTTGGTTACGGTTTTTAGTCAAGCGTGTATATGGAATACTCCTGGCCCTACACCCACCATACTTGGACAACTTCATCTCCTAGTGATGGACATCAACAACCCCTGACCTATATTTGACCTTCACCTACATTTAACCTTGAATTACTTAGTTAATTGCCCTTGGTTAAGGTTTTTAGTCAACCTTGGTTAAGGTTTTTAGTCAAGCTTGTACATGGAATACTATTGTGCATACAGACACCATACATGGACAACCTTTTCTCATAGGGATGTACATCACTAACACCTGATCTATATTTTACCTTGACCTACATTTAACCTTGAATTACTTAGTTAATTCCCCTTGGTTACGGTTTTTAGTCAAGCTTGTAGATGGAATACTCCTCGCCCTACACCAACCATACTTGGAAAACTTCATCTCCTAGTGATGTACATCAATAACCCCTGACCTATATCTGACATTGACCTACATTTAACCTTGAATTACTTAGTTAATTTCCCTTGGTTAAGGTTTTTAGTCAACCTTGTTTAAGGTTTTTATGCGGGCCGCGGCCACCTTCTTTGTCAAGCTATGTGTACATCGACAACCCTCATAGTCGATCTATGCTGTTCTCCCACAGCTCTTGCTATACTGAATTTATTACATTATCACAGCCATTTTGCCATTTTGGCTGTGATAATGTAATAAATTCAGTATGATAATTCTGCATACTTTTATACATTAAATATATGCAGTCGTTAGTTCTATATGAAATAATGCATTTTTGGATAAATAAATGATTACTACCTCATAATTCCAGCTTTTCCAAGTTTATACCCCGATAAATTCCACAAAAAGGCCATTCATTCCTATAATAAATTCAGTATAATAATTATGCATACTTTTATACATTAAATATATGCAGTTGTTAGTTCTATATGACATAATGCATTCCTGGAAAAATAAATGATTACACCCTCAAAGTATACTTTTCTAGCAAAGTAGGTTACATACAGAGCTTGGTATCATTCTGAAAACAAAAACTGTTCAATACGAAATAATGCATTTTTGGATAAATAAATGATTACTACACTTTGCTAGATAAGTATGCTTAGTAATGTTGGTGAAATCGTCTACAGGCCCTACAGAGTAGCGGGACCAAGCTGACTGCGGTCCAGCAGCGGCTGGTGGACATGTACCTGCTCGAATGTCGCCTCAGTGGCATCCGCATCATCTCCAAGAAGAAGGATATACTCAAGTTCGCACTGAAGGAAATGACAGAAAAGGAGATCACCTTTCTGTAAGGCTTATTTTAGTCCAATACACGGGGTGTGGGGCTTGTTTTGATTTTAGTCCAATACTCATGGTGAGGGGCTTGTTTTGATTTTAGTCCAATACACGGGGTGTGGGGCTTGTTTTGATTTTAGTCCTATACACAGGGTGTGGGGCTTGTTTTGATTTTAGTAATACACGGGGTGTGGGGCTTGTTTTGATTTTAGTCCAATACTCTGGGTGTGGGGCTTGTTTTGATTTTAGTCCAATACTCTGGGTGTGGGGCTTGTTTTGATTTTAGTCCAATACACGGGGTGTGGGTCTTGTTTTGATTTTAGTCCAATACTCGGGGTGTGGGGCTTGTTTTGATTTTAGTCCAATACTCGGGGTGTGGGGCTTGTTTTGATTTTAGTCCAATACACGGGGTGTGGGGCTTGTTTTGATTTTAGTCAAATACTCGGGGTGTGGTGATTATTTTGATTTTAGTCCAATACTCTGGGTGTGGGGCTTGTTTTGATTTTAGTCCAATACACGGGGTGTGGGGCTTTTTTTTATTTTAGTCCAATACTCTGGGTGTGGGGCTTGTTTTGATTTTAGTCCAATACTCTGGGTGTGCGGCTCGTTTTGATTTTAGTCCAATACTCTGGGTGTGGGGCTTGTTTTGATTTTAGTCCAATACTCTGGGTGTGGGGCTCGTTTTGATTTTAGTCCAATACTCGGGGTGTGGGGCTTGTTTTGATTTTAGTCCAATACTCGGGGTGTGGGTATTATTTTGATTTTAGTCCAATACTCGGGGTGTGTGATCATTTTGATTTTAGTCCAATACTCGGGGTGTGGGGCTTGTTTTGATTTTAGTCCAATTCTCGGGGTGTGGGGATTATTTTGATTTTAGTCCAATACTCGGGGTGTGGGGATTATTTTGATTCTAGTCCAATACAGCAGACGGCAGGTTGGGAGCATGTGAAGGCTAATTTAACCCTTTCACCCCTAAGTAACTGGAATGGATTTTGATATGTTAATTTTGCCACCAATCCAATCATCACAAAATGATTTTCAGACTACCTAGTCCATTTATGAAAAGGGGGTATTTGTTGTTCTAAAAAATATGAAAATTACTTCCAAATGAAAATCCAAATCGTTACGAGCCGGCTCATCTGGATCTGCACTGTTTGCATAAACCGCTACAGCGGGCTTTCGGGTTCAAAGGGTTAATGATGGGTGTCATCTTTATCAGAATCCCGATATCCCTGGTTTGGCACTCAAGTACATTTTTAGCCAGGTTTTTTGAAAAAAAATCCAGGCTATTGGATTGGCGAAAGCCGGGCGGGCGGGCGGGCGGTGGGCGGGCGGGCGTGGCGGGCGGTGGGCGGGCGTGCGGCGTCCACAATCAATGTTAAGTTTTCGTGTTTGAGTCCATTTCTTTGTTACTGTACCACCTAGGACCACCAAACTTTCACAGCTTCATAATCAAGGGGTGCCCACCACATATCACTATCCAACATGTTACTTTTTTTTTAACTTGACCCATTTTTTCCGCGTAGTCGACTTAGCCATTTTCAATGTTAAATTTTCGCGTTTACAATGTTATTAAGTTTTCGTGTTTAAGTCCATTTCTTTGGTACTGTACCACCTAGGACCACCAAACTTTCACAGCTTCATAATCAAGGGGTACCCACCACATATCACTATCCAACATGTTACTTTTTTTTTACCTTCACCCATTTTTTCCACGCAGTCGACTTAGCCATGTTCAATGTTAAGTTTTCGCGTTTACAATGTTAAGTTTTCGTGTTTAAGTCCATTTCTTTGGTACTGTACCACCTAGGACCACCAAACTTTCACAGCTTCATAACCAAGGGGTGCCTACCACATACAACTGTCCAACATGTGACCATTTTTTTACCTTCACCTATTATTTCTACGTAATTGACTTAGCCATTTTCAACGTTAACTTTTTAACGTATGTCTGGTTAAAGTTTTTTGGTTTTAAAACTTTTTCGTTATACTATATCTCTGCAACTGCTTCGCCCATTACCTTGAAACTTCACATGGGTGTTTATCATCATCCATATTTTCATTCTAACCCCCAACCGTGCGGCCCCTGTGCCCAATGTCAAGGTCAAATTACTTTGAATTTTTTTGTTAAAGTTTTTTCGTGTACTATACTCTGCAATGCTTCACCCAATACCTTGATACTTCACATGGGTGTTTATCATCATTGTTGCACCTGCTTGCGGAAAGCGTGATCCTGTGCCCAATGTCAAGGTCAAATTACTTTGAATTTTTTTGTTAAAGTTTTTTCGTGTACTATATCTCTGCAACTGCTTCACCCAATACCTTGATACTTCACATGGGTGTTTATCATCATTGTCGCACCTGCTTGCGGAAAGCGCGATCCTGTGCCCAATGTCAAGGTCAAATTACTTTGAATTTTTTTGTTAAAGTATTTTCGTGTACTATATCTCTGCAACTGCTTCACCCAATACCTTGATACTTCACATGGGTGTTTATCATCATTGTCGCACCTGCTTGCGGAAAGCGCGATCCTGTGCCCAATGTCAAGGTCAAATTACTTTGAATTTTTTTGTTAAAGTTTTTTCGTGTACTATATCTCTGCAACTGCTTCACCCAATACCTTGATACTTCACATGGGTGTTTATCATCATTGTCGCACCTGCTTGCGGAAAGCGCGATCCTGTGCCCAATGTCAAGGTCAAATTACTTTGAATTTTTTTGTTAAAGTTTTTTCGTGTACTATATCTCTGCAACTGCTTCACCCAATACCTTGATACTTCACATGGGTGTTTATCATCATTGTTGCACCTGCTTGCAGAAAGCGCGATCCTGTGCCCAATGTCAAGGTCAAATTACTTTGAATTTTTTTGTTAAAGTTTTTTTGTGTACTATATCTCTGCAACTGCTTCACCCAATACCTTGATACTTCACATGGGTGTTTATCATCATTGTCGCACCTGCTTGCGGAAAGCGCGATCCTGTGCCCTATGTCAAGTTCAAATTACTTTGAATTTTTTTGTTAAAGTTTTTTGTGTACTATATCTCTGCAACTGCTTCACCCAATACCTTGATACTTCACATGGGTGTTTATCATCATTGTCACACCTGCTTGCGGAAAGCGCGATATCGTCGGCATTTTGGCATACGTCCGTCCGTCCGTTCGTCCGTGTGTCCGGTTAAAGTTTTTTGGTTAAAGTTTTTCCATCTACTATATCTATTTTTTTAGTGTCCATGCCTCGCCCCAAGGCGCGACATGCAGGCCACGGCCATCTAGTCTACAAAAAGTGGGTATAATTATGTTATCCAAGTGTCTATGCTTGGAAAAAACCTGGCCTTCGTGGCTTTGCCTCGTTTCTTGTTATCTTATTGCTTCTAATTTTAGGTCTGGATTGTTTATATTTTATGTAAATATTCAGTTCTGATCTTCTCCACCCTGCAAACCATCCGTACAGGTGCCATACAGGATTAAACCTTGTTGACCCAGCCTAAAGTGCCCGACATTGTTGACAGGCCGTTAAACGCCATTGAACAAGCAAACGTTTATTTACAGTCGGAATGGATGGGCCTAGGGGTTAGAACACCTGACTTCCAATCCGGAGGTTGTGGGTTCAAATCTCTCTATATGACCTTCACTGTTGCTGGGATGTTAAACCCTTTTACTTTTTTTACAGGCAGCAAGCAACAACACAGAAGGGCGTGTTTTATATGGACATCACGCCAGACCAGTTTGCCCTGGTGAAAGATCTGCCAGACGCTGTACGGCTACATGTAGCTCACGACAAGTACGTCAGTCCCCAGAGCCCCACGTATAAGGTGTGGGATCACGTGTTTCCGAACAGAGTGACGGCATGTTTTTTACATGTGTTTACTTTTTTGGAAAACAAATCCAGGCTATTGGATTGATGAAAGCCGGGCGGGCAGGCGGCGGGTGGCGTCCACAATCAATGTTAAGTTTTCGTGTTTGAGTCCATTTCTTTGGTACTGTACCACCTAGGACCACCAAACTTTCACAGCTTCATAACCAAGGGGTGCCCACCACATACAACTATCCAACATGTGACCATTTCTTTTACATTCACCTATTATTTCTACGTAATTGACTTAGCCATTTTCAACGTTAACTTTTTAACGTATGTCTGGTTAAAGTTTTTTGGTTAAAAGTTTTTCGTTATACTATATCTCTGCAACTGCTTCGCCCATTACCTTGAAACTTCACATGGGTGTTTATCATCATCCATATTTTCATTCTACCCCCCAACCATGCGGCCCCTGTGCCCAATGTCAAGGTCAAATTACTTTGAATTTTTTTGTTAAAGTTTTTTCGTGTACTATATCTCTGCAACTGCTTCACCCATTACCTTGATACTTCACATGGGTGTTTATCATCATTGTCGCGCCCGCTTGCGGAAAGCGCGATATCGTCGGCATTTTAGCGTCCGTCTGTCCGTACGTCCGTGTGTCCGGTTAAAGTTTTTTGGTTAAAGTTTTTCCATCTACTATATCTATTTTTTTAGTGTCCATGCCTCGCCCCAAGGCGCAACATGCAGGCCACAGCCATCTAGTCTACAAAAAGTGGGTATAATTATGTTATCCAAGTGTCTATGCTTGGAAAAACCTGGCCTTCGTGGCTTTGCCTCGTTTCTTGTTATGAAATATACCACAGCAAATGCGGTGCATATTGCCCTTTATTGTATAGGTGGCTTTAATCTCATAGTTCTGTCGTTTTGACGAAGAATCCGTAACCGTGAATGTAAATAAAAAGTAGAGCATGTGAATGTAAGAACTAAACGGTACTCGATTCTTTGTGAAAGTTGTAAGTTATTGTAAACTTTTTCAGAGCACACATAAAACACATATGCCATTGTATTTGGTGCTGTACATATCATCAAAATGCGTCCTTTTGTGAGACAGACTTTTAACATTTAGACCGCTACTCACAACACATTTTATAATCATTTCCAATGGAAATGATTTTGAAGTGCTGTCAAAGCATGTTGTAAATTATTCTAAAGTGCTGTCAAAGCATGTTTTTGATGCTAAAAATTGAAAAAATACAAAATAAACAGCAGACGACAACAAAAAATAAGATAGCGATCGGAGGGTTAAAGTAAAAATGACATCACAGATTACGTCTCGTCGGAAAATCGGGTTCGGAAACCATGTGATCCCACACCCTGACTTACACTGGGGTGAGTTGATATATGACTGTGACTGGAGAATTGGGGTTTATGGGTTTTACGACCAGCGTAGAGCCAGATCAGCATGTGCATCCGCACAGTCTGATAAGGATCTGCACTGTTTGCTATTCCATCAGTGAGACACCAGTCGTGCTTCTACCAAACCATATAGATGATTATCAGGCTACAAGATATGAGATATTCTATTGCGCACTCACTGGCTAGTTTCTGTAGGCGAATGATACTTCATAAACCTCGAACCCCCTCTTCCAATATTTTATCAGAGTGGTTGCACTGTATTTCAGACATATGTTCTACTTCATCACTAGTGTAATACCTGCCACTGGATCAGGACATTTTGTCATTCAATGCTGAAAGTTTTTTATTACTGTCGGTGCTAAACGTCTGGTACTCCCCCATACAGGTACATTCCCATCTGTATATGTGGCTAAGACTGGAGAAATGGGGCTTATGGGTTTGCGACCAGTGTAGATCCAGATCAGCCTGTGCATCCGCACAGTCTGCTCAGGATCTGCACTGTTCGCCATTATATCAAGTAAACACCCGCCAAGCTTCAAACAAAGAATATACAGTAAAACCTCTCTAAACCCGGGCACTCGGGGAAAATATGGAACATTAATTTAGATGTGTTTCGCTGTTATGTAGCTCTGATAAATGATGTTTCGCGATTACAAAACACTAGCATATGCCATGGAGTGCTCAAATGTCTGATCTATAGTGAAACATCTTCAAACCGGACACCCTGGGGACCTGTCGGGGTGTCTGGTTTGGAGAGGTTTCACTGTAGATTTTTATCAGGCTACAGGAGTGTGCTATTTGATCAGGAGCTACATTGGTTACAAATCTCATAAGATCTCTTTCTCCAAGTCACAGCCACATATGACTTTGCTGTTGAACATACATAAAACTCCAATCAATCCATCAAGCAATCAATTAATAACTCAATCAGCTAATCAATCAATCAACCCGTCTGTATTACAGGACCCAGGCTGACCGCGGTCCGTGGAGAATATCCCTACTCGACTATGTCTACTATAGTTTTATCGAGACATGTCCCAGCAGGGAAAAGCGGAAAGAAGTCTGGAGGCGGCACAGTGCGAACGCTACGCAGCTCACTGCAGATGTACGCGGGAACAATGTACCAATTGTCGAAGAAATTCGCGATGCTAGGTCAGTAGGGAAGAATACATCGGAACTTCTCTAAACTGGCTGGCCACTCTGGGAGGTGTAGAGATGTTCCACTGTAAATTTGTCACTCCCAGGCACATTTAGTGATGCTGGGTGAATTTGAAAAGTTAGCGTATGAAGTACATTCCTTTTTATAGCCCCCGCAATGAGTTGTGCGGGGGTGGTATACTGGAGTCCGGTTGTCCGTCCGTCCGTGCATCCGTCACTAAAATTCTTAATACTTCACTTGTGCATTCCTCTAAGGTTGTACTATCATGCTGTGACAAATCCCCGCTGATCTCGAGGTCAAGGTCACATACTTAGTCTCTTTACAAAGCTCGGTTATAACTTCTATGTCCTTGTTCGGATCTGCTTCACATTTCACATACACATTGCTCCAATGGACTGCTACCACCCTGCCGCCCTCGCTAAGCCCAGAGTCAAGGTCACAAGCCCACACACTTGGAAATTGTTTACATATTTAAGGGTACCTGGGCCCACACGGGGGTATTCCGTAAGCCTCGCTTACTGACCAATCTAGTTTATATTATAATGCTTTGCATTAAAAAAAAAAGTTATTATTAAAACTGCCAGTGAGAGGATTAGCTTCGTAATAACGATGCCCTTGTTACTTTTCTATGATAAAATTGTGATCACCACTGGACTTCTGGTAATTCCTGGGGCCCGTTTCACTAAACTTCGTACGACTAAAATGTTCAGAAGTGCAACTTTAGGATAGTCTAGAAATTTCAATGATGGATTTACATTTATTGAACATAGGCTGCATATGCATGCTCAATAAATGTAAATCCAATAATTGTTAACAAGAAAACACTGTTAATGTGAAATTTACAGACCTAGCATAATTGTGCACTTGCGAACATTTTAGTTATACAAAGTTTAGTGAAACGAGTCCCTTATTCATACGGACTGTTGCTATTATGTTGCAGGAAAAAACTGGCCAATTCTCTTGGTTACTTGAATTATGCCAAGTTATCCATGGAAACGAAAATGATGGGAAACATAGAGAATGTCCAGTCTATGCTGAATGAGTAAGTATCCATAGCAACATAGTGAACCCGAAATCCCACTATAGGGGGGTTTGCAAACAGTGCAGATCCAGAGGAGCTGTCTCATCAGGATCTGCACTTTTTGCAAGTAACTTTCTTATTTTTTTAACAAAAACACTCCCTTTTCATAAATGGACTAATCTGAAAATCATTTTTGTCGAGCCCGCTTGCGGAAAGCGAGACATGGTGATCACAATGACGTCCGTGCGGCAGTCCGTCCGTCCCTCCGTCCGAAATCTGCGTTAAAGTTTTTAAATATCTTATATCTCTGCAGTCCTAAGTCACATTGACTTGAAACTTCATATGTTTATTAGTCATCATCCATATATCCATGCTGTATCCCACTCATGCGGCCCCTGTGCCCTAAGGTTAAAGTAAAATGACTTAGAAGTTTGTGTTAAAGTTTTGTCAAAATTTGCGTTAATGTTTTCAGATACCTACCATCACTGTAACCGTAAGTTAGATTTGCTTGAAACTTCATATGCTTATTGGTTATCATCCATTTATTCATTCTGTGTCCGATTCATGCGGCCCCTGTGCCCCAAGTCAAGGTCAAATGACTTATCTGCGTTAAAGTTTTTACATACCTTATATCAATTGTTACTCCAATTTACTTCAAACCTCCAATACTTCCTTTTCATCATCCATATTTTCATTATATAGCCTGCCCATGTGGTCCACATGCCCAAAGTCAAGGTCAAATGACTTTGAAATTTGTGTTAAAGTTTTGACTTACCTTATATCTCTACAACACTTACTCCGATTTACTTCAAATAATTCTTTATTTTCATTCTAAGCTTTTACATACCTTATATCTCCACAGCCCTTAATTCAAACTTCAAATAAATACACTCTGAGACCATCAAATGCCTCGGCAGGCTCGACATGCGGGCCGCGGCCAACATTGATGTGTTAATTTTGCAACCAATCCAACCGTGATGGTTGGATTGGTTGCAAAATTAACACATCAAAATCCATTCCAATTAGTTAGGGGTGAAAGGGTTAATACACATTGGATAGAACAATGTACATACAACGAATATTACAATTAGTGTTGTGTGCTTTGTCTCTGAATATAAATAAAATATTCTGAAACATGATGACTTGAAACGGAAATGATTCTAAAGTGCTCTCAATCCATGTTTTTATGGAGAAAGTGACAAACTATAAAACAACAGCAGACATCCATTTTTGTTTCCCACATTCTTAGGTCTGGGGGCCATTTCACTAAACTTCGTACTACTATTTTGGTCGTAAGTGTAAATTTAGAATAGTCTGGAAATTTCAATTGATGGATTTATATTGATTGATTATATGCAGCCTATGCTCAATAAATGTAAATCCAATAATGGTTTACAAGAAAACATTGTTAATGTGAAATTTACAGACTTTACATCATAATTTTGTACTTACAAACATTTTAGTCGAACAAAGTTTAGTGAAACGGGCCCTTGTCCATTGGTTCCAAATTGTGTTGGTGGGCCGTTAACTGACTATATAGAATATGACCTTTTGTTTCAAATGTAGTAGAATCATACATGTGACTGAGTATCTATATAAAGTATATCTCACCCTGTTCTTCTTCGATTATATTATACAGAGCATTGAGTTGTCATCTCCGCCATTTTAGTTTGTACATGCTATCAGACGGTTTCACCACTTGGGGCGTTGACACGTACAGTAAATAATATGGCAGCAAATCTAATAAAACTTGGTGCAATATATCCCAGATATATAGAACTACAATGTCCTATAAATATTATTTCAGCAGACTACACACAACGCTAGATATCTCGGCTTTTCCACCATCACTCACAAAATATACAATGGACACTTTTTCCGTGTGTAAAATGTCCAACAGGTGCACTGTCTATTATTAGAAGTACATCTGACACTGGTAAAAGCTGTATTTAATCGCATAGCAGGCAAGTAGACAGTAGTGACACTACACTCAGATAACTGCGAACAAGTCACTGGATTCAATACAGTATATATGGTAATACAGGTATATATCTACAGCACTGTGTATTGTTCTTACTGTTACACAGTCTTTACTGAATTCTCAAATATTTTAACAAAGGGTCAACAAACCCTTCATATATCAGACTTTATATATAAATTTGATGAAAACAAGGCATAGCACGCTGTTGTCTGATGTATCCCCATCATGTTGCACCAACGTTTATTCATGTGTTTGTCATATTATTAGTGGTATGTGTCAAACGCAGTAAGAGGTAAAACTGGCCGATGGCTTGTACACACTAAGATGGCCGACATGGCAACTCCATGCACTGTGTGGGATATAGCCATTTTGGCTGTGATAATGTAATAAATTCAGTATAACAATTCTGCTTACTTTTAATCATCAAATATATGCAGTAAGTTCTATATGAAATAATGCATTTCAGGAAAAATAAATGATTGCTCCCTCAAAGTATACTTTGCAATGTTGGATAAATCAGCTACAGGGGCCCCACGGGTCGTTAAGCACCATTCCATTAACAAAATTGGCTGTTTGTGAAACATGACGTATAGCCATAACAATTGTCTCTGTCGTGTTTCAGATACAAAACGGCATTCTTACCAGCTGCCAAAAATGAACTTGTGAGACTGACGGACTTCGCCCAGGAATGTGGACTAGATGATGAACTTTTTATGTGGGATATACCATACTATAGGCTGGAATATTGTAAAGAAAGATTCAGGTAAGTGGGCGGTCATAAGACACTGCTATTTTATACTTACTTCAGAATGTATTTCATGTTTGTGATGCATTGAAGTTACTAAAGATTTTATTACCCTGGTCTCGGTATTACTGTGTGTCCGTCCATCCATCCGTGAGTCCGGTTTAGAAGTCGTCGGAGTCCTCCAGTCTGCCACCGAGGGCATTTGTGTGCTGACGGGCCACATTTTCTATATCCTTAAACGGCGGCAAATAAATATTTTGTTAGCTGAATTTTGGTGATGGTCTTATTTTGTCTTTTTCTTTAAAATTCCTTGACTTTGCAACCACATTTATCACAAATTTCTTGTACCGCATACCGAAAATGTGTTAATGCAGCGTCTTCTGCATGTAGCTGAATGGGAATTTGTCAGGAATCTGGAGCCCGTTTCACTAAATTTCGCACAACTAAAATGTTCGTAAGTGCAAAATTATGATAGTCTGTAAATGTCACATTAACAATGTTTTCTTGTAAACAATTATTAGATTTACATTTATTGAGCATAGGCTGCATATGCAGCCTATGCTCAATAAATGTAAATCCATCAATTGAAATTTCCAGACGATCCTAAATTTGCACTTACGAACATTTTAGTCGTACAAATTCAGTGAAACCGGCAGCACCAGTGTACGGTAGTAATCATAGGTATTTGGACACCATTTGTTTTGAGAAACACCTACACAATAGGGCTTTCCCGAAACAAATGATATCCCAATACACTATTGTGATAAACCAGCACAGCCGTACTAACCCTGGATATTGTGATTCTCTTCATTGTGGGTAACCATGTATTTATATGTCTTTCCCAGCATCAATTGAGACAAGCCATGTGATTTTGTACCTACAATACATCTGTGATATTTCATGAAATATATTTATAGAAAAATGGGATTTTTTCCGTAAATGGTTTCAGAAGTTGACACAAATTTCAGAGTACATGCGTATAATTCCACTTGTACTCTGAAATTTTGTCAACTTTTGACTTCATTTATGGAAAATTTGTTAAATTTTGTAAAAGTATTAATGAAATAACGCAGTTATCAGAAGGTATACAATTGCACGGCTTGTCTCAATATTTAGAGTTATGAGGTAAATGGTGTGTGTTTATATTGCAGGGTGCCGGATTCTGACATAGTGCCATATTTCCCCCTGGAGCGGGTCCTAAACAGTTTGTTTACTTTATCATCTCAACTGTTCAATATCCAAATACAGGTAACTAATGAATACTCCCGGGGGCCGTTTCGTTAAACTTTGTACGGATACAATGTCCGTCTGTGCAAAATTATGATAGTCTGTAAATTTCACATTAACAATGTTTTCTTTTCAACAATTATTGGATTTAAATAGCCTATGTTCAATAAATGTAAATCCATCAATTGAAATTTCCAGACGATCCTAAATTTTCACTTACGAAAATTTTAATTGTACAAAGTTTAGTGAAACGACCTTGTGATGCTTCACACATGTTTACATCATGACACAAAGGCGTGTGATATGCAAGAAAGACAATTCTCGATCTTGGAAAGGATAGGTTGTGGCCTAGGGGTTGGGACTTCCAATCCAAAGGTTGTGGGTTCAAACCTCACCCTAGTAGTTAAAAATAATTATATAGTATTTCCATCCCTCTGGTCTGTTGGATGAGACTTTAAGCTGTGGTCCCCTCTCAATGACCTTAACTGTTGCCGGGACGTTTAATTCTATTTACTTTTTTGTCACGCCCGCTTGCGGAAAGCGGGATATAGTCGGCACTTTGGCGTACGTACGTAGTCTCATCCAACAGTTTTTGGTTAAAGTTTTTTGGTTAAAGTTTTTCGTTATACTATATCTTTTTTGTTAGTGTCCATGCCTCGCCCCAAGGCGCGACATGCAGGCCGCGGCCATCTAGTCTTTTTTCACACATGTTTACATCGTGACCCAAAGTCAAGAAAGACAATTCTGGATGTTGTACTTCACACAGGATATGTCCTATTTTCTTATTATACCCCCGGCATACGAAGAGTGTCGAGGGGTTAGTTTTCGTAATTCCGTCCGTCCGTTTGTCCGAGCTGACGGTACTATACTTATGTGGCTAGCCCCACAGGGTTATGGACTTAGTAAAGGATAGGGTTGGTTACAATTAGCCACCTAAAAATCCTTTTATGTGGCTAAAAATCCTTTTATGTGGCTAATATTTAATATGTGATAAGCCACATAAGTATAGTACCGTAAGAACGTCCGTCCGGGCCAACGTCCGTCCATTGATTGATTTCAAACTTCATACATATACTTATCACCATCCATATCCCAAGGTCAAGGTCAAATACATGGTCTCCTTACAAAACTTAACATCAGAGAAATATGTTATAACTTCTATTTCCTTCATCTAAAATTCTTAATATTTCATGCATACATTCCTCTAAGGTTGTACTATCATGCTGTGACAAATCTACGACCGTCTAACCTCCACTGATCCCAAGGTCAAGGTCAAATACTTGGTCTCTTTACAAAACTTAACAGCAGAGAAATAAGTTATAACTTCTATTTCCTTCATTGAAAGTTCTTAATATTTCACTTGTGCATTCCTCTAAGGTTGTACTATCATGCTGTGACAAATCTACGACCGTCCAACCCCCGCTAATCCCAAGGTCAAGGTCACATACTTAGTCTCTTTACAAAACTTAACATCAGAGCAATATGGTTATAACTTCTATGTCTTTCATCAACAATTCTTCATATTTCATGCATGCATTCCTCTAAGGCTCTACTATCATGCTGTGACAAATCCCTGCTGATCTCGAGGTCAAGGTCACATACTTAGTTTCTTTACAAAACTTTACATCCGAGAAATCGGTTATGACTTCTATTTCCTTGTTCGGATCTGCTTCACATTTCACACATGCATATCTCCAATGGACCTCTACCACCCTGTGACAAATTCACGTTCGTGCCACCCCCGCTAAGTCCAGAGTCAAGGTCACAAGCCCTCACACTTTTTTTACATATTTAGGGGTACCTGGGCCCACGCGGAGGATATTCCGTAAGCCTCGCTTACTGACCAATCTAGTTTCACATGTTTTCAACTGGAGACAATTCTCTTGTGCTGCCATAACATTGTTTTCAATGGAGATCACATGTTTTCCGGAGATGATATTCTCGTGCTGCAAAAGATGCATTTCTTAAAAAAATAAGGTAAAAAGTAAAACCAGCAGACGACAACAGAGCTCCAGTTAAGATTCGTAATTTTACCAAGTATTCAAGGTATTTTTCTTTGTTCTTCACCAAAAATGGTAAGTTGGGAGTTCTTTAGAATCGTCTCAATGAGACGATTCTAAAGGACTCCCAACTTGCCATTTTTGGTGAAGAAATAACAAAATTACGATCAAATTACGCACCTTAACTGGAGCTCTGGACAATTCCGAGTTGCCGCCTGTTTGCAGCCGCGGAAAGTCAAGCCGACAATGGTATGGGACCCGGCAGTGAGTGTATACAACGTGTTAGACAGCGACGACAAGATGCTGGGAACGTTGTATCTCGATCCATTCATGCGTAGCTCCAAGTTCCGAGGCACATACACAGATCACGGAAGAGGTAACTGTGTTTATCTTGGCTGTTTTCGAACCTTTGTTCATGTACATGTACTGAATGGCATATGGCACCGTAATAACCCTAAATATTCGGACACATTCGATGCTGGGGAAACACGTATACATTTATGGTTACCCACAATGAAGAGTATCCCAATATTCAAGGTTAGTATAGCTGTACTGGTTTATCACGATAACAACGTACAAATTGTGTCCAAATATTTAGGGTTATTCCGATATCTTTTTTCCCATAATTTCAGGAAAGAAATCCCAATTGAAAAACATTTTTTCAGCATTTTTTTTATTTAGTATTTCAGTTTAAATTTAAAACTGGCATTTCGAAAAGCCGACAATTTCCCAATTTTGTTGAAAATGCCACGAAATTTCATGGGTATAGATCATGCTGCCAAAATTATTTCTTACTGCATCACTAATTGTTGCTAATTATGATTTTGAAACATTATGTTATTTATACCCCCCCGCAATGAGTGGGGGGGTATACTGGAGTCGGGTTCTCCGTCCGTCCGTCCGTCCGTCCGTCCGTCCGTCCGTGTGTGCGTCCGTGTGTGCGTCCGTAAACTTAACATCAGAGAAATATTGTTATAACTTCTATTTCCTTCATCTAAAATGCTTAATATGTCACACATGCATTCCTGTAAGGCACTACTACCATGCTGTGCCAAATCCACGAATGTCCAACCCCGCTGATCCCAAGGTCAAGGTCAAATACTTAGTCTCTTTACAAAACTTAACATCAGAGAAATATTGTTCTAACTTCTATTTCCTTCATCTAAAAGGCTTAATATTTCACACATGCATTCCTGTAAGGCTCTACTAACATGCTGTGCCAAATCCACGACCATCCAACCCCCGCTGATCCCAATGTCAAGGTCAAATACTTAGTCTCTTTACAAAACTTAACATCAGAGAAATAAGTTATAACTTCTATTTCCTTCATTGAAAATTCTTATTATTTCACTTGTGCATTCCTCTAAGGTTGTACTATCATGCTGTGACAAATCTACGACTGTCCAACCCCCGCTGATCCCAAGGTCAAGGTCACATACTTAGTCTCTTTACAAAACTTAACATCAGAGAAATATGTTATAACTTCTATTTCTTTCATTGAAAATTCTTAATATTTCATATGATGTGACAAATCCCCGCTGATCTCGAGGTCAACGTCACATACTTACCGTAGTCTCTTTACAAAACTTAAAATCAGAGAAATCGGTTATAACTTCTATTTCCTTGCTCGGATCTGCTTCACATTTCACACACTCATTGCTCCAATGGACCTCTACCACCCTGTGACAAATTCACGTTCATGCCGCTCCCGCTAATCCCAGAGTCGAGGTCACAAGCCCACACACTTGGAAATTTTTACATATTTTAGGGGTACCTGGGCCCACGCGGGGGGTATTCCGTAAGCCTCGCTTACTGACCAATCTAGTTTTGTTCTGTACATCAAAAGGGATATGGCATTGGACTTCAATACGAGAGGTCATGAGTTCAATCTTCACCATAGACATGAAAAATACTTACAAAATATTTCCATCCCACTGGTGTGTTGGATGAGACTTTTAAGCTGTGGTAAACTCTCTAAATAACCTTAGCTGTTGTTAAACACACTCACTGTTCACTTGTTCTGTAAATCCTGTCGACTTTATACAATTCGTCGGTGAACATCACTTTTCTCAGGTCCGTAAATCTCATGTACACCGACTCAAAAGACTTTAATTGTTTTATTATATGACCCTTACCACGAATATTCAGAAAATCAGGAATAGTCACTAACAGTGTAAACACAATAACAATTACATGTGTCAGATTTACGCATGCACTCTAAGGAGGTGAACAATAGGTTTGTTTACATGAATAAACACATCTCAGACCGGTCTTCGCGGTCCGAGAGTGCTTATTCGTGTAAACAAACCGCTCGGAGGTTCTACATTCAATTTATAGATAATGACGTGGCCGTGTTTCAGCCCCAATATGAGAATGACTGAAATACTTGTGCATATAATATACTTGTGCATATAATAATTTAAATTGTTGCCAACCATGAACACTATTTCTGACTTGAGAAATCTGGTTTCTGGCATTTGTAACTGCACACTCCTGCAGCTTCATAATGGTTTACATTGTTATACATGTAACTGCACACTCCTGCAGCTTCATAATGGTTTACATTGTTATACATGTAACTGCACACTCCTGCAGCTTCATAATGTTTACAGTACATGTTATACATTGTAACTGCACACTCCTGCAGCTTCATAATGGTTTACATTGTTATACATGTAACTGCACACTCCTGCAGCTTCATAATGGTTTACATTGTTATACATGTAACTGCACACTCCTGCAGCTTCATAATGGTTTACATTGTTATACATGTAACTGCACACTCCTGCAGCTTCATAATGGTTTACATTGTTATACATGTTTCTTATTATCTCCATTCTATTATTCTCTAATTTCAGATCGCAGTGACCTGATGGACTGTAAACCTATATCGTATATCATGATGAGCCTTATGAAGCCCACAATGCGCAAAGTCCCGCCGTTCATGACATACAAGCAGGTCGTGGAACTCTTCTCAGAGGTACGTGACCTTGACCTTTGGCCTGGGACATCTCGGACTATATCTGGAGATATTGGGCTAATTGTTATTGTTTTTTTTTGTCATTTAAATGTTTATTCGCTTTGAAATTTCAAGAGGTACATTATGTATTAGAAAGTAATATTTTAGAGAAATATACAATGAGGAGGCGTCAAGTATAAGAGGAAGTAATTATTGTTATTCACTTATTATTTTTACGACCAATGATGACCAGGATCAGACTGCACGGATGTGCAGTCTGATCCTGGTCTTCACTGGTCACAAGTCATTCAGCATTATGTTTATTATATAACAACCAGCATAACTTTTTATACGACCGTTTTATGTTTTACCGCGGGGTGGGCGGCAGACAGAAAAACTGCATAGTTTGTGTACACAACTCCTCTGAAATCATTCAGTCGATCGATCTGAAACTACACGTATTCTACACATATTGAAGATGTGCACCTTCGTGTTTTTATGCCGAAAAAAATATTTTTTTAACATAATTTTTTCTTCATTTTTTGTATCCAATTCTATATAATTTCTACTTTACGCATCTGTACCTAAATTTGTATACCTGTTTATCACAAGAAGAAGAAATAATGCTATAGATTTTCTAATTCTCATTAATGTTTCTTGTCTTGGTGACCGTTTCACATTTCTGAATCTTCGCTGTCTGGCCCGTCTTTGATGGGCATATTTTGTGACACACGGCACTCTGCAAGTCTGTTATTTAAATGCAGGTAAGTGCTAGCAGATTGGGAGCTACAGTAGTCAGAAACGCCTTTTCTCTACAACATAATCACTCTATCATCCGGGTATCTTGGTGTGTTTTATAGCAAGTTCACCAATCTTCTCCCATATCCAACTTGGATGTGAGTTATATCAATTGAACACCCTTTGTATATGTTGGCCATTTGGGGCCCGTTTCACTAAACTTCGTACGACTAAAATGTTCGTAAGTGAAAAACTTATGATAGTCTGTAAGTTTCACATTAACAGTTTTTTCTTGTAAACGATTATTGGATTTACATTTATTGAGCATAGGCTGCATATGCATCCTATGCTCAATAAATGTAAATCCATCAATTGCAATTTCCAGACGATCCTAAATTTGCATTTACGAACATTTTAGTCATACAAAGTTTATTGAAACGTCCCCAAGGTCATGTGCTAAACTGTTGTGTGAGTTATACAAATCTTACTCCAAATTTTTTAATGCCCCTTGTAATTGTTATTGTGTTACACCATACAGAAACTGTTGGGCGAGTTTTAACTAGTTTTTGTTGTTCACCTCTTGACACCTCTCGTATATGTTCTTGTATATTTGCAATTTGATCGCACCATTCAGAAATAAGTTTTTGAATGCCCCTTGTATGTGTTTTCAGTTTGGCCACAGGCTGCAGACATGTGGCTGTGACTGGATAAATGGGGCTTATGGGTTTGCAATCAGTGTATATCCAGATCCACCTGCACTGTCTGATCACAATCTGGGGCCCGTTTCACTAAACTTTGTACAGCTAAAATGTTCGTAAGTGCAAATTTAGGATCGTCTGGAAATTTCAATTGAAGAATTTATATTTATTGAGCATAGGCTGCATAATGCAGCCTATGCTCAATAAATGTAACTACAATTATTTGTTTACAAGAAAACATTGTTAATGTGAAATTTACAGACTGTCATAATTTTGCACTTACGAACATTGTAGTCGTACAAAGTTTCGTGAAACGGCCCCCTGTATTCTTCGCCATTCCATCAATGAAACACCCATCATGCTTCTAACGAGCAATATTGATTGGTATCAGGCTACAGGAGTGTGCTATTTGATAAGGCACTACACTGGGAGCAGCCACATATTTTTATTTTTTTTAGCTCACCTGAGCGAAGCTCCTGTGAGCTATTGTTACCGCAATGTGTCCGTCGTCCGGCGTCCGTCGTCCGTCCGTCCGTCCGTGAACATTTTCAAACGTCTTCTCCATGGTAACCATTGGACCTATTGTCACCAAACTTCATGGTCATGGTCCTTAGGTAGGGGAATTACAAAATTGTTAAAATGACGTCATTACATAATCCAAGATGGCCACCGTCTAAAAATAGCACAAATTCTTCAAAAATCTTCTTCTCAAGAACCGCCAACCGCATTTCAACAAAACTTGGTAGGAATGATCGATGTACAATGCTCTTTCAAAGTTGTTGAAATGGTGACCCCGGTGTCAAAAATGGGCGTGGCCCGTGGTGTCAAATTGGGGTCAAATTTTATTTTTGATAGTCATATATCAAATCGAAGGTATCAACGAGGCGATCACTCTGGTGCATTTTTTGTCGAAATCGGATGGTTGAGTCATCCAAGATGGCCACCGAAAGGTCAAAAGGTCGTTCTTTTATTAGAGATTTCAAAATTCTTCTTCACATGAACCGCTTGGCCTATGGTAGCCAAACTTAAAAGTTATGGTCCATGGGTGAAGCCTTTTCAGATTTGTTAAAATGGAGGTCATCGCTATTCCAAGATGGCCACAGTCTAAAAATAGCATAAATTCTTAAAAAATCTTCTTCTCATGAACCATCAGCTGGATTTCGACGAAACTTGGTAGGAATGATCGATGTAGAATGCTCTTTCAAAGGTGTTAAAATGGTGACCCAGAGGTCAAAAATGGGCGTGGCCCGTGGGGTCAAATTTTATTTTTGACCGAATATGCTCATGTCATATATCAACTTGAAGGTATCGATGAGGCGATTGCTCTGGTGCAATATTTCTCGGAATCGGATGATTATGTCATCCATGATGGCCGCCAAAAGGTCCATTTATTCGAGATTTTGAACGTCTTTTTCTCATGAACCACATAGCCGATGCTGGCCAAACTTCATAGTAAGTTAAGATCCTTGGGTGAAGCATTTTTAGATTTGGTAAAATGAGTCGTCGCTTAATCCAAGAGGACCGCCATCTAAAAATAGGACAATTTTTTTTAAAACACATGAACTCAATGTCACATTCTCGTCTGGTGTTCATGGAGTCAGGTGAGCGAATTAGGACCATCATGGCTCTCTTGTTTTAACCTGTCGCATTTGTTATTCCATATTTGTAGTTTGGGCTTGCGCTACAGAAATGTTGCTGTGACTGGAGAAATGCGACCATGGGATCTGCACTGTTTACCATTCCATCGATCGGTATCATGCGACAGGAATGTGTTATTGATCAGGAGCAATACTGGTCACAAATCCCATAAGCCCATTTCTCACAGCCACAAAAAAACATTTTTGAATGGCCCTCACATATGTTATTGTACATGTATATTGGCAGTTTGGGCACACGCTACAGAACCTGTTATAACAACTTTGCTCTAACTTTTGAACGTATGTTACGGTATTGTATATTGGCAGTTTAGCCACAGGCTACAGAAATGTGGGTGTGATTGGAGAAATGGGGCTTATGGGTTTTGTGACCAGTGTAGATCCAGATCAGCCTGTGCATCTGTACAGTTTGATCAGGATTTGCACTCTTTGCCATTCCATCAATGAAACACCCACCATGCAACTAACAAGCAATATTGATCAGAATCAGGCTGCAGGAATGAGCTCCAGTCACAGCCACAAATAACTTTTTGAACGCCCCTCACTTGTGTTATTGCATATTTTCAGTTCGGTCACGCGCTCCAGAACCTGTTGACGACGGTGCCGTACTGCGACATTGCCGGCCAGAACAACGTGGAGTACGACGCAGTGAACGTCGCCGCCCACGTCGTGCGCCAGTGGGCCCTCCAGCCACACGTGATCAACGACATGAACATGCACTTCGAGTCCGGGGAGAAACTCGGCTCCGATATCGTCGATAGGCTCATGAAAGGTGTGTGGTCGCTCCATAAGAACCGTGCTGCAGTAAATGCATCAGAACCTGAACATCCCAAGTTAAAATGAGACGAGACATGTCATTTGGTAACTAAGTAATAATAATTTTACAGAAACAGATGTCATTTGACGTCACTTTCGGCAAATATAAATTTTGTAAATATTTTCATGAGGTAAAGCATATGTTCTTAGGTACAAAATCACATGGCGTGTCTCAAATGATTTTGAAATTTGGCATTGAAGGTTTCACAAAATGTGTGTTAACCCTTAAAGGGACGTATACGGTATAGGTAGTCAAATTTACAGACGATCATAAACTATACACATTATTTTAATCATGTTTAAAATGTCTTTCAAGCATATCTCATCATTAGAAGTAAATCTCATCTTGATAAATCTATTGAAAAATATGATAATTCTATCCTATACTCGGGACATTTTAGTTGCTCATATTTGATTGGACACTGTCAGTGGCAACTGAAGGTGTGTCTTAGTAACACATTTCTGTTGTTCTCTGGATTTTTTCCTCAGAATGTAATTGGTGGCATCAGGATTACTGAATACTGACTTTGTTTATGTTTTGTCATTATACTGGTATTAGGTGACGCCGTTTGACCAAAGGAACAAATTTAGTTGTGATCTGATATGTGGCTGTGACTGGAGAAATGGGGCTTATGGGCTTTGCGACCAGTGTAGATCCAGGCTGATATTCCATCAATGAAACACCTGTCATGCTTGTTTCGTTACAAGTAATATAGATCGTTATCAGGCTGCAGGCGTTTGCTATTTGATCAGGAGCTACACTGCATTTCTCCAGTCACATCCACAATTATGCGTATCGAGTCAATACAGAAAATGACAATGTGTTATCACTCAGCTTGTATCAAGGTGTATGATCACGTGGTACTAACAACAACATTCAAAGTAAGTATTCTTTTATAGTGTCCTTATTACGTGACGGATTTTGACACGGAAATCATCGATTCTTCACAAAAACGACATAAGTCTGTGCCAAACTCCTTAGACCACCAAATGCAGCTCATGAAGACGCATTTGCTGCGCCATATTTCATCATAATCCGTTGCATATTAAGGAAAATATCAAATAATACTTACTTTGGAGTGGGCGACGTTGTTGTTGTTGTAACCACGTGATCATGCACCTTGTTGTATGTATCCGGTTAATGTTTTGAGAGTTACCTGATCAATCATATGTATGTTTCTTTCAGAACTGAAGTTTATGTCAGCATATGATAAATGTCACGAGTTGTATAAGAGTGCTTTTGACCTGGAATGCCATATGAGGTATGTTAATAATAATGCTTTCTAGTATTAGTATTATAGGAATGAATGGCCTTTTTGTGGAATTTATCGGGGTATAAACTTGGAAAAGTCGCGGGAATACTGGACGAAGGCCGGAAGGCCTCGTCCAGTATTCCCGCGACTTTTCCAAGTTTATATCCCCGATAAATTCCACAAAAAGGCCATTTATTCCTTATAATTCCAGCATTTGAAATAAATTCATCAAGAAAATGTGTTCATTTTCCGTTTTCTTAAGAATTATTTTAACTGCGCCTGACGGTTACAAAAAGTAGTTCGGCATGGAGTTTACTGGGATATAAATTCTGGGCAGAGACTTGCTACGGACCAATCAAATGTTAGGGAATTGTGTAAATATTTTTGTGCTGGAATTATTGTAAATTAGGTGTAATAGTTTTCAATATTAGTTTAAGCAATTTCTACACTTGTATGGAGGCAGGATAACAAACACAAAAGTACGTTTTACTTTCAGTCTATTTCTGCATTTTATAGGAATAGGTTTAAGAGTAGTCAATCGTTTGTATCCTTTATCATCAAATTTGTTTTGGTGGCTAGTCCATTTGTAAATTATGACTGACTGGAGAAGTATGGCTTTTTGCATTTGTGGCTACGACCGCACAGTCTGATCAGGATCTACACTATTCGCCATTTCATCAGTGAAACACTCGGCATGCTTCTAACATAAGCCCCATTTCTCCAGTCAGTCACAGACACATTTATGGCCAGTGTAATGTCTGATCGACTACCAGACTTCTACATACTGCTGAGGATCTATACTGCTGCTGGACTGGTGTTGCACCGACTGAATGGCAAACACTACAGGCCTTATCAGACTGCACATCCACATAGGCTGGTCTGGATCTACATTGTTGGCAAAGGCCATAACTCCAATCACAGCCACAATTATCCAGTTGAAAGAGAAAGTTATTTTAAAACAAGGTGCTTGTTCTTTATAGACACAGGAACACATTCTGACGATTTCAGTAACTTTACTGAGACACTGATGCTTGTAATGATGTTTTAATATATGATGAAGTCCCTACACAGCCATTGCTGCTTCTGGGCCATTAAACCCTTTCACTTCCACTGTTGGGGATGGATTGTTGCCTACCGTCTGTTTCACGAACTGCCCAAATTTTACGTCTATATAAACAATCTTTTTTTTCAATAAAATTAAATAAAAGCAAAATTTAAGAAAGAACCTTCTTCTTATTTCGTGAAATTTGGTCAAATATTGATTTTATTGCAAAAAAACAATTTCCCCATGTTAAATCCCCATATGGAGATTTAACATGGGGAATTTTTTTTCGAATTTCAAAGTTTTCTTAGTTTAAATAGATCAAACCCAATCTATCTAGCCAGGTTTCGGAGTCCCCCAGCTTCTCCACTGCCTTTTCTCCCATAGAGAAATAATGTTTTTGTAATAAAATCAATATTTTCCCAAATTTCACAAAATAAAAAGGCTCATTCTTAAATTAATACGATCAAAGAAAAGTTTTTGAAGTGTTTATACAGTGGAACCTCTCTAAACTGGACACCGAGAACACATGTGTTTGTCTAAGTTGATTGGTTTCACTGACATTTATATATGATGTTAATGTATGTTCATGATTGCAAAGCACACAAACATGTCTTGGATGGCTCATATTCCACACTTACATTGAAACCTGTCTAATCCGGTCACCCTGGGAGTTCCCCAGGGTGTCCAGTTTAGAGAGGTTCCACTGTATAGCCGTAAAATTTGGGCAGCTTTCGTGAAACACACAGTAGATGTTAGTTCACTGGACTTCAATACCAGAGGTTACGAGTTCAGTCTCTGCTCTAGGCAAGAGAAATACTTTCATAGTATTTCCATCTTTCTGGGGGCCGTTTCACTAAACTTTGTACGACTAAAATGTTCGTAAGTGCAAAAGTATGATAGGCTGTAAATTTCACATTAACAGCGTTTTCTTGTAAACAATTATTGGATTTACATTTATTGAGCATAGGCTGCATATGCAGCCTATGCTCAATAAATGTAATTATATCAATTGAAATTTCCAGACGATCATAAAGTTGCACTTACGAACATTTTAGTCGTAAGAAATTTAGTGAAACGGGCCCCTGGTCCTTTGCATGTGCCTTTAAACCGAGGTTCCATCTCTACATGGCCTTAGCAATTGCTGAGACACTAAACCCATTCACTTTCACGTTTTCACTGTTTGTTACATGTTTATGCCGATTGCCCTGGCACAGTTTCTATACGACCATGGGCGGTTATACTCTATCACCTTGTTATACTCTATCACCTTTATCACTTTGTTACATGACCAGTGAGGAACCGATGCGAACCATC
Organism: Conchocele bisecta; assembly: GCA_029237695.1. Lineage (NCBI taxonomy): Eukaryota > Metazoa > Mollusca > Bivalvia > Lucinida > Thyasiridae > Conchocele > Conchocele bisecta. Next base: position 65,089,001 of record CM055267.1, read on the forward strand.
CAGGAGACCATGTGGCGCATGTTTATGCCGATCGCCCTCGACAACTACGACTGGTTGCCGTGCTCCGACACGACGATGTGGTTCAAGCGGGAAAACGCCGCCTCCTACTACTCCAACCTCTGCTCCGAGGTCAGTATACTGTGTTTTGTGGCTGGGAAGGGATGGGTTGTGGACTAGGGGTTAAAACACTTCCAATCCGGAGGTTGTGGGTTCAAACCTCCTCGCCTTAGGCATCAACAAATACTTTCATAGTATTTCCATCCCACTGGTCTGTTGGATGAGACTTGAAGCCGATGTCCCATCCTAAATGACAGCTGTTGCTGGGACGTTAAACCCATTCACTTTGTGGCTGTGACTGGAGAAATGGGGCTTCTGGGATGTGACCAGTGTAGATTCAGGCCAGCCTGTACATCCACAAAGTCTGATCAGGATCTGAACTCTTCGACTTCTCATTAATTTAACACCTGTCATGCTTCTAACAAGCAATATAGATTGTTATCAGGCTACAGGTGTATGCTACATGATCAGGAGCTACACTGGTCACAAATCCCATAAGCCCCATTTCTCCAGCCACATTTAACACTTTCACACCTAGATAACAGCCATAGACTTGTTCATGCTTATCTTTTGAATAGTACATTGACTCTTATAATGCTGGAAACGAAAATTGATGTCTGCTGTTGTTTCATATTTTGTCTTTTTTTCTCAATAAAAAACATGGTTTCCCAGCACTTTAGAATCATTTCCAATGGAAATGATTCTAAACTGCTGCCAAACCATGTTTTGTTGAGAAAAATACGAATGAAAAAATAAGCAGCAGACTACAAAATTTAATTCAGCATTTGAAGGGTTAATCATATGAGGAATATTTCAAACCTGGGGCCAAGTGATTTGGTGTAGTTGGGATGCCTTGCAAAGTTGCGAGTTTTAATATATGTTTAGTACTGAACGTTCAATGATCCATGCATACAGATACATTTACACCTATATATGACCTCGACGTAAAACCACAACCAAAATCATATTCAAGCATCAATATAGCCAATGTTTGGGTAGCGATATAATTGTTGAGAATATTATTACCCAACTCCCTTTATTAGTTGATATTACATAGTTTTAACTACTTCCCTGGAATATTGACGTGCCTGACGTGTCTGGGCAATAGTTCCGCATGCCTATGGAATAGCGAAAACTATTTTCACCCCTAAAAGTCATGACGTCATGATTTTTGTCGAAGATTACGTCGTAACATTCTACACAATTTATATCGGTCAGTTGATGCGCCCGCAACAAATTCACGTTCATTGTATCACATACAGTATATTATAGGTTGAGTAATAAAAAATGATGTCTTGGTCATTCGCTGAACTGTCAAAACATATTGCCCCGAGGTGCTGTGGACGACCCGATGCACTATTGCCCTCGGCTTTTGGCCTCGGGACAATATATATGTATACTGTAACGTTGATTTTGTTTCAGATGTTGGCCATCGACTGTTTCGAGTCATTTAAGCAGGTTGGATTGGAGGACACCAAGGCTGTGTCCGCTGTTGGCAAAAGGTAAATATTGCCACCCGCCCGTCAATGACACTGGAGCAATGACTAGTGGGAGACCGTGAAATTCATTTGAAATTCTAGATTTATTTCCCTCAATCTTTGTAAATCCTGTAAACTATTGCTCTGCATTCGTTGCTTTACCTGGCAAATACAAATCTGTATTGAACCATGTATACCACATATCCAGCATGCAATCCATTCTATATGTAATATGGATTATGGGGTGAATACATCAAACATGTAGCATGCGGTTTTGTGTTTGTATGGATATGGGGTAACATCAAACGTTACAGCAGTTTTGTGTCTATGTATTTATGTAATCATCAAACAGGTAGCATTGTGGTGTGTGGTCTAGTGTATATGTATTACATCAAAAGTATGATGGGGGGGTGGGGTGTGTCTAGTGAATATGTAATACATCATTATGTAGCATGATTTTGGGTGTCTTTAGTGGTATATGGGGGGTCTATTGGATAAACAGTAAAACTGAGTTTTGGTTTTGTTTCAGTGTATATGTAATGGCATAAACATGTAGCATGTTGTGTGTTAGTTTGTTATATGTTAATACATCAAACATGTAGCATGTGGTATGTGTCTAGTGTTTATGTAATACATCTAACATGTCAAGCATGTGGTTTTGTGTCTAGTGTATATGTAATACATCAAACATGTAGCATGTGTTTTGTGTCTAGTGTATATGTAATACATCAAACATGTAGATATGGTTTTGTGTCTATGTATTGTAATACATCAAACTTGTAGCATGTTGGTTTTGTGTTCTAGTGTTTATGTAATACATGAAACATGTAGCGATGCGGTTTTTGTGTGTTCTGGTGTATATGTAATACATGAAACATGTAGCATGTGGTTTTGTGTTATAGTGAATATGTAATACATCAAACATGTAGCATGTGGTTTTGTGTCTAGTGTATATGTAATACATCAAACATGTAGCATGTGGTTTTGTGTCTAGTGTATATGTAATACATCAAACATGTAGCATGTGGTTTTGTGTCTAGTGTATATGTAATACATCAAACATGTAGCATGTGTTTTGTGTTAGGTATATGTAATAATAACATGTAGCATGTGGTTTTGTGTCTAGTGTATATGTAATACATGTAACGTGTAGCATGTGGTTTTGTGTCTAGTGTATATGTAATACATGAAACATGTAGCATGCGGTTTTGTGTCTAGTGTATATGTAATAGTTATAGTTCACATATTGAATTATTAATAAATTAATTTTGTAGCAAACGCCAGCAAGCGAGAAATTAGTTTATTAAAAATTCAATATGTGAACTATAACTAACTTAATGATTGCCCCACCTTCCTCGCGTGCACATATGCTCTTTCAACTTGCAATACGACTACGTTATTGGTCGTTTGACATCCATGCACACATGTACACGTCTGAACAAGATGCGTGACACATGAATTTCTTGACAACAATCCGTGATGTCTGGATCTAATATACCTCTATGTAGTGAATAAATGTAGTAGATATTGGAGAAATGGTCACAATATGTGATTAATTGAGACAAAATGCTATGCTTTCATTGGTCGAGAAACTAGGGCAAACAATAAGTATGTATATTTCACAATGTTCTTTATAATGAACCCTTTCAACCCTAAATAACTGGAATTGGCTGTGATATGTTAATTTACGGCCAATCCTATCATTCCAAACTGATTTTCAGACTAGGCCATATACAAGAAGGGAGTGTTTTGTTTGCGTTTCAGGTGCAGATCCTGATGAGACGGCTCATTACGAGCCATCTCATCTGGATCTACGCTGTTTGCAAACACAGCTAAAGACGTCTGTAGTGTTGAAAGGGTTAATACGCAAATATTATAATTGAGATTACGGGAAATATAATTTGAGAATACCCATTGCAGGTTCCGGGAGACATTTTTATCGCTGGGTGGCGGCACACCTACAATCGAAGTATTCCGACAGTTCCAAGGTCGTGACCCCTCATGGTCATCTCTCCTCAACCACTACGGCCTCGGTCGCAAGTGAAGCAACTCTCGTCGACATATATCGGAGCTCTTCTGTTGTCTTCTTGTGACACAGTTCTCTACTGTGTATTGCTGGATTTATCATGGGTGTGTCGGGGTATCTATATGGGACTCTTAATGGCAAAAGGGGGCTTATTGAGTTTGTCATAGAAATATTGCAACAACTTAACCCATTGAAATCTGGATACAATTTCTTTTATTGGAAAAATCTGATCATTTTGTTTATTTCTGCATAAAAATATATGTTGTTGCCACTCATTTGAACCGTCTCATCGAGACGGTTCATATGAGTGGTAACAACATATACTTTCGACCAGAAATATAGAAAATAGCGAGAGAAAAAAACTTCTCAGAATTTTCATACTACTGTAATTGTATCGGTCTATTATGGGTTAATAGCAAACATTGTAGGCCCTAATCTGGGTCTACACTGGCTGCAAACTCAAAAAGCACTTTGTTTTGTTGTAACAGGCTACATATAGAGCTGTGATATATAGATGGTTTTACTCTCCACACACCTGTAATGTTATACATGCACACACACGAGCACGAGTGTGTCACACCAGTACATTGAAGTTGTCACCTGAGAATATTTCTGCTATTTCTCCACAATACACTAAAGTTTGGAAATATCTAGAATTGTCTGACTGAGATTCCGAACTGGTATACCTGTGGGGAGAAATACAAAACGGTCATGTTAGAATAGACTGGATTCCTGATGCTCGGAATGAAACAACGGTAGATATGTGGACTGACCTGGGTTTGTCTCCAGTCCGGGTTAGTTGTGGCATAGAGGTTAAAGCACTGGGCTTCAATACCAAAGGTTGTGGGTTCAATCCCCACCTCCGTATGAAAAAAATAAATACTTCCGTAGTATTTCCATTCCACTGGTCTTTCGAATGTGACTTTAAACCAGGTCCCGTCTCTACATTAAACCCATTCACTTTGACTTCTTTTCGTCTCCAACACATTTTGGCCACGATCCGAGAAAATGGGGCTTATTGCCTGTGTGACCAGAGTAGACCCAAATCAACATGTGGTGCATTCGCACAGTCTGATCAGGGTCTTTACTGTTCGCCATGCGATCAGCAAACCACAAATTATTAACCCTTAGGTGAGCACAATACAGTTCTGTTGTAATGTCCATATAGCTTCTCTAAATCGTGATTTTTTGCATCATCGTACTTTATCATCACCGTATATCATGTACCTGCTTGTGGGTAAAATTGGTTACACATATTTGTTCTATTACCGTATATGAGCCTGGCTCTGGTAATACCTCCATTATCACATTGCCATTGTTTACCGATGTTTATTTCGAAAATCAGTCGTGTGTTCCGTAGGTAACGCGGAAAGTTGAAACAAAATTCAGAGCTCATGCGGAATTAAATTCCACATGAGCTCTGAATTTTGTTTCAACTTTCAGTGTTGTTGTTTTTTTGTGTTTTTTTTTCTTCAAATTCTATATTGGCAATCTTATAAGGGTTGTCAGCCAGGCTTGTATTATTCTCCGACATGCGTTATACACAGTTTGTGCCATATCATGCCAGATATTAATCCATCAGTTATTATGAAATTATTTCACTTATTTCCCCATTCACCGCAATACATATTTAGTGAGCATTGGTCAGACAGTGCAGATCTGCAAACATTTATTATCAAATTACATGTATTTGATTTATCAGAAAAGTTGTAATTTCCATAATATACATGTATATCAGAAAATATACACAAACAGTGTAGAGCTTGATTATGCCCCAGTTCTGTTACGTTTTGGCCACGCCGTTGTGCCCTGTTTCTGACACCCACTATTTGCAAATTTCGGCCGGGTGCCACATTGTCGCTACACTCTCTCCTCATTGTAGCCTCGCTGTCGCCATGCTGCAACCACATTCAGTTAAAACCCGGCACGCACTGGCTGTCCAAACCAAATAATTATGATTTGACTGCCGTGCGAGATACATCTACATTCTTACCATGCATAGAAGGAAACAGATTGTTGCCACGTTGTTACGTTTTTGCTATGTTGTAGCCACATCGTACTACACTGTACCACATTCTTGCCACATGTAGTACGTTGTGGGAAAAAGCCAACAAATTTTGAACATGTCCAAAATTGAAATTTCCAGTTCACATTTTGTCACGTTTGATCATGTTTTAGCTATGTTGTTCCACGTTTGCGCATGTTGTAACTACGTTCTGACACGTTTCCCAACGTAGCTAAATGTGGCAGCCAAAACGAGACACTACATTACGTCTCGTCTGGATCTATACTGGTTGGAAATTTCAAAATTATCATCTGTACCTCTGAAAGAAGACATCAATGTTTCTTATATCAAATAAGTTGTCAATTACACTACATTCATGGAGGTGGGTGGCAGGTGGGAGCACGCGATGGGTAATTTAACGATCGGGGTTCATCCTTACCGGAATCCCGACTGGAGACCTGGTTTGGCCCTCGCATACGTCTTTGGCATTTTGTATGTGACAGTTGAATCTGGTTATACCCCTTATGTGAGTATTACGATATTTGTAATCCTATTTTAGGGGAAGTGGCCAAGTGACTTGGTGTGGTATGGACCTGGCACCAGGTCCGGTTATTCTAATTTCAGGGCTGAATATATTTGTTCTCGATGTAAATATTCAGTGCTGATTTTGGGATTTTCCCCCCAATGCAGCAGGTTAAAATGGGATCGAACCCGTTTGCCCGGCCTTACATGACCTTAGCTGTTGATAGGCCGTTAAACACTAATAATAAACAAAACATTCATGGAGAAAATTAAGTAATAAAATAGTTTGGAAGCATTGGGTTGGTATGTGGCATGAAGTGAGCTATTAATTGTTCTTACGAGTTGTTGCAATCCTGAATGATGAAATATAAATGTGAATTTTTAAATGTATAGTCATCAGTCTGCATGAAACTCATGGAGAAATCATATGTATATAGTGATATTAAACTGATATTTATATTATTGCTTGGAGATATGATTGACTACATCGGGCAATAAGTAGGTGTAGTATGGACCTGGCACCAGGTCCTGGCCTTACATGATCATAGCTGTTGACAGGCCGTTAAACACCAATAAACAAACAAACAAATAAACAATCTAGCTATCAGCAACATATATGGATTTACATTTGTTACAACTTTAAATTTATAATTAATTCGCTTCTGTTCCAGTGATTTGGAAAATCCACTATTGCCTCTCAAACCTGACTTTTGTTAATACAGTTTTGTTGCATATCTGTTGCTAGTTATTTGCGCCGTGTTGGGGAAAGGGGCTCCAGCATTTCCAACAACAGATACTGATGATCATGCACATTCCCATTGTATGTGACGATTGGCGAACAGTGCAGATCCTGATCAAACCCTTAACCCCACTCCTCCAGTCACAGCCACATATCTAGTTGCAGCCTGTAACTCTGTGACCCTCCCATACCGTACGTGTCGTATGATCCAATAATTTTCAGAAGGGTGTAAGTGCATTTCAGTCATTGAATAGCTTACAGCATAGACCCAGATCAAGCTGTGCATTTGCACAGGCTGATCTGGGTTCACGCTGGTACCAAATGTCTTAATGCCCTTTGTGTCAGCCGGTGAACCATTTCTTCGTAAATTGCTCAATCTTACAACAAATCCTGGCCTTTTGTGTTTGCGATCAGCATAACCGTAGATAAACATGCACATCTCGACTGTTTTCTTCTACTTAGTATGGCACATTGCTGTCGAGGCTGAGCAATAAAACGTCATCTGTGGTAGATAGTAACTGTGCCATTGTAAAATAAGGTTTAGTTGGCAACATTCAAGTGAAATACTGTGCTGATCTGGAGCTATGAAGGTTTTATTTATTGATACATTCTGGTGCGTCATATAATATATGACACTTCATGTTTGTGCACTGTGACCATTGATTTTGTTTCTGTCTGTTATGTGATTAATAAACTTGATTTATATGTTTGGTATTTGTCTTTCATTTCAACTTCTTGAAGCCTAGTCCCACTGCTCCGTTTCTCTATCCGACCTCGATCCGACCAAAATGTGGTGAAACGGTCTGTATCTAGCAAAATTTGAAGTTCCATCTGTTGCCCATCTGACATAAAAATATGCCCCCAGCATCCGTATAGTTCTCTTCCGTGCGCTTCGTCCAGTTATAGTTTTGATCGCCGGACAGGGTGTGGATAGATGAGGATAGACCGGGTGGATACTGGTAGAGTGCGGACAGGTGTCGTTTAGTACTAGCAGGATTTGGACTGAACGCTCACCAAATGCCATCCGAGAACAATTACAGCGGATGGGATACTGGTGCGATGCTAAGGCGATACGTTTTGTACTGGTAAGGTGCTGGCTGGGATCGAACCAAACCAAACGGCAGTCCGACCAAACCGTATGACACCTGTGTGTTACAACTGTTCCAAACCTCGTCCGCATGGCATATGATCTGATCGTATCATATAAGTATCCCATCCGACCTGCTTCCGAACGGAGACGTTCTGGCGATTATTTTAAACATTTCTTGATTTTCAAATCTCCCTTTCACGCAAAACAGAGCCGAATTAAAAGTATCCTACTAGTCCATTCCAAACTTGGTCCGCATCATTTCGTTTCCTGCCAGTATCTGCTAGTACCTTCCGGATGTCAACCGGGTAGGAAACGGACGGAGAAACGGAGCAGTGGGACTAGGCTTTTGCATACATTTTGATATACATTTTGTATTGTGCATATATATCGTGCTTTCATCAGTGTGTTCTAGCTGCAATGGCCAACAATGCAATAGCTGGGCAATGCCATCTACAAACAAGTAGGTCCAATTCACCAGACGAAGCAGGGAAAATATGACGACGCCGGAATTGTGAACACAATGTCTCGCTATCCACTAAAGTGAACGAGACAAGAATCTGTAACAACAATTCAATGTTCCCCATACGATTGTCTTTCAATTACACAAAGATGCACAATAATTCCCCGACCCATGGTTTAACCTTTAGATAGATGTGAACTAAACTTTGTCTGCTGTTGTTTATATATATTTCCTTCTTTCTGAATAAAACATGTTTGACAGCACTTCAGAATCATTTCCATTGGAAATGTTTCGAAAGTGCTGTCAAAGTACGTTTTTGACGAGAAAATGGAAAATTAATCAGCAGATGGCTTACTTATTGTAACAAGTTTGCTCTCGTGATCTATTTTTGTGTTTAGACATTATCCTGGCTATTACACCTCGATCAATTTGTGATCATGCGAAACCGACACCATCATTCACATACTGGTCTGATCAGTCCACATCTGGCAATTCTGTCGGTGAAATCATTCCTGCTCTGTCCGTGAACTATTTATGCTGTATTTCAGTCGTACATTTGGGCCCGTGCTTTAAAAAAACATGGGAACATATACTCTACTACCACGCTCAAACTCAGAAAGTTTGATGGCTCGAAGCCCGAGCTGAGGCTCCGTCTCCGCCAACACATTTGATTTCAGTAAGTACAGTGGGGTCAGCGTGTAAGTGCACACACGAACGAACATGACAGGTTGGAATGTTCGTTCGTGTGTGCACTTACATGCTGACCCCACTGTAGATGGCCGCATGTCACACTCGCCGAGGCTTTGATAGTATCCCGAAAAACTTTAACCAAAAACTTGAACCCAGACGCACGCCGACTATAATGCACTGTCTGCAAAAAAAGTAGCAAACGTACTCAATTTTATAAGCCTTGGCCCAGACCATTAATGGGCATTATCAAGGTACATAATCTGCAGCTACAGTGGTAGACATCCATTAAGTGACATTCTGTAGCATCGTTGGCCTTCAGGGTCCACGGGACTCTTAACAACAAGAACATCTGTGATAGGTATAATATTTATTAGACCTCTGTATAGTAGTAGTATTATCGTGTAAAATATAGACATGTTACCATGCACACAACCATTGGTTAGTAACGGAGCACAGCTACACACAGCAGCATTATCTCCAACAAATTGTAAATGGACGAAAATCAGTTTGTTTCTGCGGCAATACATTTTGCAACGGCATTTAGCTGCATACGAGTACCGTATTTATTGTAATAGTAGTCCCCTCTCTAATAGTAGGCCCCCTCCCATATTTGCGTTCTAAAATGTTGTGTTATGTTGACGTACAAAAGCCATTTAAAACAATGTTTTAAATGGCATTTGTATGTCAACATAACGCATCTTAAATCCTATTTTCCACTTTTTGATCCCCACAAGTTGCATAGCCCCGGGGGGCATTTATTAGAATAAATACGGTAGTCATAAACAGTGACAGCTATCCCCAGACACTCGCGACCATGATTACAATAACCCTAAACATTCAGACACAATTTATTCTGGGAAACAGATTTTCGGTTTCCCACAAACAAAGAGTCCCAGTAGTTATGGTTAGTATTATTGTACAATAACAATGTACAGTGAAACCTCTCTAAACCGGACACCCTGGGAGGTCCCCAGGGTGTCCGGCTTAGAGAGGTTTCACTGTAAATCAGGCAGTTGATCGTTCTCGACCATAGGTGTGTGCCATGCGATCACGAACAGACATTATCACCTGAGATAAAGGACCAAGAAAGTAATAAATAAAAAAAGAGATCACAGGTGTTTTCTTGGTGTCCGGTTTAGAGAGGTTCCACTGTATTTGATACTATTTGTTTTGTATTTCGTAGGGCTTTCCGAAAACAAATGGTGTACGAATGCTTAAGGTTATTACGTGTAGTGTTTCTGAGTGAATACTCTAACCTTATGCTCACAATTAAGAAGGTTACTGGGTATTTACAATGTAGAGTAAATGTTTCAAGAACATGCTCAGCAAGTTGATTATCACAGGCCCAGTAGCCGATTTCACCAACATTGCAAAGTATACTTATCTAGCAAAGTAAACTTTGAGGGAGTAATCATTTATTTTTTCCGAAATGCATTATTTCATATAGAACTAACGACTGCCTATATTTGATGATTAAAAGTATGCAGAATTATTATACTGAATTTATTACATTATCACAGCCAAAATGGCTGTGATAATGTAATAAATTCAGTATAATAAAAAATAATAAATTTATTCTAAAATTGAAAATTTCTCCCTCAAAGTATACTTTGCTAGATAAGTATACTTTGCAATGTTGGTGAAATAGGCTACAGGTCAAAAACAGCTAGGTACATTCTCCAGACACAGAGAGATGGACAGGTGGTGGGAAGGGCACTATATTGCAAGTTATGCACTATATTCAGAGTTATCTAGGAAGGCCATGCAATAAGCAAATCGTGGCATCTTTAGCTTTGAAATACATGTGTTTTGTATGACAATTCAGCTGCAGGTTGAGAAAAATGACATTAGGACATTGGTGACAAATGTTTGTTTGTTTATTGGCCTCGTTTGCCATACCACCGTCTACTTCCAGAATAATATTCACCGGCAACAAAATATGTTTGATTGAATGTGCTATATTCCAGGAAATTTATACACAATCTTTTTTCTAAATGATGCTAATCTGCCGTAAAAAAAACAATAGAGCCAAGAACATTTGACACCAGCATAGATCGACCCAGTCTCGGACCCGAGGAACAATTTCAGGCTTTCGGCCCTATCCACATGGTAAGTCAATAGAATATTCTTCTATTTTAAGAGGACATGTATGGTTTGAGGTGGGACAATGATGGCCCCCTGAGCTCAATCCAGGAACAACACTGAACATAACTGAAGGGTCAGTGGAAGAAGGGGGCTAACTCCATCATGGAGTTAGCCCCCTTCTTCCACTGACCCCTTCAATAGCTCCAGGAAGGTATTTTGTCGCTCACAATGGGCAAACTGAACTGAGACTACCCTACACCGAACTAGAGTAATGCTCCAGTTGTATTCTAATGTACTTGAAGGTTGGTAACTACATCTAAATGTATACTACCACTGCATAATGACACAACGTTATAACTACACCATGTGGAGATGACATCTTGCAATTAGGGCGACTATTTTCTGTGTACATACAAACAGAGGGAAGGTTCTCTAACAATTCAAAACTTGCAAATACTGGCTCGACGCATCTACATACACTATACAATTGTACTTGTACCATATTTATTCTAATAGTAGCCCCTTCTCTAATAGTAGCATTCCACTCCAATATTTACATTCTAAATATTTTATTTTCACATACAAAAGCCATTTAAATGGCTTTTGTATGTGAAAATAATATACATATATTTTGATCCTATTTTCCATGTTTTGATCCCCACAAATCGCATAGCCCCGGAGACGTATATTATAATAAATACGGTACCTGTACATATACATATACCCAAACTGGAAGACATGTATACAGACAGATGTATAGACCTTCCATCCGCTAATATATAATCCAACAATAACAACGATAGCATGTCATTTTAACACATTTTGAGTCTATGCATGCAGAGGAACGTAATGTTTGCAACAAGTACAGACCCAGATCATCATGCATGTCTGTACTGTTCGATACACACTGGCATGCGGTAATATATAACCACACTTATTGTTTGCCATATGTTCGACCAATGAAAGCACAGTATTTTGTCTCATATTGTGAGGCTATTGCCAATATCTATTAATCGTTAAATGTTGCAATAAGTGCAGTGCTATATTTGTTACACCTTGTCGTCAAACAACTATTCAGGCCTCGACTTAAATGTAGCCCCGCAGGGCAAATAATCAAATAGTTGTAGTTCAGATATTAAATGTTTAAACCTTAGACCGCTATCTTATTTTTTGGTCGTCCGCTGTTTATTTTCTATTTTCCATTTTTAACATCAAAAACATGCTTTGACAGCACTTTAGAATAATTTACAACATGCTTTGACAGCACTTCAGAATCAATTCCATTGGAAATGATTCTGAAGTGCTGTCAAACCATGTTTTCATTGAGAAATAAGGCAAGATATAAAAGCAACAGCAGACGACAATTGTTGTGAGTAGCGGTCTAAGGGTTAAACATTTAATAAACTAATTGATTAAACATTCAATATACGAAATACGACATCTGTGCAGTCTGATTCAGGTCTACAGTTATCACAAATACAGCGTGACCTTTGTGCATACATAGATTCGGATATATAATCTGACAGCAAGAAAAGGCAAGAAAAATAAACTTTGTGTAAAAGACAATATTAAATTAGTATACACATATAGTATAGGACACATTGTATATAACAATATCATGAATGTAAAATTCGCATACTTAATACATAATTGGAAATACATAATAATTTTGATTTTCGCAACTCGACCCATTTAAATTTCATTTGGACTAATATTATATAGAATCATTAGTGTATATTACAATAGTGTATACCGGTAATATCATAAAAATGCTATCACTAAACAATAGAATAATGTTTTGTCTAATCTGTGTATATACATGCTAAATGTTTCTATAAGTTACTAAGCAAAGTGATTAAGTGCATGTTTCATTTACCAGAAATTATAAAAAGTTGTGCAGAAATATGGGCCGCCGGCTGATCAACGGATTAAAGGTTGTTAGGACATGTGTGGCCAGTGTAGTTCCTGACCATTTGTAGACATACATTCAATAGACTGATCACAATGTGTTCTTCAGGAGATAAATCATGTCGGAGTGACTGAATGAAGACCAGTATAGGCCCTGATCAGATTGCGCAGATGCGCAGGCTGATCTGGGGCTATGCTGGTCGCACACGTGCACAGATTTATATAGGTCTACGTTCGTCATACACATACTAAGGCCCCTATTCTGAGCCGGGGGCCCATATGAGACACGCTGTGCGATTTTGTACCTTCGGACATCTGCATAATTTCATTAAATACGTAAATTGCATCAAAAGTTGACAACATTTTCAGAGAACAAGCGGAATATAATTCCGCATACATGAATCCGTATGTCAACTTTTGACGCCATTTACGAAAAATGTAAATTTTGTAAACGTATTTCATGAAATTACACAGATGTCCGTAGGTACAAAATCACATGGCGTGTCTCATATGTGCTGATAAAACCATTGGTGACTTGGAACAGTCACGAGTCAGTACCGCCACCATGTGCTGAATACATGGCGAAATGTTCACCATTCTCTAATATGTGGTGCTGATATGGGTTGTTTGTTACATACGGGCCACACTCAGGTCGTGCCAAATCTTGTTTTCGTAAGCAATAAAACAAATACGAACAAGAAAAGGCATCAGTACACAAAACCAATCCCCTCGCTGGCAGCCTAAGGTCCAAAGTGAATATAAGGAAACAGAGACATTGATCTTGGGTATTGTGACATAGGGGTGTGGGCGATTGCACAATGATTAAACAGGAAATTATTGCAAAAAGAAACAGGTTATTTAATGGTGTTTAACGGCCTGCCAAAGGCTAAGGTAATTGTAGGCCGGGTTATTGGGGTTAAATCTCTATTTCACCTGCTGCGATGGGGGGAAAATCTCAAAATCAGAACTAAATATCTACAGAAAAAAATATATATTCAGCCCTGAAATTAGAAAAACCTGATCTGGTGCCAGAAGAAACTGTGTAACTAAGGTACGAATGTACGCACATGGACTAATACTATATTATGCCTTCATGCCTATTGGCGAGGGGATAATAAACAGCAAATATTATTGTTTTACGCCCTTTAATCCTTACACCGCAATCTTATTTTTTTTGTCGTCTGCTGTTTATTTTCTATTTTCCATTTTTATCATCAAAAACATACTTCGACAGCACTTTAGAATAATTTACAACATGCTTTGACAGCACTTGAGAATCATTTCCATTGGAAATGATTCTCAAGTGCTGTCAAAACATGTTTTATTAAAGAAATAAGGCAAGATATAAAAGCAACAGCAGACGACAATTGTAGCGAGTAGCGGTCTAAGGGTTAAAGGTTAAAAAGCAAACAAGCTATTACATAATAAATGATATGACCTGTCAATGAAGACTTTGTCTTGCACAACCATAAACTATGCTACTTTATCACAATTATCCAACCTTGCGATGGTTTACATGTACATGTATGCCCAGACAACTGTTAGTGGCAAAGAAAATCTGATCATTCATAGAAGTCGCTTTAGGCAAATATTCTATCTTAAATCAACCGGTGTAAAATGCACACATCTGATGGTACTAATGTATAGTATGGTTGCATTTGGTCAGCAGTACCTTAAGGCGAAGATGTTGAACGACTATACGGTAAAGCTGATCAAAACATGATGACACAACATTCCGAAGACTCAGCCTGGGATATAGCACAAGCACACATTAGCTTTTACACAGATGCACTAATGATCAATACATTGGTTGTAAATCTACACACAATACCCTGCCACAAGTTGCCACACATGTACATGTCAATAATCGCAAGGTGACTGATATGAAGAATAAGCCCAACATGGAAAACAAAGCAAATTGTACAATTCTGCAGAAGCCGGAGATTCAATTTATTAACCCATTACATACGGAATACACCTTTCCGGGTATGAAATTTTTAAAATATTTTCTTTTTATTTTTGTCATTTGTCAATGAAAGTATATGTTGTGACCACTCATTTGAACCGTCTGGACGAGACAGTTCAAATGGTGGTCACGACATATATTTCTGAACTCATAAAAAAAATATTTAGGATTTTCCACAAACAATATGGCGTATCCTCTGCATGAAATGGGTTAAAACCGATGCTAAGCAGAATATTCACTCTTGTACTCCCCATCTCAATATCCACCAAAATATGTTACAGTGAAATCGCGATGGCTAGAAAGCCCACAGGCATGCACATTTTTTTTGAGTGATCGCATCTATTGAGGCATCGCATCTAGCGACTTTGGTATGTATGTCGACTACTGTACCCGTCGGATTTAGGAAATAACAAAGCACAATAGAGTATAGAGTGTATCCATGTTTTAGCTGATTATAGTTTTATTCATAGACAGGTAGAGTGTGGCTTGACCTTTGATCATAATAAATCGGACGCCGAGGTATGAAAATTAGCCAAACATAAACTTTGACAACAATTTCGAGTCATCGTATAGCAACATAGCGAGAAATGTGTCCGCACGACTTGAACTTTTTTTTCGAGGGATCACACTTTTCGAGGACTTGCATTTTGAATCATCGCATTTAAAATACATTAAACATATAGGGAAAATTATCGGGACCGCGATGCTATTTCGAGCGAGCCCGGCATTACGAGGCATCACATGTTGAGCCATCGCAATTTCACTGTAGTCACAACTACTATAGAACAAGCAACGTGGCAATGCAGTATTAAGTAAGCAATGCACAATGGATTGTTAATTAACCCTTGGAATGTGGGAAACAAAAATAGTCGTCTGCTGTTGTTGTATATTGTTGTCTTCTTTCTATGACAATAAAAACATGGTTTGACAGCACTTTAGAATCATTTCCATTGGAAATGATTCTAAAACATGGTTTGACAGCACTTAATGGAAATGATTCTAAAGTGCTGTCAATCCATGTTGTTGTTGAGAAAAATGTAAAATAGCAAATAAACAGCAGACGACATTGAATTCAGCATTGCAAGGGTTAACGGTTAAGTGTTATCAAAGCTAAGTATTTGAAGCTTTATTACCAGCAGCTGACCAGTACTCCCACAATAATATATACACCCCAATACACGACATACATTTATACACATGGATAGACTGATTTGTCTCTACGCAACTTAAATACAGGAATGCCATCAAATCATGCACATGTATACTTAATATAACAATCAATAACACAGGTCATGCCAAGTTTCAAATGATTTTGAATTTATATATATTTTATTTGCCATACGAAAAAAAAAGAAAAAAAGTGGTCTGTTGCCACACAAATGCCCCCGGTGGCAGATTGGAGAAACTTTAGCGATCTTCTTAACCAGACTGACAGACACACAGTACAAACACACTATGACTGCCAGCTCTACCGAGACTGGGGACATAAAAAATTGCCTACAGTCTATACAACCAGGTCAGCTCTAGTATGCATTTTTTATGCTTCGAACGAAAGAATTACCGACTTAACAAGCTTAATTAGTCTGCGACACTAATTAGGAGCAACACCAATTAAACGGTCGACAAAAGTTATTTTTTTGTGGTGATCATAAAATATCTTTAATTGAAGATGTCGGTACAATAAAGAAGCCAACTCCATCAGCGAGGAACTCCATCAGGGATTTAGCCCCCTTCTTTTACCAATACCTTTAATCCTTGGAAGGCGGGAAACAACATTTGTCATCTGCTAATTTCCATAATTGCTTTATTTATAATAGAAACCTGTTTTGGAAAGATATAACTCATCAACAATGAAGATGACTCTAATGTGCTGTCAATACAGGTTGTCTATCATAAATATTGAAAATGGCATGGAAAAAAAGGCAGACAACAAAAGTTTAATCCAAAACTCTAAGGGCTAATATCTCATTGACGATTCTAACGATTCACACATCTCGATCATGATATATTTCTAACACATAAAGTCGATCTACTTTCTCTGTGACCGTGCTAGTTTTGCCGAATCACGCCGGCCGAGCGTCGTCGATCCTAGTTGTCCATTCTGGCTGTTCGAAACTGGACTGGAGCCCGAACCTTTGGCCTCGAAAACAAATGGCAAAGATGGGCTGCTCTTGGATCGCTTCAAATCTGGTAGAAAACATAGAAGCGAATATTGAACATATACTCAAATATTTGAATGGGCTGCAAATGCTTTCCATTTGAAAAAACTGTTTGTTTGTTTATTAGTGTTTAACGGCCTATCAACAGCTAAAGTCATGTAAGGCCGGGCAAACAGGTTCGATCCTGTTTTAACCTGCTGAATTGGGGGGAAAACCCATAATCAGAACGAAATATTTCAATCGAGAACAAATATATATCCCGTCAACGCAGTGCAATGAAACATATTTGATATCCTGTCAATACGACCTCATCACAATTCATACGCGTCATTCGTGTTCGTGACTACTTTTGCCAGTATATTTATTGAGTTGACGGACTAGAGTGATGAAAGTGGAAGTGTTTACAGTGTGAGGGTTAAATTAAATAAAAAACCGATATCGCCGGAAAATAAAATTGTTAAAATTAAGTTCATGCCATTTTCTGGATTTCAAATCAATTTCCATTACGACCCTCAATTTCCAATTGTGTTTGCTCTCTAGCCTATCCATTCTGTGCGTCATTCAGACACGACTGACGTCATAAGTATAAGTACTTCAATAAGTCTACTACGTCATTTAAAACAAGAAACGAGGCAAAGCCACGAAGGCCAGGTTTTTTCCAAGCATAGACACTTGGATAACATAATTATACCCACTTTTTGTAGACTAGATGGCCGTGGCCTGCATGTCGTGCCTTGGGGCGAGGCATGGACACTAAAAAAATAGATATAGTAGATGGAAAAACTTTAACCAAAAAACTTTAACCGGACACACGGACGTACGGACGGACGGACGGACTTATGCCAAAATGCCGACGATATCACGCTTTCCGCAAGCGGGCGCGACAATGATGATAAACACCTATGTGAAGTATCAAGGTAATGGGTGAAGCAGTTGCAGAGATATAGTACACGAAAAAACTATAACAAAAAAATTCAAAGTAATTTGACCTTGACATTGGGCACAGGGGCCGCATGGTTGGGGGGTAGAATGAAAATATGGATGATGATAAACACCTATGTGAAGTTTCAAGGTAATGGGCGAAGCAGTTGCAGAGATATAGTATAACAAAAAACTTTTAACCAAAAAACTTTAACCAGACGTACGTTAAAAAGTTAACGTTGAAAATGGCTACGTTAAAAAGTTAACGTTGAAAATGGCAAAGTCAATTATGTAGAAATAATAGGTGAAGGTAAAAAAAACGATGAAAAGAATATAAACAAAATCGTTGTACCATTATAAGATTATTCTGTAAATATTTTGATGAGTAAAGTTCCTAAAGTCTAAAACAATTATTGATCAATTTACTGTCATGACTGTTGATTAAGGGATTTTACAACCATACTTTATGTTTCGAGCTCCAATGAGTGTTTGATGCAATTCGGTTCTAACTTATCTCGCATTTGAAGGCTAAATTAACTAAATTAAGTTGATTAAATGCTGTTTTAGAATGTTGACGGGATAAATAGAATAGTAGGTTAGTGCCATGAATGGGAAAAAATATCTGGCGCGGCACGGAAACAGGAAAGGCGAGGCCCGTTTCCTAAGCCTTGCCAGATATTTTCCCATTCACGGCACTAACCTACTATTCTCTATATTCAGCCCTTAAATTAATAGATTAACCTGACCTGGTGCCACGTCCATACCACACCAGTGATAAATGTCTACCAACTACAAAATAAATGTGGTAACAAGATTACTTTCTACAGAGTGTATATTACTCATATAGCACAACTGCTCTACTCCAGACAGACCGCCAGTATGTGCAAGTTACCTTTGGATGTTAGGTGGCGGTTACTACGGCGATGTGAATCACGACTGTGGTGCTCACCCTCCTTCCGCGGTGACGTGTCCGGGCTCGGGCTGCGTGCCCGCTGGTGGAATGACGGGTCTAAAACACGCATGCGATTGTGTGGTTAATATACTTCATATGTTATGAGATTATGTTGTGAATCTACATACATTACATGGATGCACAGTTCAGTTTTCAAGGATTGTTTTCTATTCTTATTTCCGCATGACAACTCGGTCACAAGATATACATTCATGTTGAAATAAGGAAGTATTTACATTTCACTGTCGGTACCTGTAGCCTATTTCACCAACATTGCAAAGTATACTTATCTAGCAAAGTATACTTTGAGGGAGAAATTTTCAATTTATTTAAGGATAAATTAATTAATTTTTATTATACTGAATTTATTACATTATCACAGCCATTTTGGCTGTGATAATGTAATAAATTCAGTATAATAATTCTGCATACTTTTATCATCAAATATATGCAGTGGTTAGTTCTATATGAAAAAATTCATTTTGGGAAAAATAAATGATTACTCCCTCAAAGTATACTTTGCTAGATAAGTATACTTTGCAATTTTGATGAAATCGGCTACAGATGGTCGTGGCTCAAATATCGAGCCCACCAACAGACATGATAAAACATTTCAAAGCAATTTGACCTTGGCCATGGGACAGGGAATGAAAACATGGATGATGATAAACAAGCATACAACCATTCCAAGTCAATAAAACTTGTATTATATCCATCAGAGATATAAGTTATTTGAAGACGAACATTAGTGTGATCACTTTGTCTCACTTTATGCAAGAAGGCTCAACAAAAATGGTGAATTCTCACAGTGACACAAGTGTGATGGATAGATGGAAGGGACGGAAGGGATACACAGCGCATAGAAGGTTTATCATGAAAACCCCAGACAGCGTGGTATACTCACTGCGGCGGAGGGCGCGGGCGTTCTTGTAGATCTGCTCCTCCTGACTGCTGTCCTTGCGTTCCCGCTGCTGGGTCATCTCCTGCTTGAACTTCGCCTGCAGCTCTTGGTTCTTCTTCAGGCACTGTAGGTACTGGGTCATCGTGTACCGCTGCTCCTGTAACAGTACAATCGTGAGACGTGGGACATTTTTTTAAACAAGAAACTGTGGCCTGTCGGCACACAACACTGTACGCACTACCGAAACCGGGGGAATAAAAATTGAAGTTAGCAATATTTTTGCTTCTGTTAACAAGACTGGTGGAGACTTTCAAAATATTCTAAATATGTTTCTTTGACTGTTTTGATTGATTCATTGATTGGGGATTTAACAGCGCATAAACAACAAGATGATGGACAGACATGTACAATGGTTAACATCACAGCAACATGAGAAAAGATATCTTCATGATGGCCACAACCAAACTCTATTTACTCAGTCTAGTCAGAGCCTGCATGTAAATAATTTATGTAAAAAGACATAATATTATTATTAACGTATATTCTCAACCATGCTCTCTGGCTGCCTTGATTGCATACCTTTGCCTAAGATTAAAACATTTTCTGAGTAAATAAAAAATAATTCACTTAAAATCAGACAATTTGATTGATCGAGCCTGAGCTGGGGGTCGACCAATAAAATTCCCTGATTTTGAGCATAAGAGCTAAGAAAGCCTTATTTATAGGGATCAATTGGGCTGTATATGATTGTCCTAATGCCCTTATTTCTGATGCCATCTTGTGTGCAAAGTGCTTACCTCGATTGTGACAATAAAAGATGAGAAAGTCTTATACTTATAGGATCAAGTGGGCTGTATATGATTGTCCTAAGGTCTATAAATGCATTAAATATACGTAACAGTATCAGTAAGTGAAAAAAAGTTACTGAATGTTGTTTTTTTATTCCCTGTTAAACACATAAAAAGAGTAAACAAGAGGGCCTAATTCGCTCACCTGACTCCATGAACACCAGAGGAGAATGTGACATTGAGTTCATGCGTTTTAAAAAAATTGTGCCATTTTTAGATGGCGGTCATCTTGGATTAAGCGATGACTCATTTTACAAAATCTGAAAATGCTTCACCCAAGGATCTTAACTTCCTATGAAGTTTGGCCAGCATCGGCCATGTGGTTCCTGAGAAAAAGACGTTCAAAATCTTGAATAAATGGACCTTTTGGTGGCCATCATGGATGACATAATCATCCGATTCCGACAAATATTGCTCCAGAGCAATCGCTTCATCGATACCTTCAATTTGATATATGGCATGACCATATTCGGTCAAAAATAAAATTTGACCCCAATTTGACCCCACGGGCCATGCCCATTTTTGACCCCGGGGTCACCATTTTCACAACTTTGAAAGAGCATTGTAAATCGATCATTCCTACCAAGTTTAGTCGAAATCCTGCCAGAGGTTCATGAGAAGATTTTTTTTAAGAATTTATGCTATTTTTAGACGGTGGCCATCTTTGATTAGCGATGACCTCCATTTTAACAAATCTGAAAAGGGTTCACCCATGGACCATAACTTTTAAGTTTGGCTACCATGGGCCAAGCGGTTCATGTGAAGAAGAATTTTGAAATCTCTAATAAAAGAACGACCTTTTGACATTTCGGCGGCCATCTTGGATGACATAACAATCAGATTTCGACAAAAAATGTATCAGAGTGATGGCCTCATTGATACCTTCGATTTAATATATAACATGACCATATTCGGTCAAAAATAAAATTTGACAACAATTTGACCCCACGGGCCACGCCCATTTTTGACCCCGGGGTCACCATTTTAACAACTTTGAAAGAGCAATGTACATCAATCATTCCTACCAAGTTTCGTCGAAATCCGGCTAGCGGTTCATGAGAAGAAGATTTTTTAAGAATTTATGCTATTTTTAGACGGCGGCCATCTTGGATTAGCGATGACCTCCATTTTAACAAATCTGAAAAGGCTTCACCCATGGACCATAACTTTTAAGTTTGGCTACCATGGGCCAAGCGGTTCATGTAAAGAAGAATTTTGAAATCTCTAATAAAAGAACGACCTTTTGACTTTTCGGCGGCCATCTTGGATGACATAACAATCCGATTTCGACAAAAAATGCACCAGAGTGATCGCCTCATTGATACCTTCAATTTGATATATGACATGACCATATTCATTCAAAAATAAAATTTGACCCCAATTTGACCCCATGGGCCATGCCCATTTTTGACCCCGGGGTCACCATTTTAACAACTTTGAAAGAGCAATGTACATTGATCATTCCTACCAAGTTTTGTCGAAATCCGGTTGGCGTTCTTGAGAAGAAGATTTTTTAAGAATTTGTGCTATTTTTAGACGGCGGCCATCTTGGATTACGTAATGACGTCATTTTAACAATTTTGTAATCCCCCTACCTAAGGACCATGACCATGAAGTTTGGTGACTATAGACCCTATGGTTACCGAGGAGAAGACGTTTGAAAATGTTCACGGACGACAGACGACGGACACATTGCGGTAACAATAGCTCACATGAGCTTCGCTCAGGTGAGCTAAAAAATGTGTATTTAATGCATTATAGACCTTGGTCCATTACTTCAACCAGTATGTATTTCGACGGCCACCTTGTGTGCACAGTGCCTACCTCTGTGGTGCGCTCCAGGTTATTCTCGATGTTCTTCACCTGGGACCGCAGCTTCTGTAGCTCGGCATCCTTCACCCGTACCATGATCTGTATATGGGCATAAATATGTGGCTGTATATGTGGCTGTGACGGAAGAAAGGGGGCTTATGGGTTTTGCGACCAGTGTAGATCCAGATCAGCCTGTGCATCCGCACAGTCTGATCTGGATCTGCACTGTTCGCCATTCCCTCAATGAAACACCTGTCAAGCAAACATGATAGATCATTAACAGGCTACAGGAGTGTGTTATTTGTTTTACTGACTAAATGAAAAACAGTGGTTGCCCTGATAAGAATGTGAGATGCAGGCTGATCTGGATTTACATGGGTTGCAAAAAGGTCACATATAGACAATACTGAGCTAGGGTATATCAATATCAAACCCGCTTGGCCATTAAAGGGGGCATTTCGAGTCTTGCCGAGCCGTCTCATCAGGATCTGAATTATTTGTAGACAATTCCCTATTGGTAGACTATTTCCCCACCATGTACCTGTGCACCATAATTCCCCTGTAAAATCCCATACTCCCCACCATGTACCGGTGCACCATAATTCCCCTGTAAAATCCCATACTCCCCACCATGTACCTGTACACCATAATTCCCCTGTAAAATCCCATACTCCCCACCATGTACCGGTGCACCATAATTCCCCTGTAAAATCCCACACTCCCCACCATGTACCTGTGCACCATAATTCCCCTGTAAAATCCCATACTCCCCACCATGTACCGGTGCACCATAATTCCCCTGTAAAATCCCATACTCCCCACCATGTACCTGGTGCACCATAATTCCCCTGTAAAATCCCACACTCCCCACCATGTACCTGTGCACCATAATTCCCCTGTAAAATCCCATACTCCCCACCATGTACCTGTGCACCATAATTCCCCTGTAAAATCCCATACTCCCCACCATGTACCTGTGCACCATAATTCCCCTGTAAAATCCCATACTCCCCACCATGTACCGGTGCACCATAATTCCCCTGTAAAATCCCATACTCTCCGCCATGTACCTGTGCTCCATAATTCCCCTGTATATTACTCCCCTATTCTCCATCATTGCCCTGTAAATCACCCCTATTATCCACCATGTACCTGTGCACCATAATTCACCTGTAAATTCCCCTACTCCCTGCCACGTACCTGTGCACCAGAATTCCCCTGTATATTACTCCCCTATTCTCCATCATTCTCCCGTAAATCCTACTACTCCCTGCCAAGCACCTGTGCACCATAATTCCCCTGTATATTATTTCCCTATTCTCCATCATTGCCCTGTAAATCACCCATATTCTCCACCATGTACCTGTGCACCATAATTCACCTGTAAATTCCCCTACTCCCTGCCACGAACCTGTGCATCATAATTCCCCTGTATATTATTCCCCTATTCTCCATCATACCCCGTAAATCCTCCTACTTCCTGCTACACATCTGTGCACCATAATTCCCCTGTGTATTACTTCCCTATTCTCCATCATTCCCCCGTAAATCCTCCTACTCCCTGCCACGCACCTGTGCACCGTAATTCACATGTAAATTCCCCTATTCCCCGCCATGAGCACCATAATTCTCCTCCATACTGCCATGTACCTGTGCATCGTAGAGCTCCTCCTCGAGTGTGGCGTTGCCAGTGATGGAGCCCTTGGTGCGTGTCGTGATGAACTGCTTCAGGTTCTCTATCTCCGTGTTCACCAGTTCGTTCAGCTTCTCATTGCTGCAATATATGCCGCTGTGACTGGAGAAATATGGCTAACAGGATTTGTGACCAGTGCAGCTCCTGATCAAGTAGCACACTCGTGTAGCCTGATAACGAACTATGTTGCTTGTTAGAAGCATGACGGTGGTTTCATTGATGGAATGGCGACCAGTGCAGATCTTGAGCAGACTGTGCGGATGCTGAGACAACAGTTTCCTCAGTCACAGCCATATGTATTAGGCAGACTAGTGGCTATGTTACCCCAGTCAATCACATGTACGAGGGAGACTAGTGGCTATGTTACCTCTTGCTGAGCTTGTAGATGTGGATCTGGAAGTCGGCCTTATCGTGGTGATTACAGATTCCTCAGTCACGTGTGCGAGTGAGACTAAAGGCTATATTACTGCCATCACATGTATGAGGAAGATTAGTGGCTATGTTACCTCTTGCTGAGCTGGTTGATGTGGGTCTGGAATTCGGCCTTTGTCCTCTGCAGGCGGTCCTCCAGCAGCTTGTAGTCCTCACACTTACTCTCGTAGTGCATGGACACCTGCTTCAACTCCTCCCGCAGTCGCTCAGCCTCAATACTGGGGACATACGTATGAACAATTTATTGATTGAGGTTTTACATCCGATCAACATAAAGGTCATAAACAGATGGAAATACAGACAAAACAATGAACATTGCTAACTGCATTTCAAGCTTAATGTGGTTCACGCAGCCTCCATACTGCAAACACAGGTACGGTGCCATCACAACAATGTTTGTTACCAAATTCGCACAGTATATACAGTGGACACCTCTCTAAACTGGACACTCAGTCATTTTCAATCATGAACAGACACAACAATGAAATAAATTACATTGAAACACATCTAAATTAAAGACAATGGTATCCCCAGGGTGTCCGGTGTAGAGGTTCTACTGTATCATTTAACATTTTGCTACATGTCATGCTATATCCATATCCATCGTTAGTTACGGATCCCTCAGACAGGGGAGTGAACTCCATTGTGGCAACCAAGTGGCTATAGCGACTGAACTTACTCGTGCCTGCGGCGGATGTCCTCCACGTAGTTGTCGGTGAACATCGTCTTGAGGGCCCCGCGGTATTTGTCCTTCTCCTGCTCCAACTCCTCCTCGTACGCCTTCCTCATAGCATCCAGTGCTACAACATCGCAGTTCATATGTAATAAATACTATACAGTGATGCAGCTTGCAGTATCAGAGAGGTTTATATGTTTTTCAAAAGTTTCTTTTCTTTTTTTTTCTGGAAACTATTGCAAGTAGTGATCTGCAATGCGTAGGAATTATTTCTTAACGTAAATATACCAATATATAAAATACTCTGTGGCTGTTCGCAAGATTTGCCTCAGCATGCATATAGTTTCTACCACAAAAATGTAAATCATTACCTATTTAGTCTTAGGGATATAGAGAATAGTAGGTTGGTGCCGTGAATGTGTCCATCCCGTTTCCGTGCCGCGCCACATATTTCTTCCCATTCAAAAGCGGAGAATCGACTAGTATGACAACCACACATATTCATACGCAGTGATTAGGTCGTATGGACAGGATATCAAAAATGTTTCACGGCACTGTGTTTCACGGCACATACACACTGTGTTGACGGGATAAATACTAGTTCATCACAAGCTTCACAGTTACGAAATTCAATAGCTCACTATTTTTAACAGTAGACCACAAGTAAAAGACCCACCTGCTTTGGTGGTCTTGACCTCATCGGCCAGAGCCTCTTCCTTCTCCTTCTTGAGTTGTTGCATCTCTTGTTCATGGTGGGACTTCTCTAGCAGCCGATCCACGCTCTACAACACACGCCATAGTTAGCGATCAAGTTTATGCAGGGAGATTTGGGCAATTTTGTCTTGCTAAATGGTGCCACTTTTCCATATTTTGAGTTGAAGGCAAAGCTTTTCACGTCTTAAGACAGAAAATATCTGTTCAAGTAGTAAAATGTCCCCAAATTATTGCAAACATGTCTACCTGTTTAGCAGGACTAGCTTAAACCCTGCATAGTGATGGTAAACAATGCACTCAGAAATTGAATGTTTGCTTATGCTGGTGGGTTTTATTATCATCATTATCACTAAGCTAATCCCCTTGCTAGCAGCATTGATAATAAAACAAGTTATTGAATACAGGAATGAATGGCCTTTTTGTGGAATTTATCGGGGTATAAACTTGGAAAAGCAAAAAAATTACAATTTTCGAAAAAAAAAATCTTTTTTTTTTGATTTTTTTTTCGAAAGTTGTAATTTTTTTAACGCCTCGTCCAGTATTCCCGCGACTTTTCCAAGTTTATATCCCCGATAAATTCCACAAAAAGGCCATTCATTCCTTATAATTCCAGCATTTGAAATAAATTCATCAAAAAATGTGTTTATTTTCCGTTTTCTTAAGAATGTTACTGAAAGTAGTTCGGCGTGGGAGTTTACTGGAATATAAATTTTGGACAGAGACTTGCTACGGGCCAATCAAATGTTAGGGAATTGTGTAAATATTTTTGAGCTGGAATTATTGAATAAACAAACAAAACAACCAAGTGAACATAAGTCGTCATAACCCGAAATGTCTGTCTGTAACGCAGGGCGACTTACAGCCATGCAAGAGTGTAAAATGTAACCAGCCCTTTCATTAAGATTTGCATGTTTGTCCACATTTTTCAGACATGAAAACATACACCTTTTTGATAGTCTGAATTAGGAAGCAGAGCTCCAGATAAGGAACATATTGATGTATCTTACTTAAAGGTACATGCCCACTCAGTAGGTTATAATATAGGGAGACAGATAGTTTTGTTTCTTCTGTAGATATGACATATTCAGGGATTCCGCTGGGAAAATAAAAAAATCGCCACTTCAAAAAAAAAACAAAAACAATTGGCGATAAAAAATTACAATTTTCGAAAAAGAAAAAAAAAAAAAAAGATTCCCCAGCGGAATCCCTGCATTTTCTGGCAAAATAAACATTCATTCACCATTACCCGTATTGATTGGCATTATCATACATTTTATAGCAGACGTAAATTTACCGTGTTTCCTTAAAATGTTAACGGACATTACTATTTATTCTCTGTATTTATTTTTTGATGTAGTTCTTTATAATCTGTCCAACATATTATTGTTTCAGGTGACGCATTTAATTAGAATAAATAATTAAAAAATATCACGCCTCATTTGCAAATGAAAATAGCCGGATATAACCGCGCATCACTATCAGCAAAATAAATGTTACTAAATGATTATATCTGTATAGCGGGCATTCGTAATTTTTAGAACTAGTGGAACACAATTATACACTTATTTAATTCCTATAAAGAACATTTTGCGCCTACTGAGTGGGCATCTACCTTTAACCCTTTCTTTTATATGAAAATACCTTTATTTTCAGAAGCATGTGTACATAATACTCACAACAATTTTAAAATTCTCTGATTTTTTTTCAAACCAAGGAGTAGACGACTCTTTAGACACAAATCTTATCCAAATCTCTCGGTGTTAGTATTAAAGGTTTGGTGCCCATTTCACTAAATTTCATACGATAAAAATGTTCTTACGAAGATTTTTATGAATTAGTTTCTTACATTAATGCGAGTCACAAACGCTACCATTTTCCACCTACATGTACAAAGCATTAAATGTGAACACTTCCACAAATGATTTGCCAGCATCCGCTATAAGTGCAAGTGATTAACCCTTTTACCCCTCAGATACTGGAATGGATTTTGATATGTTAATTTTGCAACCAATTCAACTGTCACAAAATAATTTTCAGCTTAGTCCATTTATGAAAATGGGGTGTTTTTGCTCATAAAAATATGAAAATTACTTGCAAAAAGTGCAGATCCTGATGAGACGGCTTGCCGGCTCATCTGGATCTACACTTTTTGCCAATACCACTCACTATACAGGCCTGTGTATATTTCAATTTTGCACTTACAAACTTCTTAGTCGTACAAAGTTTAGTGAAAAGGGCCCCTGATATTTAGGGGATGAAGCATTACTTACATCGTCTGATTTCTCTGCCGAGAGGGATCTGTCGAGTGGTGGGCCCTCTGTTTGTATGATGGGGGTGCTGGTGACAATATCGTGGAGTGGAGGCAGGGAGGGAAGGTCCTGTAATGCCCATACAACATTCAAAGCAGTGCCACAATGGGAAAACACAATGTTGGTGCGGAAGGTCAAAATTAACATGAACGTGGCTGTGATTGGAGAAATAGAGCTTATGTCATTTGCAAACAGTGCAGACCCGGATCACACTGTGCATCAGCACAGTCTGATCGGGGTATGCACTGTTTGTCATTCAGTTGATCCATTTGTCATGCGCCTAATAAACAGTATAAATCCATATCTAACGGCAGTAGGTCGATAACGATTCCGACCAGTCACGGCCACAAATAGAAGCAAGCTTCCTGGGAATATTGTGCATATACAAGCAGGCATATCAGTGCTCTAAAATGTGCAGGTAGTGACAAAGATGTCAGCAACAAACGCTGCTCAAATAGTACATTTTGCTGCTTTAGATACAGATCCAATCTTAACAAAATAAATGAGAGGCAACAATCACAATCTTAGAAAGTTGAGAACAAGTTTTTGTCAGAAAAAAATTATAGTATCTATAATGATCTAGCTTAGCTGTCTGTGTTTATCTCCTATTTACAGATGTGGAATATAGCAATCTAGAGTCTGAAAAGTAGTAAAGTTCTCAAATTTAAAAGTAAATAGATATATAGATTGGTAGCTGAACACCTTATTGCATTTGGCCATGCAATATAAAAATGTAATGTGTTGAAACATAAAGCAATAAAGAAAAGAATGAGCAAATAAATACAGATACATGCACATATACAGACAGGTGCTGTACACAAGTACAACAACAAGAGGGCCATGATGGCCCTAATTCGCTCACCTGACTCCAGAGGAGAATGTGACATTGAGTTCATGTGTTTTAAAAAAATTGTGCCATTTTTAGATGGCGGTCATCTTGGATTAAGCGACGACTCTCATTTTACCAAATCTGAAAATGCTTCACCCAAGGATCTTAACTTCCAATGAAGTTTGGCCAGCATCGGCCATGTGGTTCCTGAGAAAAAGACGTTCAAAATCTTGAATAAATGGACCTTTTGGTGGCCATCATGGATGACATAATCATCCGATTCCGACAAATATTGCACCAGAGCAATTGCCTCATCGATACCTTCGATTTGATATATGACATGAGAATATTCGGTCAAAAATAAAATTTGACACCAATTTGACCCCACAGGCCACGCCCATTTTTGACCCCGGGGTCACCATTTTAACAACTTTGAAAGAGCATTGTACTTCGATCATTCCTACCAAGTTTCGTCGAAATCCGGCCAGCGGTTCATGAGAAGAAGATTTTTTAAGAATTTATGCTATTTTTAGACAGCGGCCATCTTGGATTAGCGATGACCTCCATTTTAACAAATCTGAAAAGGCTTCACCCATGGACCATAACTTTTAAGTTTGGCTACCATGGGCCAAGCGGTTCATGTGAAGAAGAATTTTGAAATCTATAATAAAAGAACGACCTTTTGACCTTTCAGGCCATCTTGGATGACATAACAATCCGAATTCGACAAAAAATGTACCAGAGTGATCGCCTCATTGATACCTTCGATTTGATATATAACATGACCATATTTGGTCAAAAATAAAATTTGACCCCAATTTGACCACACGGGCCACGCACATTTTTGACCCCGGGGTCACCATTTTAACAGTTTGAAAGAGCATTGTACATCGATCATTCCTGCCAAGTTTCGTCGAAATCCGGCCAGCGGTTCATGAGAAGAAGATTTTTTAAGAATTTATGCTATTTTTAGACGGCGGCCATCTCGGATTAGCGATGACCTCCATTTTAACAAATCTGAAAAGGCTTCACCCATGGACCATAACTTTTAAGTTTGGCTACCATGGGCCAAACGGTTCATGTGAAGAAGAATTTTGAAATCTCTAATAAAAGAACAACCTTTTGACCTTTCGTATGTCATCTTGGATGACATAACAGTCCGATTTCGATACAAAATACACCAGAGTGATCGCCTCATTGATACCTTCAATTTGATATATGACATGACCATATTCGGTCAAAAATAAAATTTTACACCAATTTGACCCCACGGGCCACGCCCATTTTTGACCCCGGGGTCACCATTTTAACAACTTTGAAAGAGCATCGTACCTCGATCAATCTTACCAAGTTTTGTCGAAATCCGGTTGGCGGTTCTTGAGAAGAAGATTTTTGAAGAATTTGTGCTATTTTTAGACAGCGGCCATCTTGGATTACGTAATGACGTCATTTTAACAATTTTGTAATCCTCCTACCTAAGGACCATGACCATGAAGTTTGGTGACTATAGACCCAATGGTTACCGAGGAAAAGACGTTTGAAAATGTTCACGGACGACGGACGACGGACGACGACGGCGGACGACGGACGACGACGGCGGACGACGGACGACGACGGACACATTGCGGTAACAATAGCTCACATGAGCTTCGCTCAGGTGAGCTAATAATAAAAGCCTAAATTGGTTGATACTGACAAAAAGAACTGTTTAGGTCTTGAGACAAAAATAGATCCAAATCTGTGTTCTTATTCTTGTCAAAATTGAGCATGTGCATAATATTTTAGAAAACACTGAGGAAAATAGAAGTGTCGCAGGCTAATATGAAATAATTTATTTCTTACATTATTACAAGAGTTGTTTGATAACATTAACATGTACCAACAATTAATTGCAATGACAAACAGACAAAATACTGATCAGACTGGATACGTTGCCAAATGTTGAGATGCAGTACTCACAAACAAAACTCGTACCTGTGACATAAACGGACATGCAGACTGACTTACGAGGATAAATGCCGGGTCTGACTCTATCTGCTGCATGTAGGTCATGTATTCATCAATCTTCAGTGTGAGCTGGGTCTGCCTGTCTACACTGGTCACGTTGCCTCGAATCTCCACCAGCAGGTCCTATAGTGACAATACACTGATTGGTGGGAGACAATTCCTACAGTGACAGTACACAGATTGGTGGGAGACAGGTCCTACAGTGCAATACACATATTGGTGGGATACAAGTCCTACAGTGACAATACACAGATTAGCGGGAGACAGGTCATACAGTGACAATACACAGATTGGTGGGAGACAGGTCCTACAATACACATATTGATGGGAGACAGGTCCTACAGTGACAATACACATATTGGTGGGATACAGGTCCTACAGTGACAATACACAGATTAGCGGGAGACAGGTCCTACAGTGACAATACACAGATTGGTGGGAGACAGGTCGTACAGTGACAATACACATATTGGTGGGAGACAGGTCCTACAGTTACAATACACAGATTGGTGGGAGACATGTCCTACAGTGATAATACACATATCGTGGGAGACAGGTCCTACAGTGCAATACATCAGTGATGGGAGAACAAGGTCCTTACAGTTGACATAACACAGATTGTTTTGCTGGGAGACAGGTCTTTACAGTGACAATACACAGATTGGTGGGAGACAGTCCTACAGTGACAATACACAGATTGGTGGGAGACAGGTCCTACAGTGACAATACACAGATTTGTGGGAGACAGGTCATACAGTAACATTACACAGATTGGTGGGAGACAGGTCCTACAGTGACAATACACAGAGTTGTGGGAGACATGTCCTACAGTGACAATACATAGACGTGGGAGACCAGGTCCTACCAGTGACACTTACACAGATTGGTGGGCCTAGGACAGGTGATACGTGATATACACATTAATCGAGACAGGTTTACAGTGGACCAAGACACAGATTGGTGGGAGACAGGTGACAGTACAATACTCCCCAGATTGGTGGGAGACAGGTCTACAGTGACAATCCACATATTGGTGGGGAGGACAGGTCCTACATTAACAAACTCAGATGTGTGTTGGAGACAGGTCCTACAGTGACAATACACAGAGTTGTGGGAGACATGTCCTACAGTGACAATACATAGATTGGTGGGAGACAGGTCCTACAGTGACGATACACAGATTTGTGGGAGACAGGTCTACAGTGACAATACACAGATTGTGGGAGACAGGGTCCTACAGTGACAATACACAGGAAAATATTGGTGTGGGAGACAGGTCCTACAGTGACGATACACAGATTTGTGGGAGACAGGTCATACAGTAACATTACACAGATTGGTGGGAGACAGGTCCTACAGTGACAATATACCGATTGGTGGGAAAGAATATGAAAGTAACTGCTGTACCAACTGCGGGTCAACAAATAATGTAACACTAGGCCTGTATGATTATGTCACCAGGTGCAAGTGTAGAAAAAATGTGTTACATATTTAACTTATGAGAAGAGAAATTACAGTATTTTATGCTGTTAATGTCCCAGCAACAGCTAAAGTCATTTAGGGACCAGACCTCAGTTCAAATCTCATCCAAAAGATCAAGGGAATGGAAATGTTATGAAAGTATTGTTGATGCCCAAGGCGAGGTTTAAACACACAACCCCTGGTATTGAAGTCCAGTGCTCTAAACTATCGGCCACAACCCATCCCTGTTATGTTGTATGTGGTATACAAAAGAAGAGATGTTTGCATGTGTTAGCATTATGATGATAAACTAATTTTCAACATTTGTTTGGGTAATTCTCTGTGATAGGAACTTTACAGACCGAGTTCACACCAGCATGTACATTAGCTGTTTACCCTTTAATCTTCGAAGGTGGCATACATTAAATAAACATTATGGAATGTGTGGATAGCTACAATCATATTTCTGAACAGTACAGCTAGCAAAGTGAAAGATACAGACATGACGTTCTCATTAGAGGTATCAGGAATGTTTCCTCCAACTCAATGCAAACAGTGATGCCCCTGCTCAGACTGTGCCGAGGTACAGTTCTGATCTGGGACAACACTTGTTGCAAAGTCATGATCAACAATTTGTTGTGGAGGATCAATTCATATTGGATTAGTTAGCTTGTAAACAGTGTAGGCTCTGATCATACTGGGCCGAGACAGTCTGATCTGGTGCTACACTGACTGCAAAGTCAATTATTCACACTTTGTTGTGGAGGATTTCAAATGTATTAGTTACCTTGCACATTGATGACATTTTTATCAACTGATGGTTGTGGTTCCGTAGCTGGTCTGACGAGTTGGTATCTGCCTCCTCCTCTGTTGCCTTAATCGCACTGACAGCCGTCATGATATCCTGCTTCACCTGTTCCAATTCTTCTTCATGGTGTATTCTCATGATGTCAAACTCATCCTGTAGTGTGGCTATTCTGTCTTCGTAGTCATTCACTAACATATCCTTCTCCTTTTCATAATCCTCTAGGAATTTGTCCACTCTCAGAATCACATTATTCACCTCTTGTCGTAAAACATCAATATGAACATTTTGTCGCTCTTGAGCTACAGAGACTTCATGTTGAAATGAGTTTTCTAATTGTTTAACATTGGACTCGTATGTTTTACATTGGCTGCAGGATTTTTCCGAAGCAGTTGATTTTAATTTGCTAATTTCAGTTTCCAGAAGACTTAGAACGGCACATTCATCTTGGTATTTTGTTTCCAGGATATCTTCAAAAATTGTTAATGAAGCTTGAATATCACTTTCGGCTTCCTGGCTGATTTCTGAAGGCAAAACAACTTTCTCACCTGCTTCCATTTTTAACTTTATATCTCGAAGTTTACGGTGATATTCCAACTGCAGTTTGTATGTTGTATATGTCAGTTGTGATTGAAACATTGCTTCACGTACCAGTGTGGCAGCATAAGCAGTGAAAGACTGAGGATAAGCCTCTAAATCTGGAATCAAACCAATCATGTCCATAATACCGCTTGCTACTCCACCCTTGGCCTCTTCATCTGCAGATCCTTGTCGGATATCTCCTGCCAGTGACTTTTTATTGGCTGCCTCTGTCAACAGTATCTGACCTAGACTTTTAGCAAGATCTGAGAGACCTTCAGCAGACGTCTCTAACGGGTCCATCATCTGATTTACTGGAACATCCGGTGAACTCTTGTGAAGTTCCGAAACATATGTGAATGTTCCGACGATCACAGCTTTCTGGATAAACATCTGTGCCAAGTCTGATGACACAGAATCTGCAGAAAATTTCAACACATTTGTATCAATGTCTGGGGAAGCTGTTTGAACATAACACTGGTGCTCCTCACGGAATATAGAAATCGCATCTTCCAACTCTGAATGAAGGTGGGAAATAATATATTCAATTTTACATTTGGTTTGCGCATCTGCTGTCTTCAGATCATTTTCATATTCTTCAATTTTCTTATGAAGTATGTCAGCAATGTTATCACAGACAGAGTCTAATGTGGGAGAACTGGGTCCCTGAGTAAATTCTATCAGTTGTATTAGAGTTGTCATAGCTAGTGGTTCCGTTTCATTCAGTAAGTCCAGAATTGTCTTATGTCTGCTTGCTAACTGGTCAAAAGCAAACTGTCTTTCACGCTTTACTAAGCTTGACAAGTCTTCTCCCTGATCAACTTTCTTAAACTTCTGTTTCACAACTTGCAATGCATGAGTTATTTCACCTTGTAGAAGGGCTCTTGTGACGATATGGTTAGAAACAGTGTCCAAGCTCTCAGCAAATTTTTTCAACTGTTCATTCACTGAAGAATCCACTTGTGATCGCAAGAAGATTTCCATAGCCAGAACTGCTGGAGAGTCAGAGACATTTAATGCAGATAAAGTCTCAGTATGTTCACTACTTTCAACATCCTGAACCATAGCACATGATGCCAGCTGACCTTCCAGCACGATTTTCTCAGCAAGCATCGATGCATATGAAGAAACTAAGTCTTTTTCTTGCACCAAAGGATTCATGTCACGTTGTGTGTTATCAATGCGTCTTTCAAGTTCAAGAATTTGGAGATTTGCTTCATGTATTTCCCTGAGTAGCGAGTCTTTATAGATACCACCAATTTGCTGCCTCTGAATTAGAATTGCCATCTGTCCAAGAATCATAGCTTCAAACGACAGTTTATCAGCATATAATTGTAGCTTATCTTCATACTTAAAACTACTCTGTCTGATAGCATTTTCTTTGTGTGCTAAAAGATGCTGGAATTTCATTTCTTGTTTAGCAATTTTTCCTGCAATGTCCCAGTCAGTGTCTCCTAGTTTATCTACCTGATTAACATATTCTACCAAGTATCTCAAACGCTCTTGAATTTGTTTCAAATCTTTAGCATTTATTTCATCATGCTCATGCACCATTACATTTACTGCATTCAATTTACTTTTCACCTGGTTCACACATTTTTGAAAAGCCCATGTTTGATCTGAAAACCTTGGTACTTCAGTTCGCGCAGATTTCAATCCATCAGATAACCTATTTGCCAAACTGTCAATTTTCTCTCCGCATCTAATTAGCGTGTTTCTTAATTCAAGTTCTACACCAGTATCTGCTTCAACAGTAGATGTCACAGAGTCAGCTGTTATACCGGAGGTTAAGCCTTTAATTCTTGAATTTGTTACTTCAAGTTGCTTTTTCATTTGTCTGAGTTTCCTAAGCAGATTTTGCGGCCCATCAGCTAAAGTAATTTCATCCTGTGTATCTTCAAATAATTCATCTTCATCTACATCAGAGTCCGAATAGTCCTCAGAGTCTTCAGATTCACTTTCACTCTCCTCTATAGCAGTGTCAACATCTGCCTCACTGTCAATGCTGCTCATACTCAGATCTTGAGTCTGAAGTACTTTCTCCACCATGTCAATGTGATCTTCCAGCTCAGTTAACTGCCCTTCAATCACAGAAGATATTGTTTCTACAGAATCCCTGGAGCTCACTTTGTTTCCATCAAAACTATTTTTCTCCGAAACGATATTATGTTTTACGGCAAGGTCTTCAACACGCTGACTTAAACACTCAATAGATTTCTTACAGTTGTCATCCATAGTCTTAACTTTTTCTTTTAAAGTGGCATATTCTGATTGTAATTTCTCATATTCGGCTTGTGTAGTCAGAATTTCTTTTTTTAATTTTCCTAATTCAGTTTCTGATTGTTGATTGTTGGCTTTCAATGCCTCCATTTCTACATTATTTGACTCAAGATCTTTAGATTTTTTCAATTCTATTTCACTATCAACAGATGCATTAGACCCCTCTTTCAGTACGTCGGAAATATTTTCACATTTTCTACCCAAATCTTCTAACATTTCAGCTACACTTGTCAAAGAGGATTTCTGATCGCCTATAGATGTTGTGAGAACACCTTCAACCTTTTTTCTCATACTCAAAACATAGTCACTAATATCATTCATTTCTGACGTAGCCAGTATAAAAGTATGAAGCATTTCCTGAGATGTAGTGCCATCTGAAGAATATGATAATCTATCATGACTAGAAACTAAATCATTCGACTTTTTATGTAGGCTGTGCACTTCATCTTCCAAATCTTTCACATTCGATTTCAGCTCATCATTATCCTTCGCTAAGCTAGATGTGTCAGTTTTTTCATCATCTAATCTTTCACTCAAGTCTGTATTTTCCCGTATCAAGTCATCCATATGTTTTCTAATTGAGATATTCTCTTTTTCCATTCGTGTCACCTGATTTTGATAATGAGACTTTAGTTTTTCAATCTCTTTCATTTTTGCTATAGCATTATCCTTTTCTGCCTCAAGAATTTCTATTTTTCCAGAAAGTTCCTCATTCTCGTTCATTTCCTCTGATATTTCGACCATTTTTGTTTCACTTTCTATAACTTTTTCCTCCAACTGTGCAATAATTTCATCTTTGTCACTCAATATTGTTGCCATACTGCTTGAGAGTGACTCATTGTTGGACATTTTATGTTTTGCCTCTATCAATTGGCGCTTAAGATCCTCAATGTGCTGTTCAGTGTCATCCCTTTCTTTTGTGAAATCATCCATTATTTTCTCATACTGTTCATCATATTCGATTTCTATTTTCTTCAGCTGTTTGTCTTTTTCAGTTAACTCTATTCTATATCTAGACATTACTCTGTCTGTTTCATCAAATTTTTCCTTCATTTGTCTATATTCATGTTCTACTGCTCTTAATTTCAGTATTTCACGTTCATGGTCTCTCAATCGCTGCTGGTGGGTCTTTAAATCATTATCAAGCCTTCTATTTTCCTTATCTTTATTGAGTGAATTGTCATGGTATTTGTCCATCTTAGTTGTAACATCTTTCAACTGGCCTTCCAGTGTTCGGACTTTACGATTATATTCTGTTGTAACTTTCAAAAATTTATCCTTTTCCTGCTTCACATCTTTAAGTGCTTCTGATAAAGCCTTTTCTGTGCCAGTAAGCTTTGAGACAGATATATCTAATTTGGACTTAAGGCCATCTATCTCATTCTTGTGCCTCTGCACTGTGTCTCTTGCTTCCTTCAGTTGGCGTTTCATGGCGTTCATCTGCAATGATAATAATATTTTAACTATGTGGCAGAAATAAATTATAAATTACACTTCACAGAATGTACTAAATTACACTTCACAGAATGTACTGTTATTAACAGTGATCATAAAATGAATGCTCAAATCTAACTAATAATTAGAGCAAAAAAAAAATCCAATGAATTCTATCAGTGATGCAGTAATTGACAATAGCTATTCCTTTAACTAGAATATAGATTAAAGGCAATATGGAGTGCATGTACCTGGTTTACAAACGCTGTGTCCTATATATTATCTTAAAGGGCCTCTGGGATGCAGTTGTGTTTCATATGCACAGTAAGGTCCTTGGAAATCTAACAAGACTGGTGAAAACTGCATGCAAATATTCCATGTCTGTCACAAGTTATAGGTTTTAATTTGTGCCTGTGTTCTGCAAATGAGCGGTGACATTTAAATAGCGAATATTACGATATTTGTTTTTCCATTAAAATCA
The DNA here is from genome assembly GCA_029237695.1 of Conchocele bisecta. Taxonomy (NCBI): domain Eukaryota; kingdom Metazoa; phylum Mollusca; class Bivalvia; order Lucinida; family Thyasiridae; genus Conchocele; species Conchocele bisecta. Next base: position 65,127,320 of record CM055267.1, read on the forward strand.
GTATTATTGTAAATAAAAATGTATTTCTTTGTAATGTGTATTGCTGTATACATCATCAATATATGAAATTAATTAACCCTTAGACCGCTATCTTATTTTTTTGTCGTCTGCTGTTTATTTTTTATTTTAAATTTTTATCATCAAAAACATGCTTTGACAGCACTTTAGAATAATTTACAACATGCTTTGACAGCACTTCAGAATCATTTCCATTGGAAATGATTCTGAAGAGATGTCAAACCATGTTTTTATTGAGAAATAAGGCAAGATATAAAAGCAACAGCAGACGACAATTGTTGTGAGTAGCGGTCTAAGGGTTAAGACAGACTGTTAAAAATAAAACTAATTTCAATAAAACTAAGTATGTATGGGTTGTCCATGAAGTCAGAGTCGTGCATAAACCAAGCTAAGTTAAGATTAAACCCTACATAACTTGTGATAGAGATGGAATATGTGCATGCAGTTTTCACCAGTCTTGTTAAATTGTCAAGGAAATTAAAGTGCATATTAAACACAACTGCATTCCAGAGGCCCTTTAAATTGTTTATGTAGTGCAGAATTGTCTGCACATAATCACTATTGATAATTAGATGGCCTCGTCCCACATGACGCGCCGGCCAAGGTTTGATAGTATACCGAAAAACTTTAACCAAAAACAATAACCCGGATGCACGCAAGTGATGCTAATTTTTCTCCATCTCAGATGTGTATTTTCTTGGGACTTGGCTGTGACTGGAGAAATGGGGCTTATGGGATTTGTGAAAACAATACAATATTCCTTTATTCACTCAGTCCATACATATGGCAACATGAGGTATATACAGTGAAAGCTCTCTAAACCGGACACCCTGGGAGATCCCCAGGGTGTCCGGCTTAGAGAGGTTTCACTGTAAATCAGGCATGTGACCATGCTAAGACATATATGTGTACTATGCGATCATGAACAGACATTATCACCTGAGATAAATGACCAAGAAACTCATCAAAAATAAGAGCAAAGGTGTTTTATTGGTGTCCGGTTTAGAGAGGTTCCACTGTAGTTTCAACAAATGTGAACAAGGCCTCCGGAAATAGCGTGTACATGAATCATGGGTACTGCATACAGAGCATCATGATGAGACAGAACGCATGTTACCGTTGTTCCGACAATGTAGATCCCGGTCAGAGGGCACTTTTGTGCAATCCGACAGGTATTTAGATACATCAGTGTAGCCCAATAGATATATCAGTGTAGCTCCTGATCAAGTAACACACTCCTGCAACTTGATAATGATCTATATTCCTTGTTAGAAGCAGGACACATGTTTCATTGATGGAATGGTGAACAGTGCAGATCCTGATCAGACTGCCGATGCACAGGCTGATCTGGCCCCATTTCTACAGTCACAGCCACATATAATGAAGGTAAAAGAGTCCTTATATTTGCCATGCATGCATCAGACACAGCACATTTATGACAATTAAATGCATTGAACAGAAAGTAATGTCATGTGAATAAGGCTGATGGTAAAAGGGTCACATCAACAGACATCACCTCTGCATTCATTAGCAGGTGCAAATTAAAGTTGGCTGGCAGCCGACAAAAATGATCTAATGGATTTGGGCCGCAAACAAGAACATGAGTGTCGTAAGTCACAAAATACGCCCGTCAAAGATGGGCCAGACAGCGAAGAGGCAGAAATGTGAAGCTGTCACTAAGGCAAGAAACATTAATGAGCATTTGAAAATCTATAGCATAAACAGATATACTAATTTAGGTAGAGATGTATAAAGTAGAAATTATATAGAATTGGATACAAAAATGTAGGAAAAATGGCCAAGTAAAAAAGGTAAAATATTTTTGTCAAAAAATTGGCATAAAAAATATACCAAGGTGCACATCTTCAATATGTGTAGAAGACGTGTGTATAGTTTCAGATCGAATGACGGAACGGTTCAGAGGAGTTGTGTACACAAACTCTATACCCTAGATAGAATTGTATACACAAATGGCTAAGTTAAACAAATTTCGCCATAAAAACACCAAGGTGCACGCACATCTTCAATATGTGTAAAAGACGAGTGTATAGTTTCAGATCGATTGACTGAACGGTTTCAAAGGAGTTGTGTACACAAACTATGCAGTTTTTCTGTCCGCCCCGCGATAAAACATAATACGTGCCGTTTTTTTAAAACGGTCGTATAAAAATGGGTCTTAGGTCATTTATGCCCAGTGTATAGCTCTTGATCACCATGTGTGCACATACAATCGCAGCTGAATCAAAGCTGTTATTTATGGCATACGAATATGTTCCATTAACCCATCCCTTTCAGAATACACCATTACGGGTATGAAATTTATAAAATATTTTTTTTTTATTTTTGTTATTTTTCAATGAAAGTATATGTTGTGACCACTCATTTGAACCGTCTCGATGAGACGGTTCAAATGGTGGTCACGACATATACTTCTGAGCACATAGAAGGAAAATATTTAGAATTTTCCACAAACATAATGGCGTATCCTCAGCATGAAAAGGGTTAATGGAATGGCAACAAGCATAGGCCCTGATCAGACAGTACAGATGTACCGGCTGATCTAGGATTACGCTAGTTATGTACGTTATAAGGTTCTTTTTCTCAGCCGAGTGGCCATTTATTGCCAGTTATAATTCTGATCATTTGAATAGTGAACAGTGTAGGTCCATAGCAGACTGTGGAAATGGATGCTGAACAGACAAAATGCTGGCCATCAATACTGAGGTATCTTTTGTCAGTGGACGCACAAAGAAAATCAGCTGGTGCTTCTTCTGAGAATAAATAAACATAACTGGGTCAGAAGCAGCGGTAACTTTCAACAACAAATGTTCACAAATAATAATATTTAACACAGGTGTGTTGCAGGTGAACAGTTACCTGCAGTTAAACTCGGTGATGTGAATTGGTGAATGTAGTCAAAATGTGTCCAGGGGGCCATTTCACTAAACTTCATACGACTAAAACGTTTGTAAGTTAAAATTTAGGATAGTCTGGAAATTTCAATTGATGGGTTTACATTTATTGAACATAGGCTGCGCAGCCTATGTTCAATAAATGTAAATCCAATAATTCTTTACAAGAAAACATTGTTAATGTGAAATTTACAGACTATCATAATTTTGAACTTATGAACATTTTAGTCGTACAAATAATGCCACAGGTCTGGTATTATCTACCTTAGTGCATCGCTGTATTTTGATGATATTGTGCTCAAGAAAATAAAAATGTCATTAAAATGTAACAAATGTGTGAGAGAATATGCCTCCTTGTATATATTTGGTGATAACTCCGGACTCTAAATGTGAGCTTGAGCTTTAATGCACGGATATGCATGTAACACATCTTTGTTTGAAGTTCAAAACAGTTTGATAACTAGGTATCACATTCCGAGGGTACAATATAGAATTGTTTATGATGAATGCAATGACAAATGAAATTATGTGACAGATAAATAATACATTATAAACGAGAGCATAACGAGGCATAACCCATTGTTGAATAGAACAATATAATAGCAATATAATAGCTTAGACTAATAAGCTAAGGGTTTTTTTTTCAATCAAGAGGTGAAATATATGCAGAACACACAACATAAGTGACGAAGCACAAACCAAACAGCACACACGGGGAGCCAGACTTGTTAGTAACAATGGGCATGATCTTCACCTGGTGGCGTCTTCGTTACCATGGTAATTACCTGCGGGTTATCTGGCGGCTGCGACAAAGGGGCTGTATTGGTGTCTATACTAGCCTGTGGCTGTAATATAAGCAGCAAACCCGCATGCGTCAGAATACATTAGTCAAGCAAAGTCCAGCAAATAGCAGCATCTATCACAAGAGCATGTTAAATCTCACTCAATAAAACATGTTTATAAACATGGCGATACAAACATCAGTAATGTTTGTGGGTATCTGGGGCCCGTTTCATTAAACTTCGTACGACTAAAATGTTCGTAAGTGCAAAATTATGATAGTCTGTAAATCTCAATTAACAGCCTATGCTCAATAAATGTGAATCCATCAATTGAATTTTCCAGACGATCCTAAATTTGCACTTACGAACATTGTAGTCGTACGAAGTTTAGTGAAACGGGCCCCTGTTGGACTGATTAGTCTTTTATATTGTTCTATCTCATAGTGTTTCAACAAAACGCTGACTTGGAAGTGATACATAGTGCAACACTTTGTTGGTCAGTTTCAGTTTTAGAAAAATGAGATAGAGTACACATCCAGAAGAATGTGAACACTAGATTAACAGCTTAACCTGTAGAATGTGGGAATGTGTCTGCTGTTGTTTCATATTTTGTCTTTTTTGTCAGTAAAAACATGGTTTAACATCACTTTAGAATGAGTTTCATTGGAAGTGGTTCTAAAGTGTTGATAAAACATGTGTTCGATGATAAAAATGAAAAATAAACAACAGACAACAAAATTCAATTCAGCATTGGAAGGGTTAACTCCCTCCCATCTTTCAGCAGACTGATCCAGTCATAACAACACAAAATGTTACATACAAAAACATACATACGGAGTTTTAGAAAAAAGGTCTGGAAATGCATCGAGTGAGATTCAACAGAAAAGCAAAGCATTTGGAAATCTTGATACAAACCAATGATAGCATTAAAATCCAACCATTTACCTCCGATATATCACAAGGTAACACAATAGCCGCCATAGCGCTGAAGTGCACTATTCCTTATAAGTAACTGCTCGGCAAACTGGGTATCTGGTAAATCTTTGCTTTATGTAATGGAAATATGTTGAGTTGGTATGTGTACTATTAAAGTCACAACTAATGTTAAACCTAACACTGATGTTCTGATAAAATGGACATTTTGGCAATTGTTTGTGTGGGTCTCTAATTTCAAACCAACTCTTATTTCAACAGTAGGTAATGACTGCAAGCCAGGCCTCTCATAGTCTCATTTTTTGCCGGGTTTTTTAAAACAAAACTCCTGGCTATTGGATTGGCGAAAGCCGGGCGGGTGGACGGGCGGGCGGTGGCGTCCAAGTACAATGTTAAGTTTTCGTATTTTGTCCATTTCACTGTTACTGTACCACCTAGAACCATCATTACTTGCACAAAGTCATAAACAATGGGTGCCCACCACATACCACAATCAAACATGTAACCGTTTTTTGACCTTGACCTATTTTTTCCGCATAATCGACTCAGCCATTTGCAATGTTAAGTTTTTGCATTTAGGTCCATTTCTCTGTTACTGTACCACCTAGGACCACCATACTTGCACAACGTCATAATCAACGGTTGCCCACCACATACCACTATCCAACATGTGACCTTTTTTTTTACCTTGAATTATTTTTTCCAAGTACATGTAATTGACTTAGAAATGTTCAACATTAAGTGTGTTAGCTTCTTTTGCCATCTTAGGTCATCTTAGGTCACTGACAGATGTCACTTTCAATTGCGGTCATAATAACACTAATAGCCAATTAGCTGTTATCCAATTGTCTATGCCTTGAAGTAAACCCGGCCTTCGTGGCTTTGCCTCGTCTCTTGTTCTACATGTAGTGGTTCACTAAAATGTATGGGAAAATCCTGGGAAAACCAACAATTTGAAACCGTATAGACTCTACACATGATCCATACAATTCTAGGTAGACACAGGCGTCTATATAAATAGTTCAACACTGTAATTTGCATAATTTATATCAAACAGACACATTAAAATCAAACCATACAGTCAAGATTCGCATGTTCATTTAGGAAGAAATGTGTTGCAAGTTGTAATGTTTTACCAAATGGTTATTGTAACTGTTTACTTGAGGGCTTGCCGCTTTTACAATTAGGGGGTGGGGTGAACAATGTTAGCCATCATTGTAAATAACAGTATCAGGTCACTTCTAACAACTAGAGCCAAGAATGAGGATCAGTCAATAAATAGCAAGACATAACATTGGTACGCAAGGATTATATACAACTGATTTATGGAAGTTTCAAGTCTGAGAAATTGATATGGATTAATTGATTGTTTTTATGTTTGTTCAACAGCATGGTCCTATACAGACGAGAATCCAACTTTATGGGGAAATGGTGACCAACTTGATGCTCTAAAAGTAAAATAGTTTGATATATGGCATATCATCCCCAATACCAATAGCATAGCTGATTATACTGCAGTATACAATGTATATGGTGTATATATCAAGATTCCAAATACTTTACTAGCATAATGGATGAAATGACAAAATATATGCGGCTGTGACTGGAGAAATGGGGTTCATGGGTTTTGTGACCAGTGTAGATCCAGATCAGACTGTGCATCCGCACAGTCTGATCTGGATCTACACTGTTCACCATTCAATCAATGATCACCCTCCATGATGAGTCTACACTCGTTACCTCAAACTCTCGTAAGTCAGACTACTGATTACTCAGTCAAATACTTAGTAGTCCCAAGTAGATGTTTTCCTATATCATTTTTCTGTATTTTTCTGAGTCCCATGCACTTTCAGTAAATGAGTGTAGACTGTAGATTGTTATCAGGCTACCGGAGTGTGCGATTTGTTCAGATACTATACTGGTCACAAATCACATAAGCCCCATTTCTCCAGTCACAGCCACGTATTTAGTAATGAATTAGAGAAAACTTCATTAAAACACCTAATACAGGTACCCTACTAATAACAGATGGCAATATAAGCAGCATTATATATTCAACAAGTTTAGTCCCAGACCTACACATATAAGTTAGAAGCAATACGGATTTCTCATTGACTGAATGGCGAGCAGTGCAGGCCCTGATCAGACTGCGCAGATGCGCAGGCTGATCTGGGACTACACTGCTCACATAACCATAAGCCCCATTTCTCCAGTCACAGCCACATTTCAGAAGCGGAAGAAACATTTTTGGAACTACACTGCTAATAGGCCCACAGTTCAAATACTTTGTATATCCAAAAAGCTTCAAAATGTCAAGAAAAATACATTGAAAATGCTGCTTATTTTGTTCCTGCCAAAATAGAAATAAAGGTGCGACAACTACACATAATGGCAATGAAGTGCAGTATAACAAAATATCTGTAAACATGGTCTACATGAACTTCTACCATTCTTTCACAACAGTTAACCTATAAATGAACCGAACATGAGATGATAATTATGGTCAAATTGGCATTTACTGACTGCAGTCAATTTTAATTGCCTTTGACATGTCAGAAGCTGGCAAAATGTTTCAAGCAAAGCAGAAATTGTTTCCCAAATGTGATAGCATTATATGAGACAAGCCATGAGATTTTGTAACGAACAAGATGTGTGATGTTTCATGAAAATATTTACAGAATTTACTATATTTTCCACAATTTATGTCAAAAGTTTACTTAAATATCGGAGCAACTCCGTGTTTGCTCTGAGAATTTCGTCAACTTTTGCCTTTTGGTGTCATTTATGAAAAATATCACAGTTTTTGTAAATAATTTTTATGAAAAATTACACATCTTTTTAGGTACAAAATCCCATGGCTTGTATCATATGACGAAATTATATTTATTGTGTAAACAATCTACTCATTAAGACTTCCATAAATGACGGGTAATATTATCTCATGTATATAGACAATTAGACTATCTACGCTCTGGTCTAATTAACTAACGACAAAGCTGTGTGGTCACTACCAAGCCGTCTACTGTCACACCGGCATGTACAGAAGAACCTGTCTAAACTGGGGGCCGTTTCACTAAACTTTGTACGACTAAAATGTTCGTAAGTGCAAAATTAGGATCGTCTGGAAATTTTAATTGATGGATATACATTTATTGAACATAGGCTGATATGTTCAATAAATGTAAATCCAGTAATTGTTTACCAGAAAACAGTGTTAATGTGAAATTTATAGACTATCATAATTTTGCACTTACTAACATTTTAGTTGTACAAAGTTTTGTGAAACGGCCCCCAGGACACAAATAAAATGTCAGCATATCCACTTTTGAACAGTTTCAATGTTATCAAGTTATCTCTAAACATAATGTTGTGTAATGATTGCAAAGTACTCAGAAATGTCTCTTATCACTTACAATGCTGAATTAAATGTTGTTGTCTGCTGAAAATGTTTTATTTTCCATTTTTCTCTCTATCAAAAAATTTGTTTGACAACACTTTAAAATCATTTCCAGTAGAAGTATATGTTGTCACCACTCATTTCTCGATGATAATTTTATGGAGATACGAGAACACTAATCAGACTTTTTCTATCAGTAAAATGGGGAATCCCCAGAATGAAATGGGTGAAAACTATACATAACTTATTTCTGATTGAAATGGTTAAACAAATTATGAAAGTGAACAGGTTTTACGTCGCAGCAACAGCTAAGGTCATTTAGGGATGGGGAAAAGGTCCAAATATGTGGTCAAATCATAATTGTTTCAATGAGCCTCAAGAAAACAAACAATCATACGAGACTATAATTATGCATTGATTTAATAATTTACACAAATAAATACATGTACTGTACCTTGATTTACTATTAATCTAGAAGATCATTTATCGATGACAGCAGAACACTGACAAACCTAATTGTTGGGTATATAACCTGTTATCAGGCCAAATATGAGGCACGCCATGTGATTTTGTACCGTCGAACATCTGTTTTATTTCATTAAATCTGTTTACAAAATTTACAATATTTTTCATAAATAAAGTCAAAAGTTGCGGCATGTACTCTGAATTTTTTTTCAACTTTTGACGCCATTTACGGAAAATATTGTAAACGTATTTCACGAAATTACGCAGATGGCCGAAGGTACAAAATCACATGGCGTGTCTCATATGTAGATGTGACTGAATAAATGGTGCTTTATGAGTTTTGTCACCAGTGAAGAGCCTGATCAAATAGTGCACTCCCGCAGCCTGATAACGATCATATTATAGGAATGAATGACCTTTTTGTGGAATTTATCAGGGTATAAACTTGGAAAAGTCGCGGGAATACTGGACGAAGGCCGGAAGGCCTCGTCCAGTATTCCCGCGACTTTTCCAAGTTTATATCCCCGATAAATTCCACAAAAAGGCCATTCATTCCTTATAATTCCAGCATTTGAAATAAATTCATCAAGAAAATGTGTTTATTTTCCGTTTTCTTAAGAATTATTTTAACTGCGCCTCACGGTTACAGAAAGTAGTTCGGCGTCGGGAGTTTACTGGGATATAAATTTTGGACAGAGACTTGCTACGGGTCAATCAAATGTTGGGGAATTGTGTAAATATTTTTGTGCTGGAATTATTACTGGTTAGAAACATAACAAGTGTTTCATTGATAGGAGGCGAACAGTGCAGATCCTGATCAGACTCTGTGTATGCACATTCTGATCTGGGGCTACACTGGTCGCATAACCCATACGCCCCACTTCTCCAGTCACAGCCACATAGATGTATCAGTGTTGTATTTATTTCACCAGGAAGTTTACAATTTATGACATTACAAAATGCACCATGTTTGCAGAAAATATATATTTTAAACTATTCAACCCTAGACAGAAATACCATATGGTAGCGAAGCATAATATTCAAATTATTTGTTGTGAATACTAATTTATGTCCAAACTGAGATGACGCCCACCAAGTCTACATCTACATGTACTTTCACTTAATAATTTAAATTAGCTATTCCATGAAATTATTCAACACCTACTATAAAGTGAGATGAAAATATAGTCTGCAATGAGTTACTAACCCTTTCAACACTACCGACCGATTTCACAGTGTTTCCAAGCAGTGTAGATCCAGATGAGACGGCTCGTAACGAGCCGTCTCATCAGGATCTGCACTGTCTGCGGATATTTTCGGATTTTCGACAATTTTCGGATTAATGTAATAGTTAAAAGTCTACATGGAAGAGTCCATACTAGCAGCTGTTAGTCAATATCTACACCACCGTCACCAAACAAAACAGAGACGGATGTTAGTCCCAGGCACACTTACTTGTGAAGTGCTTTCCTTTTCACGGACCACCGACTGCAGCTTGGATTTGAGGTCGCTGTTCGAGTCATGTGACTTGACAAGTTCCTTCTCTGTGTGTTCCAGCCGCTCCTTCAGAGACTCCACCTGTGTGTACATCGCCAGGTTCAATTATCTCCTATGGTGCTAGTACATGTACTCCAGTTGGAACAATATACCACTATTATAAATAGATTAGTAAACTTTGAAAATCACAAGTATTTTTTTTTTAGAACTATTTCCGTGGGAATCATGCTCTGAATGCAACAAGGAACAAGAAATTGAGGAAATAATATTAAGGACCGTATGACATTGTGCTGCAGATTCAAATACTAATCCTCTCTCACATTCGTACAATGTGACTACAGTGTAGACAATCCAATGGAAATTATTCTCAAGTGCTGTCAAACCATGTTGTAAATTATTCTCAAGTGCTGTCAAAGCATATTTTTGATGATAAAAATGGAAAATAGAAATTAAACAGCAGACGACAAACAAATAAGATAGCAGTCTAAGGGTTAAGATTTCAGTACTACCATTGTCACATATACCGGTATTGTAAGGTTCTGTTCACTCCCAGTGACCAACATAGTCACCTATAGATAAAACAGTATAAATAGGGACTAGTGATACTGTGTCAATTTTCATATTTTAAAACAGTGACACATGTAGATCCTAATCATTGTGTACTTTTTGCAGCCAAAACTACTAATTGATTTTATGGATGATCAGGCTCCATCCATGTTACAAATATCATGCAGTGCCTTTTCCCCTTTGGTGGTTGATTTGTTGTACAACATTACTGCCTGATCCAAGCTGATAACTTCATACCAATGGATTTGTACAAAACAACAAGTGCAAGATGGCCGTCTGAGAAAAAGGACCTTCAGAGAGTTTAGGCCACTGTAGATCCTGATCATCATGCACAATGATAGACGTTAGAGTCTAATGTTTGCTCATGGTACATACCATTAACTGGATGGCAAACAGTACAGACCTTGATTAGATAGCGCTAATATAAACATATTAACCTTTAAACCGCTATCTTATTTTTTTGTCATCAGCTCCGATCGCTATCTTATTTTTTGTTGTCGTCTGCTGTTTATTTTGTATTTTTCAATTTTTAGCATCAAAAACATACTTTGCCAGCACTTTAGAATAATTTACAACATGCTTTGACAGCACTTCAGAATCATTTCCATTGGAAATGATTCTGAAGTGCTGTCAAAACATGTTTTTATTGAGAAATAAGGCTAGATATAAAAGCAACAGCAGACGACAATTGTTGTGTGTAGCGGTCTAAGGATTATTAAAGTCCCTTTTGTTAGCCTGTTGCTCAGGTAACTGATGCATTTCAGTTGTGACTTTAACACATGCCAATATCACTTTAACAGACAGCCAGTACACAAGAGGCAGGCAGGTAAACCTGAATTTGAGAATGTAAATCCATCACGGCAGTATACCTATCCTAGACAGAGTACGGTAATCCTCGCTTGATAATGACATTACACTCTTAAAAGGTGAGAGAAATATTGTTTGTCTGGTCTTTTTTATTTCTTTACAAATGCACAGTTTACCCCTCTCAAAACATGTTTTATGGAAGAATATTGAAAATATTTATTTATTTACTTAAGGGTGTAGCCTGTCAATACCGGTAGCTAGGGTCGAATCCCATATTTCACCTTTTGTAAATTATTCTAAAGTGCTGTCAAAGCATGTTTTTGATGATAAAAATGGAAAATAGAAAACAAACAGCAGCCGACAAAAAAAATGAGATAACGGTTTAAGGGTTAAAATGTTTACAAGTGTAATCCAAACATAATGTATACAGTGGAAACAACTGTATCACTATCCCTAACCTTTACCTGTAGAAATGTAAACATGATAGTGTCCACTGGCCACAAACCAAAACAATTATTGAAGATGTCCAGAAGGCCAACAGAACAATAGAGATGGTTCTCCCCACAATAATTTCATCTACCGTAATGGCTCTATATGTAGGGACAGACGTTGGTGTGTGTTATTAACCCTTAGATCACTAATCACAACAATTGTCGTCTGCTGTTGCTTTTATATCTTGCCTCATTTCTCAATTAAAACATGCTTTTACAGCACTTCAGAATCATTTCCAATGGAAATGATTCTGAAGTGCTGTCAAAGCATGTTGTAAATTATTCTAAAGTGCTGTCAAAGCACGTTTTTGATGATACAAATGGAAAATAGAAAATAAACAGCAGACGACAAAAAAAATAAGATAGCGGTCTAAGGGTTAAAGGTACATGCCAGACATTTTCTGGCAAAATAAACATTCATTCATCATTACCCCACGTAATGATTGGCACTATTATACATTTTATATCAGAAGTAAATTTCCACACTGATATCAGGGGCGGTAACCGTGTTTCCTTAAAATGTTAACGGACATTACTATTTATTCCACGTATTTAATTTTCGATTTGCAATGATCATACTTTATAATCTATCGTAAATATTATTTTTTCAGGTGACGCATTTAATTAGTACAAATAATTAAAAAAATATCATGCCTCATTTGCATATGAAAATAGCCTGATAACACCGCGCGTCACTATCAGTAAATTAAATATTACTAAATGATTATATCTGTATAGTGGGCACTCGTAAGTTTTAGAACTGGTGGAATAGTGACACAATTATACTTATTTAAATCATATAAAGAACATGTTGTGCCTAATAAGTGGGCATGTACCTTTAAGACTGGACCACAAACAGAACATCCTAAAATGTAAAACTATTAAATAGGTGGTGAGTAACAGAAAAGAAAGCTTACATGCCAATCATGCTCATGCTTCCAACAGCTGATAACTGGAGGTTGATAGCTGAACACAATAAGCCCAATATTGTAGCATACTGGCAAACACCAGCATCCCAAAACAAAGACTGTCCGAAAACATAAGGTAATTACAGTGCAATCAATTATTTTAGCATCAACTTGTCAGGATACAAGTGTTGGATTATCCCACCACTGTTGCACAGTTGGCAAAATATACAACTTGGCATATACGACCAGAGGTGAGCCAGAAAACAAATGGCCATCAGCATAGTCAGAGCAAACCACACCACAGAGCTCCAGATAAGGTGCGTATTGGCGTGTTTTACGCAATTATTTTAGCTGAATACACATTGATTATCAAAAGTGGGTGTACAAAATATACACAGCAATGTGAAAATATGCATTTATTTTCAAATTGAGTAGTGAAAATACTGTCATAAAATTCACTTAGTTTGTAGCTCAAATGAGTGAATGTTTAAATTTGTTATATTTTTTTATCATTAATTTTGTTCCCTATTTAGTTTGAAGAATATCAATACTCCATTTGTAAAAGTAAAATAAGCAATGATTTTGAAATCAGGGGGTATTTTATGCTTTAGACACAAAGATTATCTGGAGCTCTGAAACCACACATGTAATCTATCATTGTGATTGTAAAACATTCTGAGTATGCACTTAAAGATAATGTAGGAAATCATGAAGTTTGATTAGTCAAGGCTGAGCTGTGCTCAGTCTCGTCCAATTGCACTGCCCGATTTTGAGCACAAATTGCGAAAATATACTCAGAAAATTAAGCACACAGGCTAAGAGCTCTGCCCCGTTACCTCATATGTGGCTGGAGAAATGGGGATTTGTGACAGGTGTAGATCCTGATCGAATAGCATACTCCTGTAGCCTGATAACGATCTACATGGCTTGTTAGAAGGATGACAGGTGTTTCATAACCGAATGGTGGTCAGTGTAGATCCTGATCAGACTGTGCGGATGCATAGGCTGATCTGGATCTACATTGGTCGCGAAACCCACAAGCCCTATTTCTCCAATCAGCCACATTTATATGACCCGATATGACAAAATATGACTTATATGCAGATTGTCAATTATTGTGTATCACGATGACAGAGACTGAATATTAAAACAGACCTGGATTGTATACTGGGGCCCCCGTTTCACTAAACTTCGTATGACTAAAATGTTCGTAAGTGCAAATTTAGGATCGTCTGGAAATTTCAATTGATGTATTTTCATTTACTGAGCATAGGCAGCCTATGCTCAATAAATGTAAATCCAATAATTGTTTACAAGAAAACATTCTTAATGTAAAATTTACAGACTATCATAGGTTTGTACTTACGAACATTTTAGTTGTACGAAGTTTAGTGAAACTACCCCCTGGATTATAACCTATACCGGTTATAATACACATACTGGTTCTAGTTGCCCGAGTTTTTCATGAACAGTGTAATCATCCTCTTCACATGCACGTGATATTTGTCTTGGGTATATAACAATTATACCACCTCAGTGAGTGTACCTGCCCCAGGCTGGGAATTACAACTGACAATAAATTTCCTTAATATTGTTACCTGTGCCTCTCTCAAATCCCTGTATATATCTCCCTTGCAGGTGAAGTTGAAAAAACATTGTATTTATCAGTACAAAAATCTGGCCTTCCAATTCAATGCTAACTTGTAAAACATCTGTCATAATATCAACAGCATATCATCCGTATTTCCTGCTGTACCTAAAATACGAGACACGCCATGCGAAAAGGTACCTTCGTACATCTGCATAATTTAAGTTTACAAAATTAACAATATTATTCATAAATAAAGTCAAAAGTTGACAAAATTTTAAGAGTACTAGCGGAATATAATTCCGACTGTACTCTGAAAATTTGGTCAACTTATGACGATATTTACGGAAATTATTGTAACTTTTTTTAAACGTATTTAACGTCATTTTGGCTGTGATAATGTAATAAATTCAGTATAATAATTCTGCATACGTTTAATCATCAAGTATATGCAGTGGTTAGTTCTATATGAAATAACACATTTTGGGAAAAATAAATGATTTGCTAGATAAGTATACTTGGCAATGTTGGTGAAATCAGCAACAAGGGGCCATTTCACTAAACTTTGTACGACTAAAATGTTTGTAAGTGCAAAATTATGATAGTCTGTAAATTTCACGTTAACACTGTTTTCTTGTAAACAATTATTGGATTTACATTTATTGAGCATATATGTTCAATAAATGTAAATCCATCAATTGAAATTTCCAGATGATCCTAACTTTACACTTACGAACATTTTAGTCATACTACACATTTGATACCACACATTTGAACCGTCTCGTCGTTGAGACGGTTCAAATGAGTGGTAACAACATATACCACTCATTGAGTAGAAATAGAGGAAAAAATATTCCACAAATTTACTGAAACGGCCCCCAGATCATTAGGACCCAGGGGGCCGTTTCACTAAACTTCGTACGACTAAAATGTTCGTAAGTGCAAAATTATGATAGTCTGTAAATTTCACATTAACAATGTTTACTTGTAAATAATTATTGGATTTACATTTATTGAGCATAGGTTGCATATGCAGCCTATGCTCAATAAATGTAAATCCATTAATTGAAATTTACAGACTATCTTAAATTTGAACTTACAAACATTTTAGTCGTAAGAAGTTTAGTGAAACGGCCCCCAGATCATTAGGACCCAGGTGTGAATCCTGATAAGGATGAATTCACTATTCAGATGTGAATCCCAGAAAAGATGGGATTCAACAAGCAGTATGGTGGCTAGGTCTCCGCTTCAAGGGGACAATTTCAGGTTTTGGTCCCCTTCCTCATTACAAGTCAATAGGACAGTTCGAGGGGAGGGAATGTCCCCTAGGCTCGCTCTAGGCACAACATATGCATAGCCTCCCATCCGCTGTTTGCCGTCTCAGAAGCATTTATTATTTGACTATTTTTAATCACAACCAATAACATAGATCTGGGCAGGCTGAATCATTTCCACAGTGGGTGCAATGTTGTGCCTAATTCTTTGGTACAACGGGATGATTTCTAGACTTGTGAGATTTTTGATTTTTTTTAACCCATTGAAGTCTATGGAGACAATACTTTTTATTTAATAAAAAAATTATTTGTTTATTTCTCGATAAAAGTATATGTTGATACCACACATTTGAACCATCTCGTTGAGACGGTTCAAATGAGTGGTAACAACATATACTTTCAAACAGAAATAGAGGAAAAAGTACTCCGCAAATTTTCATCCTACTGTAATTACATACAGACTATAACAGGTTCAGGGAAATTACAATTTTGTGGCAGGATAATGTCCCCTGGGCTCTCTCTAGGTAGCAGTGACCAGTTAGCCGCCAGTTTCGTATAATGGCACCGGTGAAATTTATAAATATTACACTTTCTGCTGATTAAAATTCATTTTAATTGTTTAATTGTTATTTTGTAGTTGATTTTGTATTTTATTCCGATTTTACATCGTATTAATTGATGAATGCTCATTCCAGGGCCATCTGACCTGTTCCCATTGATCAGAAATGGGCAAATACGAATTGAGGGTATGTTGTGACAAAAACTGATCAAAACAACAGATTTTTCTGAGAGTTTCAAACAAGAATTTATTTCAGAGAAAACACATGGATGGGAACTGGTTTGCACCATGATAGTGCATTTGCCTCTGGATGATGATTGAGAACACATACAACATTCAATCTGTAGTTCCGCAAGTAGCGTGGCACGGCATGGTTTTAAAGTGAATATTTTACCTCAGAATTGGACAATTTTAAAGAGGCTCCACCAATACATTTCACATTCCTGCATATGTAAGGAGCACTAATAGAGCAGCATATTTGTGTTTATGTAAAAGCTTCTAGTGTGTCTAGGTCACAAATGTCAAACTCATATTGCTGTCTGCCCACTTATTTGGAATATTGAATTAAATGCATACTGTCCGAGGGCGTGAAATTGATAATTTTAAATTAACTGGTCACTGCCCCCCTAGGCACAACACAATGGCCGTCCATACTGTTTATTCAACCAAGTGTTTATGTTTACTGACCTCATTCTCGAGGACATCGACCAGCATGCCTTCCCCGGCCGAGGACATCGTAGACGCCATATTCTCCTCCCCATCCAGGTGCATCGTCTCCTGTAAGACGAGATACGCTCATATCAGACAAATCATGTCATTGTGTACCGAACATGCCTAAGAAGATGTGCGATATCTCGCAAAATTTACAAAAAATATCCGTCATGTGCCAGAGATCACAGCCAAGATACGTAAATGATACCAAAAGTTGACGAAATGTTCAGGGCAAATGCGGAATAGAATTCTGCATTTGCTGTGAAAATTTTGTAAATTTTCAATGTCATTTACCGGTACATAAAATATGAGTTTCCTGAAAAATCTTCTTAGGTACAAAATCACATGGATTGTCTCATATGTGGCTGTGACTGGAGAAATGGGGCTTGCAGCAAAGTATACTTTGAGGGAGTAATCATTGATTTTTCCGAAATGCATTATTTCATACAGAACTAACGATTGCATATATTTGATGATTAAAACTATGCAGAATTATTATACTGAATTTATTACATTATCACAGCCAAAATTGGCTGTGATAATGTAATAAATTCAGTATAATAAAAATTTATAAATGTATCCTAAAATTGAAAATTTCTTCCTCTAAGTATACTTTGCTAGGAAAGTATACTGTGCAATGTTGGTGAAATCGGCTACAGGTCGGTCTAGATCCTGATTTTCTCGCACATTCTGTAGTCTGATTTGGATACATAGTATTTTGTTAGAAGCATGACGGATGTTTCACCAATAGAATGGTGGACATATCAGTTCCTGATCAGACTGTGCAGTCTGATCTGGGGCTACACTGGACACAACGGCTATGGCCCCATTTCTCCAGGCACAACCACATACACTGGTTTCAGTTTTAGTGGAGTAGATTACATCATTAAATAACAGACAAACATAAATAGGTACTGTATGCAAGAATTATTTGTGACACATCATCGTAAATTGGTACAAAAAGATATTTTGACTGAATCGACTATCAAGTGCGTGCAGATTGGAAAATCCTATATTTCTTCATAGAACATCATGTACTATAGGAATGAATGGCCTTTTGTGGAATTTATCGGGGTATAAACTTGGAAAAGTCGCGGGAATACTGGACGAAGGCCGGAAGGCCTCGTCCAGTATTCCAGCGACTTTTCCAAGTTTATATCCCCGATAAATTCCACAAAAAGGCAATTCATTCCCTATAATTCCAGCATTTGAAATAAATTCATCAAGAAAATGTGTTTATTTTGACAGACAGCAGCCATTTGTTTACATTGACAGCACTGACAGCGCACCTGTAGAAAGTAGTTCGGCGTGGGAGTTTACTGGGATATAAATTTTGGACAGAGACTTGCTACGGGCCAATCAAATGTTAGGGAATTGTGTA
Source organism: Conchocele bisecta (assembly GCA_029237695.1). Taxonomy (NCBI): domain Eukaryota; kingdom Metazoa; phylum Mollusca; class Bivalvia; order Lucinida; family Thyasiridae; genus Conchocele; species Conchocele bisecta. The sequence continues at coordinate 65,145,610 of CM055267.1, forward strand.
AATATTTTTGTGCTGGAATTATTGGTAAATGGTGTGGATGCAATGGGAATGAATATCTCTACAGGCTGAACTCGGTTTGTGACTATAAAGAATTTTTAGCACATTCTCAAAATTTGTATTCAATCAAGCTGTTCTCAAGCTTATACTTTTGAGCAAAAGAATTGAGAATATGTTAACCCTTAAACCGCTACTCCCAACAATTGTCGTCTGCTGTTGCTTTTATATCTTGCCTTATAATAACTAGATTGGTCAGTAAGCGAGGCTTACGGAATAACCCCCACGCGTGGGCCCAGGTACCCCTAAATATGAAAAATAATTTCCAAGTGTGTGGGCCTGTGACCTTGACTCTGAGCTTAGCGGGGGCGGCACGAACGTGAATTTGTCACTGGATGGTAGAGGTCCATTGGAGCAATGCGTGTGTGAAATGTGAAGCAGATCCGAGCAAGGAAATATAAATTATAACCGATTTCTCTGATGTTAAGTTTTGTAAAGAGACTAAGTATGTGACCTTGACCTCGATATCAGCGGTGATTTGTCACAGCATGATAGTAGAGCCTTAGAGGAATGCATGCATGAAATATAAAGAATTTTCTATGAAAGAAATAGAAGTTATAACATATTTCTCTGATGTTAAGTTTTGTAAAGAGACTAAGTATGTGACCTTGACCTTGGGATCAGCAGGGGTTGGACGGTCGTATATATGTCACAGCATGATAGTACAACCTTAGAGGAATGCACAAGTGAAATATTAAGAATTTTCAATGAAGGAAATAGAAGTTATAACAATATTTCTCTGATGTTAAGTTTTGTAAACAGACTTAAGTATTTGACCTTGACCTTAACCTTGGGATCAGCGGGGGTGGGACGGTCGTGGATTTGGCACAGCATGGTAGTAGAGCCTTACAGGAATGCATGTGTGAAATATTAAGCATTTTAGATGAAGGAAATAGAAGCTATAAAAATATTTCTCTGATGTTAAGTTTAGTGACGGACGGACGAACGGACGAACTTACATTTCGGATCTTAGGGGTTACTTGCTATATAAAAGATCAAAGGAAATACCCCGTAAGACACAATAGGCTTACGGGGTACGGAATAAGTTCCATTGTCTTCTATTGTCTTAGGCCACGCCCCCTACCCCATAAGTACCATAATGTGTGCCCGGACGGACGGACGGACGGACGGACGGACGGACGCCAGTATATAAAAACATGGTTTGACAACAAAACAAATAAGATAGCGGTCTAAGGGTTAAGAATGCTTGATAATCATGAGCCATATATCTAATGATCCAGCAGGTAAACTTACAATGTCACCGCCCCCATCCGTTACGTCCATGTCATCAGAGCTGATTGACGCACGATCCGCCTCAGTTCTCTCCCCTGCTGTACGAAATGTGAACGTATCATCCTTCTCTTGTCCTGGGGGTGGAGAGTGTAATTTGGGAGATTTTGCTCGCGAACGATCTTTGATTTTAGCACTCGGAGATTTCGCTCGTCGCTTCTTATCCTCTTCATCTTTCTGTTTATCGCCGACGGTGACCTTGCCCGTGACCTCTGGCATGGATACGGGGGCGACCTCGCTGTCACTACCCTCCACAAACCGACGGAACGGAATACCGTCACCGGACCAAACATGGTCCTGCCCGGACGAAAACATCCTGGGCTTCGAAATAATACCAAGGTCAATGTGAGTGGGAGCTTGCTTCTGTATGGGCTGTGTTTCACGTTCGATGGATGGCTCCTTAGAGGACAAGGCCGATGACTCGGAAGACTGGCTGGACACGGACGGAGACAGGCCTCGTGGTTTGTCGAGGCCCTTGATGGAGAGCAGTTTGCTGATGTTGCCGGGGTTCACGTCCGAGTAGTGTCGCCGCACGTTCCTCGTGTACTCCTTCTTCACGGGCGACTGGGCGGTGTCGATCGCCGTGCTGAGCAAGGACGACACGGTCGCCGCCGTGTCCACCTCCATGTCGTCGGTGGTGCGGGGCGGGGTCGCGGCCCCACCCTCCCCGTCCAGGCCGGCCTTGTTGCTCGCCTGCAGGTCCATACACAGCCGGATGGCCTTCATCCAGTTGCTGCGGATACCAGACGTCATCGCCGACAGGATGTACTCGCCATTCCTAGTCTGGAAATATACGGGGGATCATGATGGAGAAATGGAGGATGTATGACCAGTGTAGCAACTGACAGAGTTCCAGATAAGCTTTGTGTCAAAGAGTATTGTACCCCCTGATTTCAAATTAAATGCATATTTTATTTTTGAAATAGGGAACAAATGATCAAAACATAAAACAAATTTAACCATTCACTTATTTGAATGTATTATTACTTATTCACTTATTTATACTGTAATACAGTGCTTGCTTTTTGCAGCTCAACTATTAAGTAAATTTTCAACTTTATTACAGTATTTCCACTACTCAAAAGTGAGTATTTTGTACTCCCAAATCAATGCGTATTCTGCTAAAATAATTGTGTAAAATATGCCAATACGCACATTATCTGGAGCTCTGAACTGAACAAATAGCCCACTCCTGATACCGATATAAATTGCTTTATAGAAGCCTGACAGGTATGTTCATTGATGGAATGGCGAATAGTGCAGATCTTGATCAGACTGTGCGGGTGCACAGGCTGATCTGGATCTACACTGTTCAAGAAACCCATAATTCCCATTTCTCCAGTCACAGCCCCATATACGGTGCATCATGGGGGGATGTGCTACATGGCAAAGAACAGAGACTTACTGCCTGTTCCACGTTTTACTGCCGACAAACTTTGGGCCATTAAACACATTAAATCTTAAATCTTATCCCGGGTGCCATATCATGACATTAACGATGAAGGAAATGTCAACAATGTCCTGGTAGCAGTTACCTATTCCATTCTTAGGACTAAACCTTGATCAGACAGCATAGCATGTTATATGGTGTCTACATATTTTAATTTACCTTGATCTTGAAGCCATTGCTACCTATGTTATTCATAATTCTATGATGTCCTAACAAAACCTTGACCATACAGAACCTAGGTTGGCGCTAAACGTTGAAATTAGTAGCCATAATGAACTGGCAACGGGAAAAAAGACAATACTGTTTTTATATTTGCTCTCCTATTTGTAAAGTCATAGTACTTTTTTCCAATAATTTCTGATATTTTTAGCAGCCAAAATGTCCATTTCTGAAATATTAGTAGCCAAATGGCTACTGTGTCTACCAGTAGCACCAACCTAGAACACAGTATACGGTGTTAAGGTGTTACCTTGATCTTGAAGCCGTAGTTACGCTGTATGAGCACCTCGGAGATCTCGTAGCAGCTGGACAGGTCAATGCGGCCATCCAGCTGGTTCGTCTCTTCCGACTTCGCATCCTTGTAGTAGCGCAGCGAGTTGCCCGTCAACACAAACCAGTGCTTCTTCCAGTCCTGTCACAGAATATACATATCAGGGGCCTATTTCATCAACATTGCAAAGTAATCATTTATTTTTCCTGAAATGCATTATTTCATATAGAACTAACAAATGCATATATTTCATGATTAAAAGTATGCAGAATTATTATACTGAATTTATTACATTATCACAGCCATTAAATGGCTGTGATAATGTAATAAATTCAGTATAATAAAGATTAATAAATTTTTCAAAAAATTGAAAATTTCGCCCTCAAAGTATACTTTGCTACTAAAGTATACTTTGCAATGTTGATGAAATAGGCTACAGGTAACAATCTTTGCATAGGCCGAATACGTACTGACTGATAACATTATGTTGCATCAGGCATTGACTTGATACAAATATCCAGGTTACAATGAATTGAAAACTAATGTTTCATTGGTTGAACCCGACGTCACATGACGTTACCGAATGATGTCCATGTAATGACGCAACGTAAACAAATCTTCATTCTTTTCAATCTATTTTGACCATCAGCTAGAATAAAATGTTAGCTGATAAATAGAAGAACAGCCTAGTGTCTGTTGATATCAAATTTATCAGGCTCGACTCAGAAATGGTAGGAATTCATTGACAAGCCTCCTACGCATTGCCTGTTAAATTTGATATCAAAAGAGACTAGACTGGTATTCTCTATGTAGGTCACTGTTACTGGAGATACGAGCTTATGGTGTTTGTGAATAGTATAGTCCCAGGTCAGATTGCGCCTTTGCGCAGTTTGATCTGGGGCTACACTGTTTGTTTTTCAGTTTATCACAAACAGTATAGATCATTATCAGAGGGCATCACACGATCAGGAGCTAGACTGACCACACATGCCCAAACCCTGTGCCTCGGCCAATCATGTCCAGGTGGGGGGTGGGGGGCAATATGTCACTGTGATAGGAGATATGGGGCTTATGGTCTTTCCGAATAGTGTAGACCCAGATCAGACTGCGCCTATGCGCAGTCTGATCAGTGTCTACACGGTTCGCTGCTTTTCAGTGATGGAGACACCTGTCATGCATCTGAATAACAGTGTAGATGTTTATCATTCCGCAGAAGGGCGCCACAAACTGCCCACATGTGCCATAAACCCAATTTCTCTCACTACATATGTGTCAATGCATGGGAGAAAAGAAAGATACCAAACTTTATCATTGATTAATTTGATCTATTGCTGTTTAACGGCCTATCAACAGCTAATTAAGGTCATTTAAGGCCAGGCCAACGGGTTTGATCCTGTTTTTAATCTGCTGCATTCGGGGGAAAATCCCAAAATCAGAACAGAATATTTACCTGAAATTAGAATAACCTGACCTGGTGCCAGGTCCATTACAGAAAAACTGCAAATGTTTTTTAAGTATTTACTCGCATATTTGCCATGTTTTGGACAATACCATGCGTGTTGCCTTTGCAACCCGCGTCAGCCTGCTGTCTAAATCAGTGGCTAGACTGTCTATCCCAAGTCACAGACAAAATACCTGAAATGGCAGGAAGACGGACACACGATACATACCTTCTCTGAAGTTCCCATCTTGATGAGCCAGCCTTTCTTCATGTACATCAAATCCTGAAAACAGACCATCAAGCACTATTAGTTGTGCTGAACCCATTTCAGTCTAAGGATACAATAATTTTTGTAAACAAAAATCTCATTATTTTGTTTATTTCTCCATGAAGGTATATATTGTTACCACTCATTTGAACCGTCTCGTCGAGACGGTTCAAATGAGTGGTAACAACATACACTTTCGAGATAAAATAATGAAAATAGGGATTTGTCTCATAAAGTTTCATACTACTATAATTGTATACCGTCTTTAATGGGTTAAGTTTGATAGCAAATGTCATGGGCCCTATTTCACCAGTCATGGTCACAAACAAAAATCCTGAATATTTTGCTGTACAGTCTGATCAGGATCTGCAATGTTCAGTCTGTGCAACACCCATCCTGTTTATAATGTACAGTTTAATCCTTATCAGGCTCTGGGAGCCTGTTAGCAGACAAGGAGATATATGTATGCTGACCACAAATACCATTAAGCCCCATTTCTACAGTCACAGTCATTTAGTTTATGCAAGTTACATCTGCATCTATAGTATTCTGAAAATGTCTATGTCATAATTTAAATTTATGTATAGAAACTCCGTCTCGTTCCCAGAGATTCAATCTCAAAGTATTATGTGACTGGAAAAATTGGGCTTATGGAATTTGTGACCATTTGTGTCCACTCGTCTAGCCTGATAATGATCTATATTGCTTGTTAGAATCACAAAAGGTGTTGATTTGATGGAATGGCAAACAGTTCAGGTCCTGACCAGGCTGTGCGAATGCGATCTACACTGATCACAAAACCCATAAGCGCCATTTCTCCGATCATAGTCACATATTAGAGCAATACATGATGTTCAAATTCATCATCATTAAATTGACAATTTTAAAATCATGCATTGCTTTGTTCAGATTATTCATTAATTTATCTTTCGGTCTTTATTTAATGCATACATAGTGCATGTACATTTTACTTTTGGTGACAGAAACACATGTTTCAAATATAGTATTTGAATTGAAGAGGGCAGTGGAAGAAGGTGGCTATGTTAATAAAGGACTTAGCCACCCACCTTCTTCCAATGAACCCTTCAATTATGCCACATGAACATCCATGTTAATATACCTGTACATTTATTTATACATTATACGGTGTTTAACGGCCTGTCAACAGCTATGGTAATTTTAGGCCGGGTCAACGGGGTCAAATCCCATATTTCACATGTACGGATGGGGTGAAAATCCCAAAATCAGAACAGAATATTTACATTGAAAAAATATATATTCAGTCCTGATTACCTGTACATGTAATATGTGTGATGACACTCTTGCTTAAAGACTTTAGGTGACTAAATATATGCAGCGTATTCCTCTAAATGTTGCTTTAAAAGGTCATAAATATAATCCATCTTATCTATATGCCAAAATGCCTATGAAACACAAAATATCCGATAGTTCACAGGTTCACATGTAAACTTATCTCATGTAAACCATGACATACCCTACAGGACTTCATCGATACCATCACCAATATACCTTCCCCCAGCTGAAATGTGGCTGTGATTTGGAGAAATGGGGCTTATGGGTTTTGCGACCACTGTAGATCCAGATCAGACTGTGCATCAGCACAGTCTGATCAGGATCTGCACAGTTCGCCATTCCACCAATGAAACACCTGCTTCTTACAAGCAATATACATGTAGATCATTATCAAGTTACAGGAGTGTGCTTTTCATCAGCAGCTACACTGGTCACAAATCCCATAAACCCCATTTCTCCAGTCACAGCCACAAATAAGTTGATCATCTCCATTAGGATTGTTCTTTTTGTTTCAATGATACATTCAGAGCAAATGCAGAATTCTATTCCGCATTTTGCTCTGAAGATTTTGTCAACTTCATGACATCATACATTTTGTTGACTTTTGACATCATATATGGAAAATACAGAAAAATTTGGTATTCTTTTTCATGATTTGTTTGTTTGTTTATTAGTGTTTAACGGCCTATCAACAACTAAGGTCATGTAAGGCCGGGCAAACGGATTTGATCCCGTTTCAACCTGCTGCATTGGGGGGAATTCCCAACATCAGAACGGAATATTTACATCGAGAAAAAATATATTCAGCCCTGAAATTAGAATTACCCGACCTGGTGCCAGGTCCATACCACACCAGTCACTTGGCCCCTTCCCCTAAAATATCGCATATCTTTGGTACAAAATCATTTGGCATGTCTCTCATATACAGAGAACATAACCTGTCCCATAATTCTTGTACCCAGGTTTCTGGTTAGGGGGGGGGGCGTAACAATTTTGCAATAATTGACTATGCTATGCTCGTTCGATAATATAGTCAAGTATTGCAAAATAGTCGACCGAGCGGAGATCGGGATAGCGCTAGGGGGGGAGGGGGGGGGGGGTGTCCGGGGAAATCTACATCGCATTTCCTGCGTTCTGGCGCATTTTGGAGCAAAAATATTGACACTGTCACAGTATGTTTAGACATGATTTTTGATTGAAAACGTTTAAATTTTGAAACAAGAAGACAACGACCGAAAAATGCATGGAATACTTGACACTTGGCATGAAACGTGTCTTGTAACTTGTAAAAAATCTTTACTCAGCGAATTTTAGGGGGGCACGCGCCAGGCCCACCCCCCCTGAATCCGCCCATGGTACCCACAGATAACTCACTTCAAACAAGTAAATACACAGATGTATACAACATAAACAGTGTTGACCTTTTCATACATAAAATTTGAAACTCCACTTAAAAGAAATATGTTAAGATGGGCTTTGACATAGGAGACAGTTCACATGAAAAGAAACAACTCGTGGCAGTCTACTTAACCCTTACAATGGTGAATGAATTTTTGTCATCTGCTGTTTATTTTCTATTTTCCACTTTTCTCATCAAAAACATGACTTGGCAGCACTTTAGAATCATTTCCAGTGGAAATGATTCTAAAGTGCTGACAAACCAAATTTTATTGAGAAAGAAGACAAAACATCCGAAGGGTTAATTTTTTAACCAGTGAAGACCTACAACACCGGACACATGTGAAAATGGAGATGTGCAGATGCCGATCAACAAATATAATATACAAGATGTGTATTTAACATGCAACATACATTAATCCGAGCCGGCTCGTAAAGAGCATTCTCATCGGGACCTGCGCTATTTGTGGAATTTGTGTGTAGGTATTCTTAGAAAACTAACCCATTTCAAACAAATGAAATAGTCTGAAAATTAATATAGAAGAGTGTATTTCAATGACTTAGGGGTGGAAGGGTGAAAGTGGTTGCTAATGTCCAGTTGTGCATTATCAAAGAACGAACTGCTTATTTAGTAGTAGTGAACAAATATTTCCCATCTCCTTCAAATTTCTAAACAGCATGGTGTTACATGAAGACAATTTTGAACACCAATTTCCGTTCTTAACCCTTAGACTGCTACTCACAACAATTGTCGTCTGCTGTTGCTTTTATATCTTGCCTTATTCCTCAATAAAAACATGTTTTGACAGCACTTCAGAATCATTTCCAATGGAAATGATTCTGAAGTGCTGTTAAAGCATGTTGTAAATTATTCTAAAATGCTGTCAAAGCACGTTTTTTATGATAAAAATGGAAAATCGAAAATAAACAGCAGACGACAACAAAATTAAGATGGCGGTCTAAGGGTTAAACACATGAGACCTGCACATTGTGTAGGTCACCGACACGAGTTGACAAATTAACTTGCAAACTAACAACATCATGTACATTGCCCAACATCGGCTGTGCACATACAGTGGGGTCAGCGTGTAAGTGCACACACGGACGAACACGACAGGTTGGTTCCAACCTGTCGTGTTCGTTCGTGTGTGCACTTAGACACTGACCCCACTGTATGTGAATGAAGCCTCCTGGAGGTGAACACTTTTCCCCACTGCATGTATATTTTATACCTCAACCACAACTTTGCTGCAGATATGGCTATACACATTCTCCATGATTCACTGTGTTCCACCGGTGACCGAACACGCCATGGACATAGGCTGACAAGGTTTGTGTCAGGGTTTGCTTGTATTTCCCGACACAAACATGGTAGATGACTTCCATGTGTACAAGTGAAATGGCGGTAAACTGCGACCTCTGTGATCAACAACATAAATTATATGAGACAAGCCATGCGATTTTGTTGTGCAATTTTTCATGACAGATAGTTACAGAAACTGTGATATTTTCTATAAATGACGTTGAATGTTGCTCTGAACATTTCGTCAACTTCAGATGTCATTTACAGAAAATATTTTTCATGAAAAGTCGCACATGTTCTTAGGTAGAAAATCACATGGCTTGTCTCATATGTGGTTGTGAATGGACAAATGGAGCGTATGGCGTATGGCCTTTGTGATCAGTATAGATCCAGATCAGCCTGCGATTTTGTGTAGTCTGATCAGGCGCGGCACTAGTCGCCATTCAGTCGGCGAAACACCCACCATGTTTGTAACGAGCAGTATAGATACTTTCAGGCTACAGGGGTGTGCTAGCAAGCAGATCAGGAGCTAGTCCGGCCACAAATGGCATAAGCCCCATGTCTCCAGTCATATCCACATATTTCTTGTTATGTTCTATCACCTGCCTACACAAGTGGACACAGTGGGCAATGTTGGTCACACACGCCTGATATATAGGCCCAATACATATTCATATATAGTTCAGCAATTACATGAGCAATTTTGATGTCATAAAGCATAGATAACCATACAATTACACAATATACCCACCCACAGGTGAAAGATATGTGACAAAAAAGGTATTTTTTCAATGGGATTTTATTTATGTAAAATGTCCGATTCTTTCACCTGTCAAATCCTGTGGATCTTTCCTGCCGGTGAAAAATATACATGTAGCATACAGTGGGGTCAGCGTGTAAGTGCACACACGAACGAACACGACAGGTTGGAACCATTCGTGTGTGCACTTACAGCTGACCCCACTGTAGATAACCAAACAATTGCACGATATACCCACAAGTGAAAGACCTGTGACGAAAAAAGTATGTTTTCAATGAGATTTTATATATTTAACAGGTCCGATTCTTTCACCTGTGTATATATCCTGCCTGTGAACTATATATATCCAGAATACATTGTGTGAAAGACTGTTGCATGAAAGGGCAAGTGCTTATCCCATCCAATTGTACTCCCTTTGACAAACATGAGACTATGAACTATTCAAGAACTCATATGCAGCGGGGAAACAATCGGTTACCATGTACCAAATAATGGCAACTCGAACATATCCCAACTGGGCTGAATATTGTGCAGGATCTAGGTTAGTACATGTACAACAGTCAAATTATCACCTGTCCAGGTGTCAATCAAGCAATTTACCTGCCCTGTAATCCAAATGACACAGAATAATTTAAAACTAACATCCAATACACATTCAATTAATTTAACAATAGATACTGATATGTCGATAGTCTATTAACAGGTCGTAACTGCTATGCTAAAGCATATCAGTTACGACCTTCTGTTACTAGACCATCCATATGTGAATAGTTTGCTTAACCCATTCAACACCACAGGCCTGTATAGTGGTATTGGCAAAAAGTGTAGATCCAGATGAGCCGGCTCGTGACGAGCCGTCTCATCAGGATCTGAACTTTTTGCAAGTAATTTTCATATGTTTAAGAACACTAGATGGCCGCGCCCCGCATGTCGAGCCCGCCGAGGCATTTGATGGTCTCAGAGTGTATTTATTTGAAGTTTCATTTAAGGGTTGTGGAGATATAAGGTATGTAAAAGCTTTTGTAAAGTCATTTGACCTTGATCTCCGGCATGTGGGCCGCATGGGTGGGCTATAAAAATGAAAATATGGATGATAATAAAGAATTATTTGAAGCTTGAAGTAAATCGGAGTAAGTGTTGTGGAGATATAAGGTATGTAAAAACTTTAACACAAATTTCAAAGTCATTTGACCTTTGGCATGTGGACCACATGGGCAGGCTGTAGAATGAAAATATGGATGATGACCAAGAAGTATTGGAAGTTGAAAGTAAATTGAAGTAACAATTGTGGAGATATAAGGTATGTAAAAACTTTAACGCATATTTTATAATAACGCAAACTTCTAAGTCATTTGACCTTGACCTTGGGCACAGGGGCCGCATGAGTGGGACACAGCATGAATATATGGATGATGACTAATAAACATATGAAGTTTCAAGTGAATGTGACTTAGGACTGCAGAGATATAAGGTATTTAAAAACTTTAATGCAGATTTCGGACGGACGGACGGACTGCTACATGTAGCAAGTTATAGTTAGTTCATCTTATATTTAAGGGTGGGAATTGGCTCAAAGAACCTTCCATACCCGGAAACCACTGCTAATCATCGAGTGCACCTTAATATATACACGTTGAGACTGTGATTACTGCTGAACACTTGCATGTTTTATATGGTCTTAGCCCTTTCACCCCTAAGTAACTGGAATGGACTAAATAAGATATGTTAATTTTCCGACAAATCCAATCACCACATGATTTTCAGACTCTTCCATTTATAACAAGAGCTGTAGGAGAACAGCATAGCTCGACTACGAGGGTTGTCGATCTACACATAGCTTGACAAACAAGGTGGCCGCAGCCTGCATAAAAACCTTAACCAAGGTTGACTAAAAACCTTAACCAAGGGAAATTAAGTAAGTAATTCAAGGTTAAATGTAGGTCAATGTGGCCGCGGCCTGCATAAAAACCTTAACCAAGGCTGACTAAAAACCTTAATGAAGCGAAATTAAGTAAGTAATTCAAGGTTAAATGTAGGTCAATGTCAGATATAGGTCAGGGGTTATTGATGTACATCACTAGGAGATGAAGTTTTCCAAGCATGGTTGCTGTAGGCCCAGGAATATTCCATATACAAGCTTGACTAAAAACCTTAACCAAGCGGAAATAAGAAAGTAATCCAAGGATAAAAGTAGGTCAAGGTCAAATATAGGTCAGGGATTATTGATGTACATCACTAGGAGATGAAGTTGTCCAAGTATGGTTGGTGTAGGGCCAGGAGTATTGCATCTACAAGCTCGACTAAAAACCTTAACCAAGGAGAATTAAGTAAGTAATTCAAGAGGAAATGTAGGTCAAGGTCAAATATATATCAGCGGTTATTGATGTACATCGCTATGAGAAAAGGTTGTCCAAATATGGTGTTAGTATGCACAATAGTATTCCATGTACAAGCTTGACCAAAAATCTTAACCAAGGGGAATTAACTAAGTAATTCAAAGTTAAATGTAGGTCGAGGTCAAATATAGGTCAGTGGTTGTTGAAGTACATCACTAGGAGATGAAGTTGTCCAAGTATGGTGGGTGTAGGGCCAGGAATATTCCATATACAAGCTAGACTAAAAACCTTAACCAAGGGGAATTAACTAAGTAATTCAAGAGGAAATGTAGGTCAAGGTCAAATATAGATCAGGGGTTATTGATGTACATCCCTATGAGAAAAGGTTGTCCAAGTATGGTGTCTGTATGCACAATAGTATTCCATGTACAAGCTTGACTAAAAACCTTAACCAAGGTTGACTAAAAACCTTAACCAAGGGGAATTAAGTAAGTAATTCAAGAGGAAATGTAGGTCAATGTCAACTAGATTGGTCAGTAAGCGAGGCTTACGGAATACCCCCCGCGTGGGCCCAGGTAAACAAGGGGAATTAAGTAAGTAATTGAAGAGGAAATGTAGGTCAATGTCAAATATAGATCAGGGGTTATTGATGTACATCCCTATGAGAAAAGGTTGTCCAAGTATGGTGTCTGTATGCACACTAGTATTCCATGTACAAGCTTGACTAAAAACCTTAACCAAGGTTGACTAAAAACCTTAACCAATGGGAATTAACTATGTAATTCAAGGTTAAATGTAGGTCAAGGTCAACTATAGGTCAGGGGTTGTTGATGTACATCACTAGGAGATGAAGTTGTCCAAGTATGGTGGGTGTAGGGCCAGGAGTATTCCATATACAAGCTTGACTAAAAACCTTGACCAAGGGGAATTAACTAAGTAATTCAAGAGGAAATGTAGGTCAAGGTCAAATATAGATCAGGGGTTATTGATGTACATCCCTATGAGAAACGGTTGTCCAGGTATGGTGTCTGTATGCACAATAGTATTCCATGTACAAGCTTGACTAAAAACCTTAACCAAGGTTGACTAAAAACCTTAACCAAGGGGAATTGACTAAGTAATTCAAGGTTAAATGTAGGTGAAGGTCAAATATAGGACAGTGGTTGTTGATGTACATCACTAGGAGATGAAGTTGTCCAAGTATGGTGGGTGTAGGGCTAGGAATATTCCATATACAAGCTTGACTAAAAACCTTGACCAAGGGGAATTAACTAAGTAATTCAAGAGGAAATGTAGGTCAAGGTCAAATATAGATCAGGGGTTATTGATGTACATCCCTATGAGAAAAGGTTGTCCAAGTATGGTGTCTGTATGCACACTAGTATTCCATGTACAAGCTTGACTAAAAACCTTAACCAAGGTTGACTAAAAACCTTAACCAAGGGGAAGGGAATTAACTATGTAATTCAAGGTTAAATGTAGGTCATGGTCAAATATAGGTCAGGGGTTGTTGATGTACATCACCAGGAGATGAAGTTGTTCAAGTATGGTGGGTGTAGGGCCAGGAGTATTCCATATACAAGCTTGACTAAAAACCTTAACCAAGGGGAATTAACTAAGTAATTCAAGAGGAAATGTAGGTCAAGGTCAAATATAGATCAGGGGTTATTGATGTACATTCCTATGAGAAAAGGTTGTCCAAGTATGGTGTCTGTATGCACAATAGTATTCCATGTACAAGCTTGACTAAAAACCTTAACCAAGGTTGACTAAAAACCTTAACCAAGGGGAATTAAGTAAGTAATTCAAGAGGAAATGTAGGTCAAGGTCAACTAGATTGATCAGTAAGCGAGGCTTACGGAATACCCCCCGCGTGGGCCCAGGTACCCCTAAAATATGTAAAAATTTCCAAGTGTGTGGGCTTGTGACCTTGACTCTGGGATCAGCGCGAGCGGCATGAAGGTGAATTTGTCACAGGGTGGTAGAGGTCCATTGGAGCAATGAGTGTGTGAAATGTGAAGCAGATCCGAGCAAGGAAATAGAAGTTATAACCGATTTCTCTGATGTTAAGTTTTGTAAAGAGACTATCGTATAACCTCGAATTAACGCCCCCCGGAGGCGTTACATTTTACAAAAATGGTGGGGGGGGGGGGGGGTGGGGGGGGTGGGCGTTTATTAGCCAGTAAAAAAAAATAAAAAAAAAAAAAAAGAAAAAAAAAAAATTACCAAGGTTTACCGCCAATTTCAAACACAAAATAAGGATTTAAGGATATTAAGTTTGAAATTGGAAATTGGCGGTCATTGGTAAAGGTAAAATAAAAAAAATAAAATTATTTTTTTATTTGAGTGTGGGGGGGGGGGGGGGCGTGGGGGGGGGGGGGTGGTGCGTTAATTCGAGGTTATACGGTATGTATGTGACGTTGACCTCGAGATCAGCGGGGATTTGTCACAGCATATGAAATATTAAGAATTTTCAATGAAAGAAATAGAAGTTATAACATATTTCTATGATGTTAAGTTTTGTAAAAGGGACCAAAGTATTTGACCTTGCCATTGGGATCAGCGGGGGATGGACGGTCATGGATTTTGCCAGCCAATGGATTAGAGATTACAGAAGGATGTGTGAAAATATTAACGAATTTTAAGATGAAAGGAAATTGAAGTTAGAACAAATATTTCTCTGATGTTAAGTTTGTAAAGAGACTAAGTATTTGACCTTGACATTGGGATCGAGCGTTTGAGGGAAATAGAAATTATAACAATATTTCTGTGATGTTAAATTTACGGACTAAGTATTTGACCTTGACCTTGGGATCTGCGGGGGTTGGACGGTTGTGGATTTGGCACAGCATGGTAGTAGAGCCTTACAGGAATGCATGTGTGAAATATCAAGCATTTTAGACGAAGGAAATAGAAGTTATAACAATATTTCTCTGATGTTAAGTTTACGGACTAAGTATTTGACCTTGACCTTGGGATCTGCGGGGGAGGGTTGGACGGTCGTAGATTTGGCACAGCATGGTAGTAGAGCCTTACAGAATGCTTATTGTGTGAAATATCAAGCATTTTAGATGAAGGAAATAGAAGTTATAACAATATTTCTCTGTTAAGTTTACGGACGCACGGACGGACGCACGGACGGACGCACAGACGGACGGACGGACGGACGTTCTTACATTAGGGTACTTATGTGGCTTATCACATGTTAAATATTAGCCACATAAAACGATTTTTAGCCACATAAAAGGAATTTTTAGGTGGCTAATTGTAACCAACCCTATCCTTTACTAAGTCCATAACCCTGTGGGGCTAGCCACATAAGTACCCTAATGTGTGCCCGGACGGACGGACGGACGGACGGACGGACGGACAACCTGACTCCAGTATACCCCCCCACAACTCGTTGCGGGGGGTATAAATATAGATCAGGGGTTATTGATGTACATCGCTATGAGAAAAAGTTGTCCAAGTATGGTGTCTGTATGCACAATAGTATTCCATGTACAAGCTTGACTAAAAACCTTAACCAAGGGGAATTAACTAAGTAATTCAAGAGGAAATGTAGGTCAAGGTCAAATATAGATCAGGGGTTATTGATGTACATCACTAGGAGATGAAGTTGTGCAAGTATGGTGGGTGTAGGGCCAGTAGTATTCCATATACAAGGTTGACTAAAAACCTTAACCAAGGCGTGACGGTGACGCCGACGCCGACGCCGACGCCGGGGTGACAACATAAGCTCTACTTATTCTTCGAATAGTCGAGCTAAAAAGGGTGTATTTTTTCGCAAAACACATGAAAATCAGTTGCAACAAGAAATGCGTCTGTCGAACGCGGATGCCACCTGCAGCATATTTGAGAAACTGTGACAAAGTGGTTAACCGAAAAGTGTGACGGACGGACAGACGGACGGACGGTCCAAACACTATATGCCACCCGTTACTTCGAAACCTGGTGGCAGAAAAAGTGCAGATCCTGATGAGACGGCTCGTCACGAGCCGTCTCATCTGGAACTACACTGTTTTCAAACTCCACTATAGAGGTATGTAGTGTTGAAAGGGTTAAATGATCAGTTTAGTTCGCATGGGCTGTTCGGTATCCATTGGGTATGCATACTGTTGTTGGCTAATCTGGATGTACACTTGCTGTGTGAAATTCATGTACATGTAGTGCCCATTTGTTTTATATTTGCGAAACATTAGATTACATATTCAAACGGTTTGATCTGTTTTGCAAAAGAAATTTCTATAATACATACAATATGCTAATTATTCTACACATATATGTAGGTCAATGAATTATGTTTTATCAGCAAATACAAGCACTTGGGGCAAGTCAACTGAACACAGAATAAATAGAACTGGGGTCCGTTTCACTAAACTTCGTACAAGTACATGTACAAATGGGGGGAAAATCCCAAAATCAGAACTGAATATTTACCTCGCCACACCAGAATCACTTGGCCCCTCCCAAAAGCAGTAGGATCAGTAATAATCTTACTACTTTTATAATGGGCAATAACCCAATTCCGAGGGCCAAAACAGGAACCCCTACCGTTAATTTACGCCGTCACGTTAACCCGACCACCACCCACTAAGAAGTCTGTAAGTGCAAAATTGAAATCCACAGTAACATTTGTTCGGACAACCGATTTTGGAAAATATTTTGTGGATGTGCTACATTTAATGACATGAACCTGTAGGTACAAAATGGTAGCATAAGAGAAACACGTTAATGTGAGAAGCACATTCATAGAAATCTTCTTACAAGCATTTTTCTCGTACAAAGTTTAGTGAAATGGGCCCCAGAATTATATCACAATCATGATAGCTTTATGTTTTTCAACCAGCTACGATCGTAGAATAATATTCTTCATTACATTACATTACATTGCTACCTAGCGGAGATAACCTCGGCTAATATTGGTGTATTTTACTACTTCATAGACAGATGAATTAGTAAAAGTCATCTATCTGTGTTAGCCAAGATTATCTCAGCTACTTGATACCAAAGAAATAGAATGTTTACAAGATCATATTGATCCAGGTTTGATTCCAGGAAAGAACGAATTCACGGTAGAGAGATATTTGGACCATTTCATTCCCCAATGCACTAGATTGTTATAGATAGGTCTGCTAATGTTAACCCTTTCAACACCACAGTCCTGTATAGTGGTATTGGCAAAAAGTGTAGATCCAAATGAGCCGGCTCGTGACGAGCCGTCTCATTAGGATCTGCACTTTTTGCAAGTATTTTTCAAATTTTTGAGAACAAAAACACCCACTTTTCATAAATGGACTAGTCTGAAAATCATTTTGTGACCATTGGATTGGTTGCAAAATTAACATATCAAAATCCATTCCAGTTACTTAGTGTGAAAGGGTTAAGTTACACTATCACCAGAGTTTGCATATTTCACTTACAAGTTATATTAACTTAATAAATCCTCTGAGATCCAGTTTTATCAACTGCACATTCCATAATGCCATCCCAACACTGTCGTATCATGGCTAAAACAGTTACGTCCTGCCACATTCTACTGTTGTTCATTGAATTACAAATTTATTCAATGCAAAATTGACTCATAAATAACATCACAGCGATTGAGATAAGCATTTATCTCTATATGTACTTGTAATATTTACTGAATATATTTTCTCAGCTTTAAACAATTTTTAAACTGAAAGTGACCTTATAATGGAATCTTGTTTTTTAATTGTATACAAAAAGTGAAAAATACAGAAATATATTATTGTATAAAATGGGTTTTCATGGTGTATTAATTCATAATACACTAGTGTCATAAATATGCGATGGAGACAACTCGGGAAAATATCTTGGCAGATCAGTACAGCTTCAGTATATGATGCTGTGCTTATGCAATGCATATACTATAATATTTGTGTTAATTTAATACTGATTTCACTCAATGAGTTGAATTAATATCATATTAAATCATCACTCAAGTAAGATCCTCTATTTGTGCTTACCTGGATGTCTGCATCACCGACTTAAACATCCACTTACCATCAGAACATAAATGCATAATGCCATATAAGTAATTGTATATCCTGGATACTGAGACATCAAATAAGATAATGTTACTAAATGCTAACAACGGTGTATTGAAGTAGGCTATCATTCTAAGTGACAATCATGAACACAGGTCTGTGGTGTCAAAACATGCTAGTTGTCATGTTAAATGTGAGTTTATAAAGATTTTGACCACTGTAGCTCCTGTTCAAAGTCCACATTTCTACAGTCTTTTAACTCTTTGCATGCTAGCGGTGAAAATAACATCCAACAAATTATGAGTATGTTTCTTATTTCTCTCTGTAAATATGTCTTGGAATTTCATTAGAATTGTGTCCTCTGGACGCAATTCTAATGAAATTCCAAGACATATTCATGATATTCATAGGAAGAAATAAAATAAAATACAATGAATTGTAGTCTGATATTTTTGAACTATTTATAGCCCACAAATTTCCCAGCATGCAGAGTTAAGGATCTGGATGTATGGTGCACTAGCTAAATAAATATCAAACAGTGTAGGTAATCATTATCGCACAGTAAGACATGTCTGCACACAAAATGCCCACAGTTATAGATTATAGAAACTCTGGTAAACTGAACAAACACTACTGAGACAGGGCGCCTACAATTTAATAAAAACTGGCACATCACATACAGATGATACACACAAAAGCATTTAATATGGTGGCCAATTTGTGCCATATATTATAATATTATAAATCACCCACCAGCAGACGTGTGTCCATTTTCTGTTGATAATCAATAGGTGTCGAAAGCCTTGATAAACAAACTTTCCCTCCAAATATTACGGCAAATATTAGAAAATTTAGTTTTGTTTGTTTGTTGGGGTTTAACGGCCTATCAACAGCTAAGGTCATTTAAGGCCAGGTCAATGGGTTTAGTACTAAATCCTATATATTACCTGTACAAGTACATGTACATTTTCAAGTACATGTACAAATGAATGGGGGGAAAATCCCAAAACCAGAACTGAATATTTACAATAACACCAGATGGCCGCGGCCCGCAGATTTCGGACGGACGGACGGACGTTCCTACAAATGGATACTTATGTGGCTAACCCTAACCTTTTCCTTTGTTCATCCCTATTGTTCTGTAGCCACATAAACCCATTTTTAGCCACATAAAATCACGGAACAATAGAATATTACATAATCCATTTGTAAGCTCGGTTGGACGGACGGACGCACAGACTGACACATGGATGGACGCACGGAAAATCAGCCCTGAAATCAGAATAATCCTGATCTGATGCCAGGTCCTCGCCTCACCAGAATCACTTGGCCCCTCCCAAAAGCAGTAAGATCAGTAATAATCTTACTACGTTTATAATGGGCAATAACACAATTCAACTCCCAGGTAACAAAAGAGCCAAAGATAAAAACGTACTGGAGGGCCAAACCAGGCAAATAGTGATTCCTATAAGGAGGAACCACTACCGTTAATTTACGCCGTCTCGTTCGCCCGACCACCACCTACTTAGAAAATTGAGAGGCAAAATGTAATAAAATTAGCACATGTACTAGTAATTTCAACACACTTCGACATGTACATGTACATTTAGTGATATCATTAAAGCAACAATATGGCATCAGGAAATGTCCATTTATTTCATTTTTCTCCGATTAAATGCAAGATATAGGACAAATCAACTTGTACACCATACAGTATACAGGCAGTCTTGTTGTATTCTGGTAAGCAGCTGTCACATAGTGTTTACTGTAATCCGTTTCTGTATTCCTCCACATAATGCCTTCATCTCGCAGTGAAAGGAACAACACCAGTGAAAGTTGTGACATGCTGTATGGCACATGAGACACGTCATGTGATTTTGTACCTTTGGACATCTGCGTAATTTCATTAAATACGTTAAATACAAAATTAACAATATTTTTCATAAATAAAGTCAAAAGTTGACTAATTTTCAGAGTACATGCGGAATATAATTCCGCATGTACTCTAATAATTTTGTCAACTTTTGACGGCATTTACGGAAAATATTGTAAATTGTGTATTTCATGAAAGTCCAGATCCAGACCAGTGTATTCCGCATACAGTGGGTTCAATAATTTAATGGCAATTAATGAGAAATAATAAGGTCCTTATCAGACTGTGCAACTACACATGACCGGTCTGAATGTTCTCTGACCGCAAAACATATAAAGTACAAATTATCATGTGTCTGAGCATATTATGTATTAGACAAATACAATGCAACAGGGAAATAGTAATTCACGATCTGATGTTACCTGAAAGAAAATAATATCTCGGGATGTGAACAACAAACAAGACAAATTGGGTTACACTAGCAAAGACATGTATGTTAACCTTTGGCTGTCAAGTACCTATACACCGTTCACAAAATGTCATGTCCTATTGTAATTAGCAATAATTACCGACTTCTTGATTGACTGAACAACCAACTGAATAATTAAACAGGGTTTCACATTAATGTTAATCAACAGATCATTTCCTTAGTTTCCCTGAAGAGTTTGTTTGTTTGTTTATTAGTGTTTAACGGCCTATCAACAGCTAAGGTCATGTAAGGCCGGGCAAACGGGTTCGATCCCATTTTAACCTGCTGCATTGGGGGGAAAATCCCAAAATCAGAACGGAATATTTACATCGAGAACAAGTATATTCAGCCCTGAAATTAGAATAACCTGACCTGGTGCCAGGTCCATACCACACCAAAGTCACTTGGCCCCTTCCCCTAAAATAGGATTACGAATATCATAATACTCACATAAGGGGTATAACCAGAGTCAACTGTCGCATACAAAATGCCAAAGAAGTATGTGAGGGCCAAACCAGGTCTCCAGTCGGGATTCCGGTAAGGATGAACCCCGATCATTAAATTACCCATCGTGTACCCATTAAATTACCCATGGCCTGCCACCCACTTCCCTGAAGAGATCTCATGTACATGTATGTCATTGAGACGGTTGAACTGATATGAGTGGTAACAACATACATCGACAGTTAAAAATTAAAGAAAACTGTTGGTAAATGTTGATACTTGAAATGGGTTACCGTAACAGTTAAAACTTATTTTAACCATTTCACCCCTAAGTAACTGGAAAGGATTCTGATATGTTAATTTTGCAACCAATCCAATCATTACAAAATGATTTTCAGACTAGTCCAATTATGAAAAAAGGGTGTTTTCATTCTCAAAAATATGAAAACTATATGAAAAATATGAAAAAAGTGCAGATCCTGATGAGACGGCTCGTCATGAGCCGGCTCATCTGGATCTACACTGTTTGCCAATACCACTATACACGCCTGTGGTGTTCAAAGGGTTAAATGCTCTTAATAGGATCCTTCTCTCAGCCCAAATGACAAGTAAAATACCATGCAACACAATGTCCTAGTAAATGTGGCTTAGCAAACATAAACCCATGTGCTGCACAGTGCAATTAATAAGTAGGGTAAGGCCGTAACTAAAGTTGGTAGAACTTGTGGCCCAAGCCCATTGTAATTATTTGGCAATAAACTATGTTTAAACTAATTAGTAAGTATCTACCTTTTACATGCATGTGTCGTTTTCTCATTCATTTTTCTCCAAGAAGAACAAGTATTTGAAAGTGAAAGTGAATGGGTTTAACAGTCATAGAGACAGGACCACAGTTTAAAGCCTCATCGACAGACAAGTGGAATGGATATACTATGAAAGTATTTTTTATGCCCAAGGCGAGGTTTGAACCCACAACCTCCAGATTGGAAGTTGTGTCTCCTAACCCCTAGGCCACAACCAATCCCTAACAGGTATTTAAAACATAATCATGTGCATATTGTCTGAAATGTGACCACACAATACCAACCACCATGCTATCAGACAGTGCTAAATTGTGATGCTTATGTCCCCCTGATCATACTGGCTGTGACTGGAGAAAGGGGGCTTATGTAACCAGTGTAGAACTAGATCATCCTGCACATCCGTGCAGTCTCATCAGGTTCGACAGTGTTTGCCATTCAGTCAGTGAAACACATATTCTAACAAATATTATAGATCCTAATCAGGCTGCGACAGTTTGCGAGCAGACCAGAAGCTAAACTGGCCACAGATGCAATAAGCCCCATTTCTCCAGAGACATACACATTTGGGCCACAATCTGACAATCCAGGACTACTTCATTTCATACCAATGAAGATTCTGATCATCCCGTGCACACGATGTTTGACATGCATTGTTTGCTGAATGCTTCACTGGCTGAATGGCGAACATTGCCAACCCTAATCAGGCTGATCTGGTTCTACACTGGTTGCAAAAACAGTAAGTCCTGTTTTGTCAGATTAGCAGGTTGATCTGAATCAAAGCCATGCTGCCCCATACCACATAACAACGCTTGGCCCAATCCCCATTTAACCCTTTCACCCCTAAGCAATGGATTTTGATATGTTAATTTTGCAGCCAATCCAATCATCACAAAATGATTTTTAGACTAGTCCATTTATGAAAAGGGGGTATTTTTTGTTCTCAAAAATATGAAAATTACTTTCAAAAAGTGCAGATCCTGATAAGACAGCTCGTTACGAGCCGGCTCATCTGGAGCTGCACTGTTCGCATAAACCGCTATAGTCAGGTTCAAAGGGTTAAGCTTTTTATTGTGAACATGATGGCTGCAGTCAAGTCAAATATCAAGTAGCAGCTGTGACTGAATGACTTGTTCACCTTCTCATACAGGCAATTAAAGCAAACAATTCAAGTATACATGTATTCTCTGAATCCAGTGGTGTGCATAGAGCCCGCCATTGCGGGAATCCCGCAATTTTATCGGCGATGTCCCTTTAAAATTTGTAGAGCGCGCTATCCTGGGTGCACTGAAAAGAAGCACCGAGATATTCTCTCATTGCCGTGACAGTTTCTGTCCATTGGGCTTAATTAAAATAAATTAACTGGTTGGGTTGCAGTCTAATAATTTTTACCGATGATAAATCGGTCACTTTTCAAGATGGCGAAATATCAGCTACGGATGATGGATTTTGTTACAAAGAAAACATCGGCTGCTAGTGAATCGGGAGAGATTGGTGGTGCTGACCCACCTGAAAATATTCCCCAACCAGAGGCCGAACCCATCGAAAAGCCCCCTAGCCCAAAGTCTCAAAATATCGGCCCCAAAATTTGATAGAAAAGTTCAGACAAATTGTTTGTCAAATTCCCATGGTTACTTTTTGACACCGATGTTCAGTCTAGCAAGAGCAAAATTGGAATGAAATATACAACCTGTATGGACTCGAAAATCAAGTTGTCAAATCCATTTGTGCATGAAAATGGGCAGGACTTATGCAGTAATGGGCTCAAATATCAACTAAACACATAATAAATATGATTGTAAGTACACTGTGTTGTTTTTATTTGGCATTTTCATGTCATTATTTTCTTTGTCCCTTAATTTATTTTAATGTCCCCTTGAAAAATGCAAGGGGACACTGTGTCCCCTGCAGAAAATGACCTAGGCACAACACTGTGAATCTACAGCCAGCCATTTAGATATTATTACATCTAAATAGCAAGGTCTGTACACAATAAAAATACAAACATAAAGCATCTCCAAGTGTGTGAAACACCCAGAACCTCAATACCTTTCAAGTGCAATCCAATCACAGAAGTCAGAAATCACTTGTGGCTGTCTCCACCCGTGTGCTATCACAAAACTGAAACCCTGTGACGCGCAGCATAGAATATCATGAGCATCTACTCCAGTTTAAATTCCAATGTAGGAGTATGAGATTTGAGTACATGCTCAGAATAGTCTCAGGGCGGGAATGTGTCATCACCTCGAGCCAAGTGTGCTGGTTTCAACTTGGGACACTGCTGAAAAAGCTACCTTACGACGTTTGCAACATTTGGTAGGTATTGATCCATCCATATGGTTTGAATCTAACCTCTTGTACATCCATGTGGTTAGATTTGAACCTCTTGTACATCCATGTGGTTAGATTTGAACCTCTTGTACATCCATGTGGTTAGATCTGGGGCTATGCTGGTTGCAAACGCTGTAAGGTCCCATTCGTCAACCATCAACCGATTCACACAACCTTACCTGCTCCCGCTCAGGCGGGTCTGGGGTGAACACGACATGAATCAGGGGCTCAGGGGCCGCATGGTTTAGGGGCTCAGAGGTCACTATAATCATGGGCTCAGGGGTCACAATGACAGGGACAAGGCTGGCTGTCTCCTAGAACAAGTTGATAGCTATATGTACAATCAAGGATAACCAAACACATTGCCCAGCTGATCCGCACTCGTTCAAATGGCTACTGGTCAACATACATTGGGCGATTGTCTAAGCAGCCCAGCTGGACAAATGGAATTTAGTTACAAGTTGTTAAACATTTTCTTCATGCATGTAAACTGCCAGTGAATTAAATATGCTTTAGAATTCATGTTTCATTACCTGTCAAGACGGTTCATATGAGTGGTGACATCATTCATTTTTATGGTGAAATAAACAAAATAATCAAATTTTTTCAAGAAAAAGTATTTGATCCATCGCCTTCAATGGGTTATTGTGTTCAAGTTCGGCTGAGAAACAGACTTAAAACGTACAGGATAGTTGTAATGGACAGACATACGGACGGACCGACAGAACCATACATACCATAATGCCATGGTTTTTTCAAACAGGCATTTAAATATGAGCTAGGTTAGAAAACAATGATTTATAGATACATGTACATATGTACCACTACATACACTTTTCTAGTATAAAACTATGTATATACATGAGTTATATTGTATGATATTCAACATGTGGAAATGAGCAGAGTTTGGTAACTGTTTTCCATGATGGTAACCATTTTCCATTTTAAAGTATGACCATTTAAAAGCATTTGTGAAATATTTGTAAAGATGGGAAAGAGGGAGTACTGGTAAGTAGAATTTTCATACATTATTCCAAGTTATTTTATGTAATGCCAATTGTATATGAGGGGTGATCAAATAATATGTGGACTTTCTTAACCCTTAGACCGCTACTCACAACACTCGCCGTCTGCTGTTGCTTTTATATCTTGCCATATTTCTCAATAAAAACATGGTTTGACAGCACTTCAGAATAATTTTCAATGGAAATGATTCTGCAGTGATGTTAAAGCATGTTGTAAATTATTCTAAAGTGCTGTCAAAGCATGTTTTTGATGACAAAAATGGAAAATAGAAAATAAACAGCAGACGACAACAAAATTAAGATAGCGGTATAAGGGTTAATATATGGAACATTTTATGTGACACAAAAATGAAAATTACACCACCTGAATATTTAAAAGATGAAAATGTTAGGATTACGCATCTGGTAACAAATAAACTACAGCAAAAGTCCATGTTTTTTTATCACCCCTCGTACATGTTAATGGCCCATGAAAGCACAAAGAAAGTATCTACTAACAATTAGTTTTAGAAATAGCAACTTAATGACCATTCCACTAGAAACTAGAAATGTGGCCTGTCGGCACACGAATGCCCCCGCTGGCAGCCAAAGAAAATGAGGCATATTTGATTATCAGCCATTTACGCGAGCGTTAAGGTTCCGAACACACCAAGTCTGTGACCTTGACCCTGGGCTTAGCGGGGGCGGGACGAATGTGAATTTGTCACAGGTCAAGGTCGAAGTACTGGGTGGTGGAGTGTGTAGGGTATGTTCATATGTATCATGTGTATAAATATTTAAGCGATTGGCAAAAGTATTGAGAAGTTATTGTAGGATTGAGAAACGTGCAAGTAGATTTGTCCCAAAGTGGTAAGTAAACATTTAAAGTAGAAAAGTTCAAGGTCAAAGTTCAAGGTCGAAGTACTGGGTGGTGTAGTGTGTAGGGCATGTTCATATGTATCATGTGTATAAATATTTAAGCAATTGGCAAAAGTATTGAGAAGTTAGTGTAGGATTGAGAAACGTGCACGTAGATTTGTCCCAAAGTGGCAAGCAAACATTTAAAGTGGAAAAGGTCAAGGCCAAAGGTCAAGGTCGAAGTACTGGTGGGTGGAGTGTGTAAGGCATGTTCATATGTATGTATCACGTGTATAAATATTGACATAATATGTGAAGCCATGTAGAAGTTACTAAAGAATATGGTAATATCGGGACGTACGTACGGACGGACGGATGGGACGGACGTACGGACGGACGCCGGTAACACTATATGCCCCCTGTACCTTTCGGTAGCGGGGGCATAAAAAGATTAGTCTTAAAATTTGGCCATTTTATTGCTGATTCTCCACTTATATTTCTGGTAAACAAGCTGTATAAGTGTGATTCAAGAAAATCCTTTTTGTCATGATACATAACACATGTTTTAATGACAATGCACATTTTTGGGGTCACATGATAACAAATGTAAATTAATATAACATATCAGCACTTGATAGTCAACCCATGACAATCTGCATAAACCACTAACATGTACAAAGCTAAATTGTCATCTTTTGTTTACCGGTATATTTATTCTCCATTTTTCTCATCAAAAACATGGTTTGACAGCATTTTTGAATCATTTCCAATGGAAATGATTCTAAAATGCTGCCAAGCCATGTTTTTACTCAAAGAAAAGACACAATATGAAACAGTGGCAGACGACCATTTTCAGTTTTAACGTTCTAAGGGTTAAAGGGTATCCAAATGTTTCTTTAACTCTTCTTTGCCAAGAAATAATTGAGTATATTCAGCTATGACCTTGAAATACGGGATATATTCCCCCACATGTGTTATGTTATGTTTCTTTATTGGATACACATGCATCAAAGGAATTAATACAGTATATTCAGAACACAAATTCCACCACAGATACGGTGTTACACCTGCCGATATGACCATGGGCATGTGCAAAAGCGGGCATGACAATTTACTAGAGGGGGTAAGTGGAGGTCAGGGGCTGTTTCACTAAACGTTGTACGACTAAAATGTGTGTACATGTAAGTGCAAAATTATGATAGTCTGTATATTTCACATTAACAATGTTTTCTTGTAAACAATTATTGGATTTACATTTATTGAACATAGGCTGCATCTCTGCAGATGCAGCCTATGTTCAATAAATGTAAACCCATCAATTGAAATTACCAGACTATACTAAATTTGCACTTACGAACATTTTAGTCGTACAAAGTTTAGTGAAACGGGCCCCAGTGGCGCATGGAATGGTCACAGTTTGAAAGAAGACCAACAGGCAAATGCATGTGTGAAATATCATGAAGTTCTGTGAAAGGAAACGGAAGTTATAAGAAATTTACCCCAATGTGAAGTTTGTAGATGCGGATAACAATGGAAAAAGCACAGACTAATGTCGCACATGCTGCTAAATTAAGATGAATATGTCAACAGTATGATGTAAATGAAGTCGAGTCGTCTACTTGGAAGAATTATTTATTCTCGAGATAAAAACCCTAGAAATCACATTGCAGAGCGTAATATATTTTGATACTTACCAGTACATTATTAAAATTTTGATGTGACATTTCAAACTTTGGTCACAAAATGTGGCTGTGACTCAAAAGAAATTTAGATCGTTATCAGGTTACAAGAGTGTCAGGGCTGTACAAATTGATTTTTTAGCCACTTGTTCCGGACAAAAGTGACTTGCCCTGACTTGTCCTGGAAAATATAATTTTCAGGGCAAGTAATTTTGAAAAAGTGACTTGTCCTCGTAAGATGTCTTATACGAAAATGTCCCAAAACAAAAACTATTATCATAGTTGTTGCGACGAGTGCATACTCAAAACACATTTATCGACAATAGTAAAACATAACAAGAGTACCGCAAGTCACAAAATACGCCCGTCGAATATGGGCCAGACAGCGAAGATGCAGAAATGTGAAGCTGTCACCAAGGCAAGAAACATTAATGAGAATTTGAAAGTCTATAGCATTATTTCTTCATCTCGTTGTGCTAAACATGTATACTAATTTAGGCAGAGATAGAAAAGTAGAGTGTGAAGTAGAAATGATAGGGAATTGGGATACAATAATGCAGAAAAAATGGCTAAGTTAAAAAGGTGATATTTTTGTCACAAAATATGTTTTCGGCATAAAAACACGAAGGTGCACATCTTCAATATGTGTAGAAGACATGTGTATAGTTTCAGAACGATCGACTGAACGGTTTCGGAGGAGTTGTGTACACAAACTCTGTACCGTATATAGAATTGTATAGAAAAATGTAGAAAAAATGACCGTTAAAAAGGTGATATTTTTGTTAAAAAATATTTTTTCGGCATAAAAACACCAAGGTGCACATCTTCAATATGTGTAGAAGACATGTGTATAGTTTCAGAACGATCGACTGAACGGTTTCGGAGGAGTTGTGTACACAAACTCTGTACCGTATATAGAATTGTATAGAAAAATGTAGAAAAAATGACTAAGTTAAAAAGGTGATATTTTTGTTAAAAAATATTTTTTCGGCATAAAAACACCAAGGTGCACATCTTCAATATGAGTAGAAGACGTGTGTATAGTTTCAGAACGATCGACTGAACGGTTTCGGAGGAGTTGTGTACACAAACTCTGTACCGTATATAGAATTGTATAGAAAAATGTAGAAAAAATGACTAAGTTAAAAAGGTGATATTTTTGTTAAAAAATATTTTTTCGGCATAAAAACACCAAGGTGCACATCTTCAATAATATGTGTAGAAGACGTGTGTATAGTTTCAGAACGATCGACAGAACGGTTTCAGAGGAGTTGTGTACACGAACTATGCACTTTTTCTGTCAGCCGCTCGTCC
Source organism: Conchocele bisecta (assembly GCA_029237695.1). Classification (NCBI taxonomy): domain Eukaryota; kingdom Metazoa; phylum Mollusca; class Bivalvia; order Lucinida; family Thyasiridae; genus Conchocele; species Conchocele bisecta. The sequence goes on from CM055267.1 coordinate 65,174,497, forward strand.
GCCCAGCGGTAAAACATAATACGTACCGGTTTTTAAAAACGGTCGTATAAAAATTGTTTTCCTAAAATAATGAGAATCGTCTCGCGTTTTCACGATCTCGCCTTCCGCTTTTGAAAAATTCGGATTAGTTTTGCTCATGCATGTGAGGCGTGTTTGCAAACGCGAGATTGAATATGATAGAATTTTGCGTTTTCGTCTCGAAAGCTCGAAAACGCGAGATTGCTACATGTCCCTAATAGGACACGTACACATTGTCTTAGGAGACGATTCTCATGTGCTGCAAAAACATTTTAAAGCTTTTATTAAGAAATAGAACAAATGTGGACAAACATCTATATTTCTTGACAACAAAAACATAATTTGACAAAAAATGATACTCGTCTTAGGAGACGATTCTAGTGTGCTGCCAATACATGTTTATTGACCAAAAAAAACATATTTCGATACGTGTTATTGGTTAGGCTACTGCATCGCATCGTCAACCTATAAACAAGATCGTGAAAACGCGAGACCAAATCGCGAGGCGAAAACGTGAGATTCTATTGTATTCATTCTCGCGTTTTCGCCTGGCTATCTCGCGTTTTCGAGACCGCGATGTCGCGTTTTCGCCTCGGCCTTTTCACGATGTCGCCTTCCGCTTTTGGAAATACGTTTGTTCATGTCATTATATGTGTGTAGAATGCATGCGTGTTGAAATTGAGTTTTGCGCATACATTACATGTACGTACATACATAGAATGCAATTCGAACAAACATGCTTTATACGTAGAACCAAATCCAACACGCATGCTGTCTACACATGCATGGGCAAATCGTATTTCCAAAAGCGGAAGGCGAGAACGAGATCGCAAAAACGCGAGATTGTAACATGAAAAAAAAATATGGCCGTACCCACCCATCCCCAATTAGCACATTTGCGACATATCATTTTCGGTCTAGCTGCACACCTGATGGTGTTTACAATCATCAGTTGGTAATCCAGTTTCAGTGCAAAGTGTGACTGACCTTTAGAATTCAGTGGAAACAAACATACCAAAACCACGCTATGTAGTCGCTCACATCATCGCCGATGAATTGATAATTACGCATTACAGTGCGACCCCGTTAGTACACGGAAGTCCGGCGACATATAACCTTCCGTGTTGGTTATCCGAACCGTGCTATATCCGTTCTCGCCCAAGACGCATCATAATGTCAACAAAAAATACATGTACACTGTACAGTGTAACTGCGAATGAACGACGTCGCCAATGCCTATAATATGCCATAAGTTTTCACTGTTATCTTCGCATGTAATAAAGATATTGAATCCAAGAATTGTTAACGTCATGTTTTATTTATTCATCATGTTCATGTAGAATGTAGATCTACGCAGGTCCGTGCAATCCATTATTGTAAACGCGTGTATAAAAAAAGTGTAGTAATGATGACGCAATGACCGAATGACCGATATCCTGTTCCATCAGCTGCAACATCACGGACAAGCTCGTGCGTTGCAATCTGTGTTTACTCATATGGTGAGCACAGGTGGAAGACTCGGACCTATGACACCAAAATAAATGCCTATTAAAAAAATCCCATTATCCCACCCACCTGGTATCGTACTGTACATGACGTTAATAATAGAACGAGATCAAGTGGGTGGGGTAATGGATATTTTTGTAATGGTCATTTTCTTTGTGTCACACGTCCGACTATTCCACCTGTATGTTTGAGTACAGACCTGTATAGACATGTTTTGCCCGACGTGTTATAATATTGCACCAGTTCATGAGGTAATCAGGCTTATCACGCGAGATTTTCGACGAAGATGAATCTTTAATCTGATAATAGTGTACATTTTCTGTAAACGATATCGAATGTTGACGAATATTAAATTAGTAATTATTACACATTTGCTCTGAAAATTTTATCAACTTTCCGATATATTTGCAGAAAAAAGTCAAATCATTCTCGGCGAAAATCTCAGTTATATAATAAAGTTGATTATCTCATGCACTGGCTCAATTATGACGTAGCGAAACAAGGCCAGTTGTCACGTACACATTTGTGTACATGCGCCGGGGCGTGGGCAGTGCTGTAACAATTTAGTTAATCTGGGTCGAGTTAATCTGCGCGACTGATACGCGATCTCCGATTGGTCAGCCTTTACACCTAATTAATATTCCACCAATGGTGAGCGCGAACGCATGCCGGAAAAATGAAATCGAGCACATAACAATTAGCACTGCTTTGTTACTGGTCTTACTGATCTTATTCCCAGTTTGCTCGGATTAATTTACGAAATGTGCAAACGTGATCAGCTGCACATTCACATCGGTGAGATAAAAGGAGGCTATGCGTCCATAAAAAAAAAAAAATCGTCCATTTTGGGTCTAATTTGGGAAAGAATCGCAAATTTAACACGATTTCTGACAATAGTCGTGTTACAAATTTAACACGATTTTGATATACAAATAGGAAAAACATTCGGGAGCCAAGGCACAACCGTGTACTAACCGAAATCGTGTTATAGTGAAGCGTGTACTAACGGGGTCGCACTGTAGCTTGTGCATTTTCACATTTGTTTGATTTCTTGATAAAACCAAGATTTGGCAGCACATGAGAATCGTTTCCTAAGACGATTCTCAAATTTTGTCAAAATATGTTTTTGTAAAGAAATATCAACGTATTCGGGTTTTCTTTTCACATTTGTCCGATGTCTTAATAAACATGTTTTGACAACACATGAGAATTGTCTCCTTAGACGATTCTAATATTTTGTAAAAAGAATTGTCACATTTGTTTGATTTCTTAGACCGTACAAACAATTGACAAATTCAGAAATCCACAACTTAATTTGTGTTTCTAGAGTCGGGTTTCATATGGTGGCGAGGAAATACGATCAATTACACACCGTGAAAATCTTGTTGGAACGTAAATGTTAATTGTCACGTAGGCCATTTCAGCTTACCGCGTGTTACGTCAGCTGTTATTCTAAGTACGTATGGTCGCTCGTTAGGAGCATTTCTTTCCTTCGTTTATAAGGTATGGGTTGTGGCCTAGGGTTTAGAACACCAACTTCCAATCTGGAGGTTGTGGAACCGATCAAACATCGCCTTGGGAATCAAACATACCTTCATAGTATGTCCATCCCATTCAATTTCACTTTTTCCTTCGTTTATATGCCGCGTAGAAACGATAATTAAGAACCTTAAATTCTATTTCCACCCCGTGAAAGAAAATGTGTTTATTTCTCTAAAGTTAGGTGTCTTGGCCTGTCGACGCAGTGAGACGAAAACGTTAACATACATAAAATAAATCAATAACCATCGATCGCAGCAGAATATTTTCGCTAATTCGCTAATTACTTTCAAATTCGATTAAATTAATATAATCAGGGTCACTGTAGATTGCTATATCACTTTCTTGCGATTCACAGGTACTGTAGCTGCGAATCGCCAGGACGCCCGCAGCGTTATCGATCGATAAAGTGGTCAGTTTTGGGATTAAGTTTATGACAGTCCGGTTCCGAAAAATGGGCCTGTGGCGGGACGTTCTAACAGAAAATAGTGACTTGCCCGGGACTAAATTCCAGCATAGAGGCACTTGCCCGAGATTAAAACCGACTTGTCCTGTGTGTCGGGCGTGCCAATTCGTACAGACCTGAGTGTGCTATTTGATTAGGAGTTACATTGGTCACAACACCCATAAGCCCATTTTCTCCAGTCACAGCCACAATAGCTGCATATTTTGGAGATGCAGTTGCACGACACATTCTCAGAATTTAATGGCTTCATCAAGGTTAACCCATTTCACGCTGAGGATACGCCATTATGTTTGCAGAAAATCCAAAATAGTTTCCTTCTATGCTATCAGTAGTATATGTCGTGACCACCATTTGAACCGTCTCGTCGAGACGGTTCAAATGAGTGGTCACAACATATATTTTCATTCAGAGAAAACAAAAATGAAAAACAATTTTTTAATAAATTTCATACCCATAAAGGTGTATTCCTAAAAGAATGGGTTAATATTGCTAATATACATATTTAATACAATTACATAAATATACATGTAGCGTACAATTATACAGCATATATAAAGCATACCTAGCTAAAATCACCAAACGTCATTTCAAAATCTATCATAACACAATATTTAGTAGCATATTCCTCTTATTAATCAGAACTTAGCACTCTTTTCTGTTAATTCTCCATAACAAGCCACAGGTTGAAGTAACAGACCGAGGTCTATAAATACATTAAATAATGCTAAAAGCATCCATAAATGAAAAACAAATAAGCTAAATTTTTTTTTTTTACAAATACATACTGTATGTATATAGAGGGAGTACAAAATGGATACTTTTAGGCATATTTAATGTATTTTGTTTTGTTTGTTTGTTGGGGTTTAACGGCCTATCAACAGCTGTCATTTAAGGCCGGGTCAATGGGTTTAATACTAAATCTAATATATTACCTGTACAAGTACATGTACATGTGTACATGTTCCAGTACATATACAAATGGGGGAAAATCCCAAAATCAGAACTGAATATTTACAATAACAAAATTATATATTCAGCCCTGAAATCAGAATAATCCTGATCTGATGCCAGGTACTTGCCACACCAGAATCACTTAGCCCCTCCCAAAAGCAGTAGGATCAGTAATAATCTTACTACTTTTATAACGTTTATAGACCTCGCTCCGTTACTTCAACCTGTGTAACAAGCATGTTGTTTATTAAATCTTGACATTTGGAACACACTTGTCGCTGTATGGAAATGTTGTAATACATATACTTTCTGTACAATTTTTCTTATTTCTCAACAAAAGTATATATTGTGACCATGCTGTGGTCAAATGGTGTTGACAACATAATTATACTTTTGATGAGAAATAAAGCATTATTGACACTTTTATTGCAGTGCAATTGTGTATCTATCTTCAGAATGAATTGGGTTCAAATGAAACACCAGATTCGAAACACCTCCACACTGATGAGTACAGCTGAACAGATGATATACACATTCACCCTTACAATGCTGAATTAAATATTGTCGCCTGCTGTTTATTTTTAAATTTCCAGTTTTCTCAACAGAAACATGGTTGGCAGCAATTTAGAATCATTTCCATTGGAAATGATTCTAAAGTGCAGTCAAACCATGTTTTTCTTGAGAAAAAGGAGAAAATAGGACACAACAGCAGACGACAGTGTTCGGTTCCCGCCTTTTCTGGTTAACCTGGCCGCACTGGTCAATGTGAGAAGTAAGTAACCAGGAAGGTTCCAATCTTGTGAATGGCTGCGCTTGTAAGTATTTCCAATATCTGATTACTTATTATCCATTATAATCTGGGTTTACATCTGTGAACAGGTACATTTGTAATTGCAGCCAGCATGATGGGTGAAAAGGCAAAAGAGTTTTAAACATCCCTACAAAAGATGAGGTCTTGTAGAGACGGGATCCCGTTTCAACTCATCCGAAAGGCAAATTGGATGGAAATATTATCAATACCATCGGTATTGAAGTCCAATGTTCTGCCACTAGACTGTTAAGCCAACCCTACATGGGTGATCATTGCTTGTTAGAATTGATGCCAACACATGTCCATGAAAAAAAACAATGAGAGTGCAAACCCATAATGCTGACTGCAGATATAGTTCTTATCCCTGAACAAGAGTTGGTAGCAGAAGCAAGGTCAAGTGCATGTGATTACTAGCGAGATATCTGGGGGCCGTTTCACTAAACTTCCTACGACTAAAATGTTCGTAAGTGCAAAATTATGATAGTCTGTAAATTTCACATTAACAATGTTTTCTTGTAAATAATTGTTGGATTTACATTTATTGAGCATAGGCTGCATATGCAGCCTATGCTCAATAAATGTAAATCCATCAATTGAAATTTGCAGACGATTCTAAATTTGCGCTTACGAACATTTTAGTCGTAAGAAGTTTAGTGAAACGGCCCCCGGGAGTGGTTACATGAATACAGGAATATACATCTTTAGTAAAGAAGAAAATTAGGCTATTCATACATTTAATTTCCATGTGCATCTGTCGACTTTCTTGAAAATGTAAGATCTGTATCTAGGTGTGTAAGCCCGATCCTTTAAAAGAACCAACATATAAAGATATTGGCATGCGTATGAACAGTGTTTCAGGAAACGCGAAACCTACACAAGTATACCATAATTCCTCATTTGAAAAGCCTATTAAAAACAATGTAAAATATGAAAATAAATTTATAGGTACATGTAATTAAAAAGACAACTTAAACAAGACTACCAGTATATATAGTACCCCAAGTTTGTCAACAATATTAAATAGTTAACCATGTACATTTGTAACTATATGTGTTTAACCCTTACTATGCTGAATTAAATTTGGTCGTCTGCTGATTATTTTATATTTCTATATTTTTCAACAAAAAATGGTTTGGCAGCAGTTTAGAATCATTTCCAATGGAAATGATTCTAAAATGCTGTCAAACCATATTTTTGTGGAAGAAGAAGACAAAATATGAAACAATAGCAGAAGACAATTTTCGGTTCCCGCCTTTTAAGGGTTAAATCTGAGAATCAATGCTTCAAGAAGAACAATAATATGAACGAGTAAGTACTCAAACCCTAAACTCAAAATCAAACCGTCGCCCAGGGTCAATCATTCAAGTTGATTTAATTCAAGCATAAACTTTGAGCACATGTTCGAGTGATAGTCCATCTTCATATTTTTGTGGAAGAAGAAGACAAAATATGAAACAATAGCAGAAGACAATTTTCGGTTCCCGCCTTTTAAGGGTTAAATCTGAGAATCAATGCTTCAAGAAGAACAATAATATGAACGAGTAAGTACTCAAACCCTAAACTCAAAATCAAACCGTCGCCCAGGGTCAATCATTCAAGTTGATTTAATTCAAGCATAAACTTTGAGCACATGTTCGAGTGATAGTCCATCTTCATTTGTAAGCCCGACACATAGTGCATATCTGACGAAATGTATGCGATTGTGCCTGGAGAAATGGTGCTAATGGCCTCGGTGGCCGGTGTAGACCCAGTCGGATATGTGGTAGCAGCTCAAGAGCTAGACTGACCACAAATACCATAAGCCACAGTCACAGGCACAATTAATTGAATGGGTCAGTGGAAGAAGGGGGCTAACTCCTTAAAAGAGTTAGCCCCCTTCTTCCACTAATCCCTTCAATTATAAAGCAACAGTAGACACACATATAATTCCAGGATGGAGTTACCCCCCTTCTTCCAGTGACCCCTTTCAATTATGAAGCGACAGTAGTTACACATATACACAATAGTTAAGCAGCATTGTGACACTACATACCACCACCAGTACAATGAAAGACACGTGTATACGTTACTCACCTCAAACTTGGCTGTGGGGCTGCCCGGAATGGCGGTCTGCCGGGTGGGACTGGGCGGCGGGGGCGTCGCCCGACTCACGACATGCATCTCCGTCGACTTGGCCATCTGTAACAAAGACAGGGAATTTGCGAGACAAAGTGAAAGTGAAAGCAACAGCTAAGGTCATACTTGCATCGAGAACGGATCTCGGTTTCTAGTCTCATGCCTAGGATGGGGAATGAAAAGAAAATGAAATTAGGCCAGACTGTTCTTATAACTGTCAAATACAATGTAAATTCAGTATACATGTTTCCAGACATGTCTGTATGCAAATAAATGTGTAATATATTCCAGAGCATGCATGCCTTAGGTAACCAATATTGAAATTACAAATTACGAGACAGCAATGAGCTTACAACGTTCCAGCGATTGAAGAATCTGCATATTAGATCCATGAAGTGGTAGGTTTGGCAAAATGTGGCTTTTTATAGAAATACTCTTGACATGCAACAGGAATAAGACACTTAGTACCCGATTTCACCAACATTGCGAAGTATACTTGTCTAGCAAAGTATACTTTGAGGGAGAAATTTTCAATTTAAGGATAAATTTATTCATTTTTATTATACTGAATTTATTACATTATCACAGCCATTTTGGCTGTGATAATGTAATAACTTCAGTCTAATAATTCTGCATACTTTTAATCATCAAATATATGCAGTCGTTAGTTCTATATGAAATAATGCATTTCGGGAAAAATAAATGATTACTGGAGACCTCCCAGCGTGTCTGGTTTAGAGAGGTTCTACTGCATGAGTCATACATACAACACAAACTGATATGTACATGTATAGGTGGGATCGTATACATGAATTATGGTGGAATCTCTCTAAACCAGACACCATGGGGACCTCCCAGGGTGTCTGGTTGTTAGTATTACCTGTACAAGTGGGGGGAAAATCCCAAAATCAGAACTGAATATTTACAATAAAAAAACTATATATTCAGCCCTGAAATCAGAATAATCCTGATCTGATGCCAGGTCCTCGCCACATCAGCATCAATTGGCCCGCTCCAAAAAAGCAGTAGCATCAGTAATAGTCTTACTACTTTTATAATGGGCAATAACCCAATTCAACACCCAGTACAAAAGAGCCAAAGATAAAAACGTACCTGAGGGCCAAACCAGGCAAATCGTGATTCCCATAAGGAGGAACCCGTACCGTTAATTTAAGTGTTCGCCCGACCAACCATCCACTAGTGAAACAGGCCCCTGAGTATAAACAGAATCATTCGTTCTTTTCCATGAATATGTTATACTTACAAAACCCACATCACTTAACATTCCTGAATTTTTTATCTGAAAATTCACATGCAGTCCGTTCCAATAACAAACCAGTTCTAAAACGTTTAAAATATCAATTTATTATTTTTATACCTAATAGGATTAGGAATAACATATACACACGTAGTACAATACCGGAATATTAAACATGATACATTTACCCATTTATACAGACCGACACCATTAACCCTTACACTGCTGAATTAAATTTGTCGTCTGCTGATATTTGTTTAATTTTCATTTTTATCAAGAAAAACATAGTTTGGCAGCACTTTAGAATCATTTCCATTGGGAATGATTCTAAAGTGCTGCCAAACTATGTTTTTATTGAGATTAAAGACAAAATATTAAACAACAGCCAACGACACTTTTCGTTTTCCGCACTATAAGGGTTAAAGAGATTGTGTGTATAATGTGGACATTCAAAAACTAAATTTTATATGTTATTGAACTTTAATATTTTAAATACAACCATACTGCGAGTAAAAAATATATTCAAATGGGATAGGTATGAAATGGGAGTAAATGTCATTAAAAATTTCAATTATTGGAACAGTACTAGGGGGTGGGAGTGAGGGTATAAAATTAGATGGGTTGGGGAACTGCATGCAGTAGGTTCCACTTTCACTTGTGTAACTTATCTGTATTTAGTACTAATAAATTAATATAATATAATTACATGTATTTCATTTAGTACTAGACTATTATAAGCAACAGAATAATCCAAATTTAACCACTAAACAGGTTATCATGTAGTAACTTTAAACGCTTTTAATCTAGACATTGCGGAAAGCAGGTCAGTTGATTCAAAACAATGCAGAAACTGCCGACAGACAAAAGGGACATTAGGATATTTTCAACCAGTGTAAATACCAATAAATCTGCACTTATACTGACCTCATTACAACATTATCCCTTTAACCCTTACAGTGCTGAATTAAATTTTGTTGTCTGCTGATTACTTTTTCATTTCCAATTTTATTAACAACAATATACCGAGGGAAATGATTCTAAAGAGCTGCCAAACTAAGTTGTTATTGAGTAAAATTACAAAATATGAAATAACAGCAGATGACAATTTTGGTTTCCTGCATTTAACCAACAGACTATAAACACATTGTGCAATCTGATACTAGAAAACATGAATATTGGTGCATACATGTACACACAACATTTACAAATTCCAAGCAGTTTTGATTTCCGTCTCTTAGAATTAAAGGTACATGCCCACTCAGTAGGCATAAAGTGTTCTTTATAGGAATTAAATAAGTGTATAATTGTGTCACTATTCTAAAAATATTGCGAATGCCCGCATTACAGATATAAATAATCATTTAGTAATATTTACTTTACTGATAGTGACTCGCGGTGGTATCATGCTATTTTCATACACAAATGAGTCATGATATTTTTTAATTATTTATACTAATTAAATGTGTCACCTGAAAAAAATAATATTGTCGACAGATTATAAAGTATGAATATTGCACATCAGAAAATAAATACAGAAAATAAATGTATGCGTTAACCTTTAACCCATTACAGACGGGATACACTTTTAGTAGTATGAACCTTTTGAGAGAAAAATATCCCTATTTTCTTTATATCCTTTGGAAAGTATATGTTGTTACCACTCATTTGAACCGTCTCAACGAGACGGTTCAAATGAGTGGTAACAACATATACCTTTATCGATGAATGAACAAAATAATGAGATTTTTTCAACAAAAATCAGAGTATCCTCAGCATGAAATGGGTTAAGGAAAGGAAACACAGTTATCACCCATGATATCAGTGTGGAAATTTACGTCTGATATAAAATGTGTAATAATGCCAAATTTTACGTGACTTAATGGTGAATGTATGTTTATTTGGCCCGAAAATGTCTCAGATGATGTCTCTGATATATAGAACATTTTGTGCCTACTGAGTGGGCATGTACCTTTAAATACATATATTTAATTTCTATGGCTGGAAGCAGCATTTCCTATAGCGACGAGGAGGACAGGCTGACTTGGGCAAGTCTAATATCCCCACCCATGAAAGTATTTTGAGTGTTTAATTCCCCATGTATGTCCCCATATATTGCCATATCTTGAAATAGAGAATAATTCTTATAATAAACAATGCACTTGGCCCTGAGGTTAAAAGTAAATTGCCTGTATACAACCATTAACCCTTTCACCAAGTAACTGGAATGGACTTTTTATATGTTAATTTCCAGACCAATCAAATTGTCACAAAATGATTTTCAGGCTAGTCCATTTATGAAAAAGGGGGTGTTTTTATTCTCAAAAAATATGAAAATTTATACTTGCAAAAAGTGCAGATCCTCATAAGAGTGACGAGCCGGCTCATCTGGATCTACACTCTTTGCCAATACCACTATAGAGGCCTGTGGTGTTGAAAGGTTTACTGAAAAGGCTATATGTCGACTAGTTAATTGGTAAATATTCTTGCTGAAATTACCTCCCGAAAGGATCTGTTTTTCCATATGTAGAGGTCGACATACAGGTCTAAGTGGTTCAGCAGGTACATGTACTCCCCGCGGGACACCATGCTGACCCGGCACTCACACACAGGTGATTGTCACACACGGGTGATTGTTACCCCCACCCGGGTCACCTCACTCACTTCCACATAGATGGAGCATGTCCACACATCAGATCAGGTGTCCAATGTTTCATAACAGCAGTGGCTTGATCATTACAGTCACATATTCACTAATCAAACATGGAAACTGTCGATGGATGAAAAAACTTATTTCCTAGGTTGGCGTGACAGAATTGAAGTTAGAAACCCAAGTAATACTTCTGTAAATGCAAAATCATATTTTTCTAAAAACTAGAGCAAGAGGCTCACAGATACACCTGGCAGCCGCCTGGACTGACAAAAACAACTTTGACGCATTTTTATGAACGGACGAACAGACGGACGGACGGAATGACGAAAACCATATACCCCTCGACATACTTTGTAAGCCGAGGATATAATTACTAAATAACTGGCAGCAATGAGTACTGTTATTTTGATATTAAGTAACTCATAAAGTCTTGGTGACATCATGAAAAGAGACATTAAAGCTCAGGTTTAAAATTTCAGATTTCAGGATGTACAAACACCCAGAAAACATTGTGATCTCTATGAGCTCTCCAAGGATATCTAGAATTTCTAACCAACACAGTTCAAAAGTCAAAGTATATAATTATGTGTGGATAAATAAGACTACCGGTAGATGGCCGCGGCCCACATTTCACGCCCGCCGAGGCTTGGATAGCAAACAAAAAAAATGGACGTACGCCAATGTGCCGACAATATAGCGCTGTCCGCAAGTGGGCGCGACAAAAAAGTGACCTGACAGTCCACAAATGCCTCCCAGTGGCAGATTGGAGAAACTCCAACAAACTTCTTAACCACACACACAGATGGACACACGGATACAGTCCAAACACTATATGTCTCCTGGCTCATATCAAACATTGTACAATGTAAATGTAGTCCTTTGGTTGAAAACAAAATCATTGCCTCTAAAACTCAAAACAGCATCGAGTATGCCTTGCCAAATTTCTCAATTCAGTATTTACACTGAAAATCTTTAGTCAACAAATCCTGGTTTTATTATCACTGGAAATTGGTAATAAAGAGCTGAGAAATCATTACACTGATCCAACCATTCCTTGGCCACCTTTCGAAAATGAGAAAAGATGAAAAGACTTTCAATAAGTAACAACCTGCTAACAGATATGATAGAAAAGTTATCAGGGTAACCTGGCCAAAGGATTATGTATATCTGGAATTTAGAGACCTACACGAGCACTTGAGTGCCCAAGAGTCTTGTAAACACCGCACTTATGATGTTTACCAAAGACAAACACAGTGTAAAACTGACCCATGGAAAAACAAGTGTCAACATAATCAAACAAAACTGACCAAAACATTGACCACCCCAGACCATAAAAAAACATGATGAACAAATACAGAACAATGAACCATTAGTAATATTCATGTGCCAATAGAGAAGTTGAGAAATAAAATTACCCTAATTTACATATTCAAAATACATGTAAAAGTCCAATGTGGAACTTGGAAAATTTCATGTACAACAAGACATATTATTTAATAATTATATAGACTCACTAACACAACAAAAGTCCTGTAGACGATTTCATCAAAATTTCAAAGTATACTTATCTAGCAACGTATACTTTGAGGGAGAAATTTTAAATTTAAGCATAAATTTATTAATTTTTATTACACTGAATTTATTACATTATCACAGCCATTTTGGCTGTGATAATGTAATAAATTCAGTATAATAATTCTGCATACTTTTAATCATCAAATATATGCAGTCGTTAGTTCTATATAAAATAATGCATTTCAGGAAAAATAAATTATTACTCCCTCAAAGTATACTTTGCTAGATAAGTGTACTTTGAAATGTTGATGAAATCGGCTACAGATGTAACGGTTGCGGTTTACCTGAAACAATTGTCCCCAAACCAACATAATTGAAGTAAAACCAATATATTTCTGTAACTGGTCTGGAGCTACGTGTCGCGCATATGTACATGTATGTCCAACATTTTACCACCTGGTTGGGCATCCAATAACAATATACAAACATGTGAACAGTTACAGGATTAAATATCTCGCTTCACGACTCCATTACCACTTTATTTTTGCAAATAAATTTTGTTTGGTGTTTGTTACGAAGTGGACTATTTATTACGGAAATTGGAGATTACCACATTTTGATAATAAACCAAAGCGATCAAAGAATTGAAAAGAAATGTTGAAACTTGCCATACAAAACTACCGATAGTTACAAACTATAATATGGTGACATTCCATCTTTAACGTATCAAAACAGATACATAGAGACTGGTACAAGATACTTCATCTAAAACTTCTTGTACGAGGACACACCAAAATGGGGCTGTGACTGGATAAATGGCGCTAAGGCCATTTTTTTTTTATTTGTTGGTTTACAGATCCGCCGAGCCGATTTTTTATTTGCGATTTTTTTTTAGATTATTTTACCGCCGATGGAAAAAAAATAATTAAAATATTAAAAAAGAATTTGAACGCCTGTACAACTGTACAAGAACAGACTATAATATCTACCGACGCGCACTGTTTTGGCGGGGAATTTCACAATCACATTTCTCGTTTTTTTATGTTCTAAGACGGTTGGTTGCTGGTATAATCTATGGCGAGTCTTGTGGATTAGTGTCCTCAGAAGGACCCATTATTGCACTGAGAAGAGGAGCGACACTTTTTGTTTTCTTTTTTTTTACCGACCGACCCAACCCTGTGCCCAAAAAAAATAAAAAAATTGACAGACCAACCCGATCTCGCGGAAAAAAAATCTGTAAACCAACAAATAAAAAAAAAATGGCCTAATGGGATTTGTGACCAGTGTAGCTACTGATCAAATTATAGCATGCTTCTGTAGCCTGATAACTGTCCATCTTGCTTGTTAGAAGTTTGACGTGTGTTTCATTGATGGAATGGTGAACAGATGCACAGGCTGACCAGAAGCCTATTTCACCAACATTGCAAAGTATACTTTTCTAGCAAAGTATACTTTGAGGGAGAAATTTTCAATTTAAAGACAAATTTATTAATTTTTATTATGCTGAATTTATTACATTATCACAGCCATTTTGGCTGTGATAATGTAATAAACTCAGTATAAGAATTCTGCATACTTTTAATCATCAAATATATGCAATCGATAGTTCTATATGTAATAATGCATTTCAGGAAAAATAAATGATTATTCCCTCAAAATATACTTTGCTAGAAAAGTATACTTTGCAATGTTGGTGAAATAGGCTACTGGAGCTACACTGGTCACAAATCACATAAGCCCAATTTCTCAAAAAAAAATCACAAACTACCACTGGTGGAATGCTAGAAAATATTTCCAGTCGAATGGCATATATACAGTGCGACCCCGTTAGTACATGCTTCACTATAACACGATTTCGGTTAGTACACGGTTGTGCCTTGGCTCCCGAATTTTTTTCCTATTTGTATATCAAAATCGTGTTAAATTTGTAACACGACTATTGTCAGAAATCGTGTTAAATTTGCGATTCTTTCCCAAATTAGACCCAAAATGGACGATTTTCTTTTTTTTTATGGACGCATAGCCTCTTTTTATCTCACCGATGTGAATGTGCAGCTGATCACGTTTGCACATTTCGTAAATTAATCCGAGCAAACTGGGAATAAGATCAGTAAGACCAGTAACAAAGCAGTGCTAATTGTTATGTGCTCGATTTCATTTTTCCGGCATGCGTTCGCGTTCACCATTGGTGGAATATTAATTAGGTGTAAAGGCTGACCAATCGGAGATCGCGTATCAGTCGCGCAGATTACTCGACCCAGATTAACTAAATTGTTACAGCACTGCCCCCCCCCCCCCCCCCCCCCCCCGGCGCATGTACACAAATGTGTACGTGACAACTGGCCTTGTTTCGCTATGTCATAATTGAGCCAGTGCACGAGATAAACAACTTTATTATATAACCGAGATTTTCGCCGAGAATGATTTGACTTTTTTCTGCAAATATATCGGAAAGTTGATAACATTTTCAGAGCAAATGTGTAATAATTACTAATTTAATATTCGTCAACATTCGATATCGTTTACAGAAAATGTACACTATTATCAGATTCATCTTCGTCGAAAATCTCACGTGATAAGCCTGATTACCTCATGAACTGGCGCAATATTATAACAAAACATGTCTAGACAGGTCTGTACTCAAACCCACAGGTGGAATAGTCAGACTGTGACACAAAGAAAATGACCATTACAAAAATATCCATTACCCCACCCACTTGATCTCGTTCTATTATTAACGTCATGTACAGTACGATACCAGGTGGGTGGGATAATGGGATTTTTTTAATAGGCATTTATTTTGGTGTCATAGGTCCCGAGTCTTCCACCTGTGCTCACCATATGAGTAAACACAGATTGCAACGCACGAGCTTGTCCGTGATGTTGCAGCTGATGGAACAGGATATCGGTCATTGGGTCATTGCATCATCATTACTACACTTTTTTCTACACGCATTTACAATAATGGATTGCACGGACCTGCGTAGATCTACATTCTACATGAACATGATGAATAAATAAAACATGATGACGTTAACAATTCTTGGATTCAATATATTTATTACATGCGAAGATAACAGTGAAAACTTATGGCATATTATAGGCATTGGCGACGTCGTTCATTCGCAGTCACAGTGTACAGTGTACATGTATTTTTTGTTGACATTATGATGCGTCTTGGGCGAGAACGGATATAGCACGGTTTGGATAAGCAACACGGAAGGTTGTATGTCGCCGGACTTCCGTGTACTAACGGGGTCGCACTGTATATAAATACGTTGAGTTTATTCAACTACCATTTTGAAATACCGGATTTATTTCCCCCCCCCCCCCACGCCCACACCGAGACATCTGGAAATCCGATAAAGAAACGAGTGCAGAGTACAAGTTTATTTGTTGGATTTACAGATGTCAAGGGAAATAAATCCGGTATTTCAAAATGGTAGTGGAATAAATTGTATATTACATGTTCTTCGAAAAATGTGAAATTTGCTCTTAGGCCAGCTTATATTGTAAATTGACAATTTTGACATTACATCCCGCAAACGTCTAGGAGAAAACATTTCCTTAAAGGAAATAAATTCATCCAGAATCACGGTATATCACTGGGTAGCATGTAATATAATATTTTCGCAGACAAAAGGAAAGTGAAAGGGTTTAACGTCCCAGCAACAACTAGATTGGTCAGTAAGCGAGGCTTACGGAATACCCCCGCGTGGGCCCAGGTACCCCTAAATATGTAAAATAAAATTCCAAGTGTGTGGGCTTGTGACCTTGACTCTGGGCTTAGCGGGGGCGGCACGAACGTGAATTTGTCACAGGGTGGTGGAGGTCCATTGGAGCAATGTGTGTGTGAAAGGTGAAGCAGATCCGAGCAAGGAAATAGAAGTTATAACCGATTTCTGTGATGTTAAGTTTTGTAGAGAGATTAAGTATGTGACCTTGACCTCGAGATCAGCGGGGATTTGTCACAGCATGATAGTAGAGCCTTAGAGGAATGCATGCATGAAATATTAAGAATTTTCGATGAAAGAAATAGAAGTTAAGTATGTGACCTTGACCTTGGGATCAGCGGGGGTTGGACGGTCGTAGATTTGTCACAGCATGATAGTACAACCTTAGAGGAATGCATGAGTGAAATATTAAGAATTTTCAATGAAGGAAATAGAAGTTATAACTTATTTCTCTGATGTTAAGTTTTGTAAAGAGACCAAGTATTTGACCTTGGGATCAGCGGGAATTGGACGGGGTCGTAGAGTTCGCACAGCATGGTAGTAGACTTACAGGAATGCATGTGTGAAATATTAAGCACTTTAGATGAAGGAAATAGAAGTTATAACAATATTTCTCGGATGTTAAGTTTTGTAAAGAGACTAAGTATTTGACCTTGACCTTGGGATCAGCGGGGTTTGAACGGTCGAGGATTTGGCACAGCATGGTAGTTGAGCCTTACAGGAATGCATGTGTGAAATATTAAGCACTTTAGATGAAGGAAATAGAAGATATAACAATATTTCTCTGATGTTAAGTTTAGTGATGGACGGACGGACGGACGGACAACCCGACTCCAGTATACTCGTTGCGGTGGGGTATGAGGTCATATAGAGATGGGGTCACAAAGGAATGTTGTACATAAACCTGGGATTTGAGACTTTGAAGTAAACAACACCGCTGGACATGTACCAAGTAACAATTGTCTTGCTGAGTGCAAACAGGCACAAACAATATCATAGTCTATACTACCTAGTTGTGTTCAAAAGTTCAAGAATAAGTTCAAATATATGTACTGAAGAAGTTACATACAATGGGAGTGTGACAAAAACGGGACCTTATAACAGTGGTATCCAGATCAGGGTGCAAACTAATGAACAAAACTAGTATTTCCAATATGCTCTTCTTTGATTGCTTGCTGTAGAGAATAATCAAAATTATTTTAAATGAAAAATTGGAAAAATAATTGCACATCAATGTCAGCCGAGAAGATAAAATGAAAATTCACCAGTTAACGCCTTAATACCAGTAACACTATTTGCAAACAAAAACAGCTCTGCTTCATTCTGTAACGATATACAAATGTTTATTATTTAGCTTAGGTGTTGTATAAACCTTCACAGGTTTTACAGTGTAACTTAACCCTGTCACCCCTAACTAGCTGGAATGGATTTTTACAAGTTAATTTCCAGGTCGACCCAATTGTTGCAAAATGATTTTCAAACTACGGTAGTCCATTTATGAAATGGGCGTGTTTTTGTTCTCAAAAATGTGAAAATTACTTGCAAAAAGCGCAGATCCTGATGAGACAAGCCGGCTCATCTGGATCTACACTATTTGCCAATACCACACTCACTATACAGGCATGTGGTGTTGAAAGGGTTAAACATAAATATTCTAAAGGGTTAAGCTGAACTACAAAGTTGAACCCATACATGAAATAAAACCTTTTGCCAATGAAAATAAAAATCATAACTTATTATAGAACTAATTTTGGAAATTGCAGATAATTTAAAAGTAACAATTTGGAATAGAAGTTGGCATTTGAATTGCAATAGTTTCTTTATTTATTTGAGGAAAACTCTTAATATAAAGGTATCCTGGTGGAATTTTATTCCAGTATATTTCCACTTCACTTATCACAAGTTACATAATTTAAATACAGTCACAAAATCACAAATTCTTAGTTTCCTGTTTGAAAATCTGAATATTTCCATAAGAATCTTAAGAAACATCCTGTACAATCCATTTTATACCATTATATATTAATGGTACTTATGATAAGGGTATATTGATATCTTATCAACATACAGTTCCTGTCACACAGACACACACAAACGAACCATGTCCTGAATAAACGAGCAGCTTTATATTTGTCACCAGTATGACCAACCTCAAGATCTGTGTAGTCTGATTAGGATCTACATTGTGAACAGAAATGTCAACGAGGCCACCAATATTAACCCTTTCCCTGATAGAAACGACTTTTCACGCCTCTGCAGAAGATGTCTTTTGAAAACATTGTGGGAAAAGGAGAAATTGCTTGTAACAAGCAATTTCTCCATTTCCCACAATGTTTTCTACTCTATCAGATAATTTAACCATCATTTGACCCAGCATCTGATTCTTTTATTCAGATGTTTTCGATTTGGAAGAGTCGAAATATCGCAAAACAGGGACAGGGTTAAACACATTCCTGCCAGCTCTATTGAATACTACTCTGTGATTATATACAATAGTATTTCATGATTCGTGCTCAGAAATTGAACTTGAAACCAAACTTAACTCTTTGCATGCTGGGAAATGTGTGGGCTATAAATAGTTAAAAAATTCACTATATTTTCCTTTATATCTCTCTATAAATATCATGAATTTGCCTTGGAATTTCATTAGAATTGAGTCCGGAGGACTCAATTCTGACTCAATTCTAATGAAATTCCAAGACATATTTACAAAGAGAAATAAGAAACATACTCGTAATTTGTTGGATGTTATTTTCACCGCTAGCATGCAAAGAGTTAATTTTGGGCATGAGACCGAGGAATATGTTCGGAAAAGTTTGGCAGAATATCAACTGGGCAGTAATTACATGAATGGTGAACAAGAACATGATTTTGTCAGGACATGGCACAAATTGTACTGATCAACTTCATGTCACTTCAAACCGACTCCAAACTGACGTCCTGACAGGGGTGTGAAGTAAATCATATCACAAGAAGTATCAACCGATGACTGTCAACCTATCCATTGTTCATACATAACCCCCATCAAGCAGTGTTTTGTACAATCACACTCATCTATCACGGGCAATAACAATACTTATTGTTTACCCTAGTTTCTAGACCAATGAAAGAACGGCTTTTCGTCTCAATTAATTACATATTGCGACGCTTTCGCCAATATCATGAATATGTACTAAATTAATCATTAAATGTTCAGCGCTATATTTAGAACTGATTGTATGTTTAGGGTCGGAAGCTTCGCGACTGGACTGGGTAAGCAATAAGTACATTATAGTTCACATATTGAATTTTAAATTCATTTTACAGTTATATGCTTTGGTTCTGCTATCAGGTATAATAACACAACTGTAATAAATAATGAATAATAAGTTTGCTGAGTGCACATTATTCATTTGTCAAGCATATACTGAACATAACCTGCACACACAGTGTCTGCCCTGCTCTTTAGAAAGTTCTTTAACCATTACTATGCTGAGTTAAATTTTTGTCGTCTGCTGTTTATTTTCTATTTTCCATTTTTATCATCAAAAACATGCTTTGACAGCACTTTAGAATAATTTACAACATGGTTTGACAACATTTCAGAATCATTTCCATTGGAAATTATTCTGAAGTGCTGTCACACCATGTTTTTATTGAGAAATAAGGCAAGATATAAAAGCAACAGCAGACGACAATTGTTGTGTGTAGCGGTCTAAGGGTTAAAAGTGGAATCTTTCTAAACCAGGGTATCCGGTAGCGGACACTAAATAAAATGTATCTTACAGTACTTCACATTGTCACAAAGTTCTGTGAAACCTCAAAGGCCCTGACCTTGGAATTATGGAGATAGGGGTTGGGGTGTCACAGATGTCACAGCATGGTCAGAATGGTGAAGGATCACCATAGGACTATATGTGTCAACTAGTATGTAATTACGTGAACTGAAATTATAAGAGGGGTGGGGGAGGGTATGTAATGACATACGTCTTTCAGCATGTATTCTCCATGTGAACGAAAAACAATTTGACAGATTGGAGCTCAGACTTGTGTAATAAAAACATAGTTTGGCAGAACTATAGAATCATTTCCAATGCCAGACAATGTTATTACTGAGAAAAATTACAAAATATGAAGAAAAAAAAACAGCAGACACAAATTTTTGATTCCCCCATTCTGATATTTACAAACACAAACAACCATTGCTTTGTTTCTCTTCTGAACAACCTGTACATAAACACCAATGGGGGTCAAGTTTAAATTAAATTTTGTCGTCTGCTATTTATTTTTTAATTTCCATTTTTATCAACAAATACATAGTTTGGAAGGACTATAGAATCAAAGTGCTGCCAAACAATGTTATTAGTATAAAAAATGACACAAAGCAGACGACAAATTTTGTTTCCCCGCATTCTAATATTTACAAACACCAATCATGGCTTTGTTTCTCTTCTAAACAAAATGTACATAAACACCAATGGGGGGGGGGTCTGGTTTATTTTGTAAAATCTGTGATCCAGATAGACCAGGAGAGATTAAATTCTGCGGCCTACTCATACAAGATTTTGAAACCTGATATGAAAATTAAACAATTATTCAATAACTAGGTCAGTATTTTATTACCTGCCGTCATGTTGTTACATCAATACTACGGGGAAATTTTCTTTTGTGTTTAGTTTATCTAATGAAGTGAATAACTCGCCACAAGTTTTGTTAAACATCTATCACTTTTAACCCTAACACCGATATCTTAATATTTTTGTCGTCTGTCGTTTATTTTCTATTTTCCATTTTTATCATCAAAAACATGCTTCGACAGATATAAAAGCAACAGCAAACGACAATTGTTGTGTGTAGCGGTCTAAGGGTTACAATAGGTGTAGAAAATGCTAGAGCAAAGTGAGTAGGGGATCATGGATATGCACGGCCGATGTCAGGACAGACAAACAAAGAGAACATTTTAGAAACCATTAACCCGTTACATTCCCAGGATATACCATTTTACTGCTGGAAAATTGTAAATATTTTCTTTATTTCTCATTGGAAGTATATATTGTGACCACTCATTTGAACCGTCTCATCGAGACGGTTCAAATGAGTGGTCACAATATATACTTTTCGTGAAGAAATAAGAAACTAGAAATGTGGCCTGTCGGCACACGAATGCCCCCGCTGGCAGCCAAAGAAAACGAGGCATATTTGATTATAAGCCATTTACCCGAGCGTTAAGGTTTTGAACGCACCTCGACCCTGGGCTTAGTGGGGGTGGGACGAATGTGGATTTGTCACAGGGCGGTAGAGGACCATTGTAGCAATGCGTGTGTGAAATGTGAAGCAGATCCGAGAAAGGAAACACAAATTATAAGCCATTTAACTGAATGTTAAGGTTTGAAACGCACCAAGTCTGTGACCTTGACTCTGTGGTTAGCGAGGACAAATGTGGATTTGTCACAGGGCGGTAGAGGACCATTGGAGCAATGCATGTGTGAAAGTTAGTGTAGGATTGAGAAACGCGCACGTAGATTTGTCCCAAAGTGGCAAGTAAACAATTAAAGTGGAAAAGGTGAAGGTCAAAGGTCAAGGTCGAAGTACTGGGTGGTGGAGTGTGTAGGGCATGTTCATATGTATCATGTTTATAAATATTTAAGCGATTGGCAAAAGTATTGAGAAGTTAGTGTAGGATTGAGAAACGTGCACGTAGATTTGTCCCAAAGTGCCAAGCAAATATTTAAAGCGGAAAAGGTCAAGGCCAAAGGTCAAGGTCGAAGTACTGGGGGGGTGGAGTGTGTAAGGCATGTTCATATGTATCACGTGTATAAATATTGACATAATTTGTGAAGCCATGTAGAAGATACTAAAGAATATGGTAATATTGGGACGTACGGACGGACGGACGTTCTTACATTACTATACTTATGTGGCTTATCACATGTTAAATATTAGCCACATAAAACGATTTTTAGCCACATAAAAGGATTTTTTAGGTGGCTAATTGTAACCAACCCTATCCTTTACCAAGTCCATAACCCTGTGGGGCTAGCCACATAAGTACCCTAATGTGTGCCCGGATGGACGGACGGGACAGACGTACGGACGGACGCCGGTAACACTATATGCCCCTGTACCTTTCGGTTGCGGGGGCATAAAAATTGGTAAGAAAATATTTTTTGCGTACACCCATAAGTGTATTCCGAATGTAAATTTCTAAACTTAAAAACTGAAACTGTTAAAATAGTTAAACAAGAGCTGTTTGAGAATAGCATAGCTCGACTATTGGCAGCCTATTAGTGACTTGAAGATACAAACTTTACCAAAATCTTTGACGAAGGAAAATGACCAAGTAAATGGGCAAGACTAGGTCAAGGTCATGAATTTGGCAATGGGTTGTGATATATAATACTTGGTCATGATAATGCACAAGTATGGTGCATGTAGACCTAATAGTATTGAAGATACAAACTTGACCAAAAACTGGACGCTAAATTACAGCACCACTGTGACAACATAATCTCTCCCTATTCTTGAACAGTCAAGCTACAAATCTGTATGCCCAGTAGCCGATTTCATCAACATTGCAAAGCATACTTATCTAGCAAAGTATACTTTGAGGGAGAAATTTTCAATTTAAGGATTAATTTATTAATTTTTATTATACTGAATTTATCACATTATTTATATTCAGTATAATAATTCTGCATATCTTTAATCATCAAATATATGCAGTCGTTAGTTCTATATGAAATAATGCATTTCGCGAAAAATAAATGATTACTCCCTCAAAGTATACTTTGCAGACAAGTATACTTTGCAAATTTTATGAAATCGTCTCCTGATATATTAACAACCAGTGGTCCAATTATCAAGTGTCAGCTGGGTCAGACTACAGGATTGTCTCCCTTATCCTATCACCTAATTCGCTGATAATGATTTAGAAATTCCGCCATATTTTCCTCCGATAATTAATTGTCAACTTTCAACATGATGCATGGAAACTCTTATCGCCACAAGGTTGTAAGTTCTATACTGGAGCCACAGGTGGAAGACTAGGACTTTTACATAAACGTAATGTACAGTACAAAGCCAGGTCGGTGGGGTAACAAGATTTTTAATGGGCATTCACAGGTCCCAGTCTTCCACCTGTGACTGGGGATTAGAACACCCGACTTCCAATCCGGAGGTTGTGGGTTCAAACCTCGCCTAGGGCATCAAAAAATATTTTCATAGTATTGCCATCCCACTGGTCCGTCGGATGAGACTTCTAGGGCATGAAGGGAAACAGAAATGAAAAGAAATTTATGAAATGAAAAGTTTTAGTGTTATAGAAAGATGGACTGACGAACAAACGGATGTAAAGGCGAAAACTATATACCCCTCGACAGGGGGTAGTATGTTGGGGGTATAATAATGCATATCAAGATACCTTACCTTGTGTTCGTCGGTCTCATTCTCATCAAGGGCTGGTCTCCCTGGCAGACTCATCACGTTCGTGTGTGTGGCCGACGTCGCGTCCTGTCGCCCCAACAGCCGGTCTATACTCGATCCTCCCACGCTCGACGGGATCTTCGGCAGATTGGGGAGTGCGTGTTGGCTCGGGAAGATCTTCATGCTGGCTGATCGCTCCCGGTGTAGTTTAGCTCGCTCGCTAGCAGTTCGCGGCTGCTTCGCGGGTACGACTTTATCGTCGAGAGATCCGCGACGCTGCGACTTGCTGTCGGATGACGCGGAAGCCTGAGTAGTGTGGGAAGACACGGAGGTGTTACTTGACGACATGTCCTGTTGTTGGCTACTTGATTTCTGCTGCTTTGCCATTGCGGGAGTCTTCCAGCTGGTCAGGGGCTGTGTAACGTACGGATGATTGTACCCCGCCAGCAATCTAGCGCTGTCCGTGTATATATCACTGCCATCCGTGCTGTTTAGTCTGTCACCTGATCGACTGAGAAATCGCGAGCTTTCTAGATTACTATTTTCCTTCTCCTCCGACGACAGGTCATGTAGGCTGCTGCTTTTGCGGAGACCTTCCTTGTGTTTGTCCCCTTTGTGTTTCATGCTGCGCACACCGCGGTACGTGGAGAAGGACTGCTCCTTACTTTTGATCTTATCAACCTCCGACCGACTTTTTGATTCTGTGCTTTCTGGTGGTGACATGGAACTTGGCTGGAGAAAACAAGGATGGTGTATATCTAATATGTATTGTAGTATTTATGAACATATTTTATTTTATTAGACTAAACAATTACAAGGATGAAAATATAGCTGTATGATAATTTTTGTAGCACAACACTAATAACAGCAGTAAATTTTTTATATAAATTATAACTTTTTCATAAGTGTTTCTGATCTTATAATTAAACTAGAAAAAGTCGATGGCGCGCCATCGCAATATACCCACTTTCCCCAAATGCTAAGTCCGAAAGGGGGAGATACCAAATATCAGGCGCGTAGGTATGAAGGTGAAAAAGTTTTTCGAGCTACAAGGAAAAAATGGGAAATTCTGAGTCCGAAAGGGGGAGATAATCCATGATGGAGGGTCGGATCAAAAATCCGAATTCACTTTGCGCATCTGCACATGATAACGAAGCTACATACCAAATATCAGGCGCGTAGGTATGAAGGTGAAAAAGTTTTTCGAGTTACAAGGAAAAAATGGGAAATTCGGAGTCCGAAAGGGGGAGATAATCCATGATGGAGGGTCGGATGAAAAATCCGAATTCACTTCCGAAAGGGGGAGATACCAAATATCAGGCGCGTAGGTATGAAGGTGAAAAAGTTTTTCGAGTTACAAGGAAAAAATGGGAAATTCTGAGTCCGAAAGGGGGAGATAATCCATGATGGAGGTCGGATCAAAAATCCGAATTCACTTTGCGCATCTGCACATGATAACGAAGCTACACACCAAATATGAGGCGCGTAGGTATGAAGGTGAACATTTTTTTCGAGTTACAAGGAAAAAATGGGAAATTCGGAGTCCGAAAGGGGGAGATAATCCATGATGGAGGGTCGGATGAAAAATCTGAATTCACTTTGCGCATCTGCACATGATAACGAAGCGACATACCAAATATCAGGCCGCGTAGGTATGAAGGTGAAAAAGTTTTTTTTTCAGAGTTACAAGGAAAAAAATGGGAAATTCTGAGTCCGAAAGGGGGAGATAATCCTTGATGGAGGGTCGGATCAAAAATCCGAATTCACTTTGCGCATCTGCACATGATAACGAAGCTACATACCAAATATCAGGCGCGTAGGTATGAGGTGAAAAAGTTTTTCGAGTTACAAGGAAAAAATGGGAAATTCTGAGTCCGAAAGGGGGAGATAATCCATGATGGAGGGTCGGATCAAAAATCCGAATTCACTTTGCGCATCTGCACATGATAACGAAGCTACATACCAAATATCAGGCGCGTAGCTATGAAGGTGAAAAAGTTTTTCGAGTTACAAGGAAAAAATGGGAAATTCGGAGTCCGAAAGGGGGAGATAATCCATGATGGAGGGTCAGATCAAAAATCCGAATTCACTTTGCGCATCTGCACATGATAACGAAGCTACATACCAAATATGAGGCGCGTAGGTATGAAGGTGAAAAAGTTTTTCGAGTTACAAGGAAAAAATGGGAAATTCGGAGTCCGAAAGGGGAGATAATCCATGATGGAGGGTCGGATCAAAAATCCGAATTCACTTGCGCATCTGCACATGATAACGAAGCTACATACCAAATATCAGGCGCGTAGGTATGAAGGTGAAAAAGTTTTTCGAGTTACAAGGAAAAAATGGGAAATTCTGAGTCCGAAAGGGGGAGATAATCCATGATGGAGGGTCGGATCAAAAATCCGAATTCACTTTGCGCATCTGCACATGATAACGAAGCTACATACCAAATATCAGGCGCGTAGGTATGAAGGTGAAAAAGTTTTTCGAGTTACAAGAAACGTGACGGACGTACGTACGTACGGACGGACGGACGGACGTACGGACGTACGGACGGACGGACACCCGTGACGAAAACAATATACCCATTTTTTTTTCCTAAAAAAGTGGGTATAATAATACCAGTTACATGTACATTGCAGTAAATGAGTCAATTGATTAACTGATCGATTGATGGATAGATGGATCAATTGGTTGGTTGATTGGTTGATTGGTCGATTGATTGACTGACAGACTGACTGACTGACTGACTGACTGACTGACTGACTGACTGACTGACTGACTGACTGACTGACTGGTTGGTTGATTGATTGATTGATTGATTGGTTGGATCATTGGTTAACTAGTTCTACCCGTGTATTGTCAGTTTGTTCAGTCCCTAAATTGTTCACTATACAGTCACAGCTGCACTGCCAACAGCAAGCAACTGATTTGAACTTGGTTTATCTACCTAGAGATCAGGGTCTACACTCTACACCGAGTCAAGGTGGTTACAGTTCATTTTGACAGCAAGTGGATGGTATGCTTATGTCTATTTCTTACAAACTTCAGCACTATTGAGACAAACTAATGGCACAATCAGAATTACTATGGTGTAAACATGTAACATATTTCTGTAAAACTTATCCAAATGTGTAATAACTTTGTCAAGAAAATACCTGCAGGTTTTCCTTGTTAAGAAAACTATAGCTTGGGACAGTGAATCGTCGTTGTTTGGGTTTGATCATGCTTCGTGGGTAGATAATCAGAACATCATGCCACCTAGACGACATAGCCGCCGCACAGAAAATAATGCAAACAATGATGTGTTAGTGATAAACCGAGTAAACACAAAGTGAATGGTATACAATGTGACGTGGATGGGAAACCAAGGATTAGAGCCATGATTATACAACATTCTAAGCATTTTCTCGGTTCTCATGCTCTAATTCAGACAGTTTGATTGGCCGAGGCTCGGCCAATCAAACTGTCTAATTTAGAGCACAAATATAAGAACCTGCTCAGAAAAGTTCTATCACAACAGGTATACATTTGTAAGCAGTTGAGGCACAGGTGCATGAATCTTTAGGAGATGCATTCCATGTAGACCGTGTGTATTGCTAGTCTTGCATGTAGTTGGATAATTAGAAAATGATTTCAATGTTTTCTATAAATATTATATAAAATAGATATTATCTCAAATTCTCTTCCTTATTCACATTTTTCTTCTTTTTTTTCACTCGTACTCGGGATGTTTCTGGAAGCTATGTCAAAATTTCATAGTAATTTCAAAGTTCAAATTAATTATATATGCAAGTTCTTTTGATGTTCTGTAAACATTAATTGTTATTACAGAAAATACTATTGTCTGTCCCAAGCTTTTTTGCCGACAAACTTTTGGCTATTAAACACATTAAATCTAAAAAATATTTAAAGGTAAGTACTTTTTCATCAATAAAAAAGTCACCCTCCCCAAAAAAAATTATTTGATTTTATTGCGAAAAATTTCCTATGGGAATTTAACATGGGGTTCAAAAATAATTTTTTTTTAAATAATCTTTTATTTGTGGACCGATTTTCAAAATCTAACTTGTTTTCATTTGCAAGCTATCTAACCAGGTTTCAGAGTCAATTTCCAAAAATCTTCGACCCTCCTGGTCAGCATCCTCCTCCTTTTTGCCCCATGTTAAATTCCCATAGGAAAATCGTGTATGGAATTTCATCAAATAACAAGAGGGCCATGATGGCCCTAATTCGCTCACCTGACTCCATGAACACCAGAGGAGAATGTGACATTGAGTTCATGTGAAAAAGAAATTGTGCTATTTTTAAATGGCGGTCATCTTGGATTAAGCGATGAATAATCTCGAATAAATGGACCTTTTGGCGGCCATCATGGATGTTATAATCATCCGATTCTGACAAAAATAAAATTTGACCCCACGGGCCACGCCCATTTTTGACCCCGGGGTCACCATTTTCACAACTTTGAAAGAGCATTGTAAATCGATCATTTCTACCAAGTTTAGTCGAAATCCGGCCAGCGGTTCATGAGAAGACTTTTTAATAATTTATGCTATTTTTAGACGGCGGCCATCTTGGATTAGCGACGACCTCCATTTTAACAAATCTGAAAAGGCTTCACCCATGGACCATAACTTTTAAGTTTGGCTACCATGGGTCAAGCGGTTCATGTGAAGAAGAATTTTGAAATCTCAAAGAAAGACCTTTTGACATTTCGGCGGCCATCTTGGATGACATAACAATCCGATTTCGACAAAAAATGTACCAGAGTGATCGCCTCATTGATACCTTCGATTTGATATATGACATGACTATATTCGGTCAAAAATAAAATTTGACACCAATTTGACCCCACACCTCGGGGTCACCATTTTAACAACCTTGAAAGAGCATTGTACATCGATCATTCCTACCAAGTTTCGTCGAAATCCGGCTAGCGGTTCATGACAAGAAGATTTTTTAAGAATTTATGCTATTTTTAGACAGCGGCCATCTTGGATTAACGATGACCTCCATTTTAACAAATCTGAAAAGGTTTCACCCATGGACCATAACTTTTAAGTTTGGCTACCATGGGCCAAGCGGTTCATGTGAAGAAGAATTTTGAAATCTCTAATAAAAGAACGACCTTTTGACATTTCGGCGGCCATCTTGGATGACATAACAATCCGATTTCGACAAAAAATGTACCAGAGTGATCGCCTCATTGATACCTTCGATTTGATATATGACATGAGCATATTCGGTCAAAAATAAAATTTGACACCAATATGACCCCACGAGCCACGCCCATTTTTGACCTCGGGGTCACCATTTTAACAACCTTGAAAGAGCATTGTACATCGATCATTCCTACCAAGTTTCGTCGAAATCCGGCTAGCGGTTCATGAGAAGAAGATTTTTTAAGAATTTATGCTATTTTTAGACAGCGGCCATCTTGGATTAACGATGACCTCCATTTTAACAAATCTGAAAAGGTTTCACCCATGGACCATAACTTTTAAGTTTGGCTACCATGGGCCAAGCGATTCATGTGAAGAAGAATTTTGAAATCTCTAATAAAAGAACGACCTTTTGACCTTTCGGCGGCCATCTTGGATGACATAACCATCCGATTTCGACAAAAAATGCACTAGAGTGATCGCCTCATTGATACCTTCGATTTGATATATGACATGACCATATTCGGTAAAAATAACATTTGACCCCAATTTGACCACACGGGCCACGCCCATTTTTGACCCCGGGGTCACCATTTTAACAACTTTGAAAGAGCATTGTACATCGATCATTCATACCAAGTTTTGTCGAAATCCGGTTAGCGGTTCTTGAGAAGAAGATTTTTGAAGAATTTGTGCTATTTTTAGACGGCGGCCATCTTGGATTACATAATGACGTCATTTTAACAATTTTGTAATCCCCCTACCTAAGGACCATGACCATGACGTTTGGTGACTATAGGCCCAATGGTTACCGAGGAGAAGACGTTTGAAAATGTTCACGGACGACGACGGACGACGGACACATTGCGGTAACAATAGCTCACATGAGCTTCGCAAAAATTGACGAGGGTGACTTTTTTGTTATTGATGAAAAAGTACTTACATTTAAATATTTTTTTAGATTTAAAATGTTTAATAGCCAAAAGTTTGTCGGCAACAAAACCTGGAACAGACAATAGTATTATTATTATTATTATTATTATTATTGTTGTTCCATGCAGAATCCGCAGAACTTGGATCTCCCATCCACACATTGATGGCTATATAAATACAGGCAATGGCATGATGAAAACTAAAATAAAATCATGATGTAGAGAAACATGAGCCAGTGTTGTAAAATGGTAAAATATAGCTTTGGACACAAATCTAGGGCCAGAACTACAGTGGAGCCTCTCCAAACTGGACACCCCTAGGAGGTCCCCAGGGTGTCCAGTTTGGAGATGTTCCACTGTAAATCAAACATGTGAGCACTTCACGACACATTTTAGTGTTTTGCAATCATGAAAAGTCATTGTGATCAGAGATACATAACAGCAAAACACAACTAAGGTTAACATCTATATTTTCCCAGAGTGTCCAGTTTGGAGGGGTTCCACTATATTATAAATATTATTGTGTTGCCAGATCTGTGCAAAATGTGACAAGCAAACATGGTAGACCATGTCTAGGCCCACACAGGTTTTATTATGGTACCTGTTTTGACCACTGGCTCAAGTAATCTACATGTATGAGATAATGATATGTGAGCGTGACACGAGAAATGGGGATTATGGCATTTGTGACCAGTATAGACACAGATCAGACTACACATTCGCGCAGTCTGATCAGTGTCCGCATTGTTCGCCATTCATATAGATCCGTATATGTGGCTGTGACTGGCGAAATTGGGCTTATGGGTTTTGCGACCAGTGTAGATCCAGATCAGCCTGTGCATCCGCACAGTCTGATAAGGATCTGCACCATTCGCCATTCCATCAATGAAACACCCGTCATGCTTCTAACAAGTGGGATAGATCGTTATCAGGCTAGTCGTGTGCTATTTGATCAGGAGCTACACTGGTCACAAATCCCATAAGCCCCATTTCTCCAGTCACAGCCACATATCGTGCTACATGAGTGCGCTAGATCAGGAGCTAGACTTGATACACATGGCATAAGCCACATAACTCCAATGACAGCCACATATGGTGTTGGTTGGAGAAGGCAAAGGCACATCCTCGTGACTTGGTGATCTGAGTAAATATGATAATGATTAGCATAATAAACACTGAACTCATATATCCTTTAGCCCTTTCACCCCTAGGAACTGGAATGGAATTTGATATCTTAATTTTGCAACCAATCCAATCGTCACAAAATGATTTTCAGACTAGTCCATTTATGAAAAGGGGTGTTTTTGGTCTCAAAAATATGAAAATTACTTGCAAAACGTGCAGATCCTGATGAGCCGGCTTATCTGGATCTACACTGTTTTGCCAATACCACTATATGGGCATGTGGTGTTGAAAGGGTTAAAAAATAGTTTACCGGTATGCATTTTGGGGGTGTTATTGGCTACACAACTTTTTGGAGATATTTCAAGAAAACTTACATTTGCTGCAAGATAAGCAGCACTAACATAAAAAATAATCCAAAATCTAAATCCCATGAGTTTCTATGTAACTGTAATAGTTGAAAATGTGATGGCTTAGTACAAGGTCAGTGTAATGAAAAAAGGACAAAATGTAGCACATGCTTTGTAATAGAAATATCAAGACAAACACTGCCATGCTGTGAACGGTTGGTCGTGGAACGCCTAATGCTACAATAGGTTGGTATATATACTGATTACATATTGTATATACGGTATAGTTATGTGACACAAGAAAGGCTACTCAGGACACACAAAATGCATAGGTCTTCAGAGTTGTCTTCCTTGAACTATATATTGCACTATTCATTACCCCATTACATTTGGTATATGCTTTTAATTAACTCTTTGCATGCTAGCGGTGAAAATATCCGCCAAACAAATTAGGAGTATATGTTTTATTTCTCTCTGTAAATATGTCTTGGAATTTCATTAGAATCGAGTCCTCAGGACTCAATTCTAATGAAATTCCAAGACATATTCATGATATTTACGGGTGGAAATAAATGAAAATATGATGGATTTTTTGTCCGCTAGTTTTGAACTATTTATAGCCCACAAGTTTCCCAGCATGCACAGAGTTAAATATAAAAATTGGGAAATATTTCCTTTGCTACATTTATTATTTATTAACAAAAGTAGATTATGTATGCATGGACTGAATGTAAAGTAGAACGATGAGCTCTGGAATGGCAATCCATGTTAGAATAAGAATGGAAT
This sequence comes from Conchocele bisecta, assembly GCA_029237695.1. Classification (NCBI taxonomy): domain Eukaryota; kingdom Metazoa; phylum Mollusca; class Bivalvia; order Lucinida; family Thyasiridae; genus Conchocele; species Conchocele bisecta. The sequence continues at coordinate 65,206,816 of CM055267.1, forward strand.
GGAATGGTGTTTAACGGCCCATCAACACAAAATAGTATCATTTAGGGCCAAGCAATGTAGATGAAGATAATTTGAATAAGAGCAATCTACAAGTCTTGCATGTTGCGGTAAACAAGTATTCACATGATAGAGATAGAAACACCACTTATCTGAAAACAGACGCCTTAAGCCCACTCAACTGGATGCCAGGACAAATTACATAATTGTGATGCTCATCGAGACACTTGAAATACAATGTACATATAAGTGGTCACAGTTCATTGTGAAATGTGGCTGTGACTGGAGAAATCTGGCTTCTGACATTTCTGATCCATGTAACTCATGTAGCCTAATAACTATCTAGATTGCTTGTTAGAAACATGACGTGTGTTTTATTGATGGAATAGCGAACAGTGTAGATCCTGATCAGACTGTGCGGATGCACAGGCTAATCTGGATCTACACTGGTTGCAAAACACATAAATGCCATTTCTCTATTCACAACCAGAAATAAGCTAGGTTACTAAGGAAGCGGTAAAAAATTACGTATATTTAAAGGCATATTCCAAATGTGATGGCCTACATCAGTACAATTGTATCAAACTACGGTAACATAAATCAGAACAAGGATGGCAGCTATAGAACATCATGGTGAAAACAACAAAAATAATCAGGCGAAGCAATCCGTGCACAAATAGCGAACGACATGTACAGATATATCGCCGAAGGCAATATCATCATCATCTATGCTGTCATCGTCAGTGCTTTCATCATCACTACTACTCTCGGTATTGCTATTGCCCAGGGAGAACCGCGGTTTTGGCACGATGGATGAATTCTCCGGAAATACCGCGAGGCAAGAGTACCACCTGTAATATGTAACAGCGACAAACGAGGTCAGTCGAGACACAGACAAGATGGCCTACAGGATGCCCATCCATCACCGGGTGTCTGCGGAGGCTCATGCCAGACAGGCTATATATACACAGCTAAATTAAGACACATGTAGAACAATGTATATATATATGAATGAATATAAAGGCACCTTCCATAACTAACCCTTACAATGCAGAAAAAAATGTTGTCATTTTAATCTAGCTCCTGGGGGCCGTTTCATTAAACTTTGTACAACTAAAATATTTGTAAGTGCAAAAGTAAGATGATATGTAAACTTCACATCAACAATGTTTTCTTGTAAACAATTATCGGATTTACATTTATTGAGCATATATGTTCAATAAATGTAAAACCATCAATTGAAATTTCCAGATCGGCACTTATGAACATTTTAGTCGTACAAAGTTTAGTGAAACGGACCCCTGATCCGCTAACACACTCCTGCCATACCACCTGAAAGGATATAACTGTTTGTTAGTAGTATGACAGTGTTTCAATGAGTGAATGGCGTATGGTGCAGACCTGGATGAGACTGTGCTGATGCACAGGCTGATCAGGGGGCCGTATCACTAAACTTTGTACGACTAAAATGTTCGTAAGTGCAGATTTAGAATAGTCTGTAAATTTCAATTGATGGATTTACATTTATTGAGCATATGCTGCATATGCTCAATTGATGGATTTACATTTATTGAGCCTATGCTCAATAAATGTAAATCCAATAATTGCTGTATATGCAGCCTATGCTCAATAAATGTAAATCCAATAATTGTTTACAAGAAAACATTGTTAATATGAAATTTACAGACTCATAATTTTGCACTTACGAACATTTTAGTCATACAAAGTTTAGTGGGTCTACACTGGTCGCAAAGGCTGTAAGCTTCATTTTATCCCGTCAACACAGTGCATAAGTGCCGTGAAACACGGTGCCGTGAAACATTTTTGATATCCAGTCAATACTATTTTTGCATTTTACAGCCATTTGTAGGTGTTGACGGGATAAATAGAATAGTAGGTTAGTGCCATGAATGGGAAAAATATCTGGCGCGGCACGGAAACGGGATGTGCTCAGCAGAGCCTCGCCCATCCCGTTTCCTGAGCATTGCCAGATATTTTTTCCCATTCACGGCACTAACCTACTATTCTCTATCTATTTTCCTTATTTCTGAACCAAAGTATATGTTGTGACCACTCATTTGAACCGTCACAACATATACTTCTGATGAGAAATAAAGAAATTCTTGAGCCTTGCCAGATATTTTTTCCCATTCACGGCACTAACCTATTATTCTCTATTTAAAGTCAGTCACAAAGCAGGGACAAGTATACACTACTGTATATCAATATTCTTTATTTCAGATATAAATCAATCAGTTTGATTAATCATAATAACAACCATTGCTTAACCAATCAAACTGTTTGATTAAGAGCATGTGAGTGAAGACTGTATTAATACCATGGAGATAGCTTGCTGGGAATCTACAGGTACTCAATATCACCAGATAAAGGGCCAACAGTGCCAACAATATATGCATGTCCTGTTTCTGATTACCGTTCTGCCCTCCACAACAATTCTGTGCCAAGGACGCTACAAATCCGACTCATGTGTACTACAATACTACTACTGCTGCTGCTGCATAAGTACATCCACATGTCAAGCACCACATAAAATGGGCACTTTCTCATTAATCCATTGGAGAGCAGACCATTGCCGAGGGGCAACACCGTTGGACTGCCACGCTGGCGACCCAGATTCGATTCAGGGTTCAGGTCCAGGAAGTCAGTATTTCTGAGATACTTTGTATTTCCTGCTCTACTAGTCCTTTCGGATGGGGACTTTAAAAGGCGGTCCCATGTATCAGATTTGAAGGAGAGTCTGGGCACGTTAAAGAACCAGAGGAGACTATTCTAATAAGAGCTAGGCCCCCTGGGGCCGGTTTGCTCTGTATCCACCGCCTTCCTTTCTCCCCTTCTTGGGAGACGACATGCAAGGTCATCAAGCCAGTGCCGTCGTTAAATCCAAGCATTTATTTATTAATACATTGGATTCAGAGTACACATTCAGTGTATAACACATTTAAAAAAAAGAAATTGTATTTTCCTTATTTGTTTATGAAAATATATGTTGTGGCTACATGTTTGAACCATCTCAACGAGCTGGTTCAAATGGTGGTCACAAAATTCAATGAGACTGTTCAAATGGTGGGCTTAAAATATACTTCTGATGGGATTTAAAGCAATTACTAATTTTCTATCAGGAAAATTGCGTATCTTGAAATTTGGTTAATCCAAAATGTCATGCATAATCATAGAATCTAATGACTGCTGATTTATTAGTAAGTGCATTCCAAAATATATATGTACTCTGCGACTTAGGAAATGTAATTAAACAGCATTCCAAAATTAATAACAAAGACCATGTTTATCTGGAGGTGCATATACTTGTAAAACAGGAACATTTCTTCATAGCATACATGTATGGGTAGGGTATGAGATTTTCTGCCTTATCACATCTATATATCTATACAATAATTTCCGTAAATTATGTAGGAAGTTGATGAAAATCTCAGATACACTAGAAATTCAATTGTGTGTTTGCTTTGATACTTTTGTCAAATATTGACCATTTGTCAAGGATATTGCAGATATTCGAAACCAATTTCGGAAATTTCTCTTCTCTTCTCCCATTTAAACATTCCGAATACACATTTACAAGTGTAATAATACGGCCATCGTAGGATAATCAAACATTTGTACTGCCTTGCGGTACAAGAGACGGTTCAGATGGTGGTCACAACATATACGCACAAAGAAAATATTCAGGATTTTCCACAAACAAAATGTTGTATCTTCGGACTGATAAATGTATGGGATAAGGTAGATAATCTGATACACAGGCCGACATGTACCCATGCTGCCAGGAGGCCTTGACTATCAGCCATTGTCAGACAGATCTTGGGGAGATTATTGCACTAGCCTTGTAGCGTATGTAAACAAACCACAGGGACCTACTGTAAAGGCCAATACATAAAACCAGGCTTGTGGAATCTACAACCAGCGTAGTGCGGGACCAGTGTATTGACACAGTGCACAATTTGCCATTCAATCAACCATATCTTACATATACATGCACCTCTCTAGTTCGCCAAGCAATAGTGGGATGCAATCACAGTCATATAAATATTTAGAGAAAACTTTCTTAATATTTTTTACAAAAAGTATATGTTGTTACCAGCGGCAACAATAATATAATTTTATGGACAAATAAACAAAAGTATTTTAGTTTTTTTGTCAACAAAAATATTGTATCATTAGACTGAGGTATTATCAGACTGACTGGATGTGGCTGCAGAGTATGATCAACAATGGTGAGAAATGAATTAAGCCTGTTCTTTATTGCACCACAGCCTATACCACCATCAACAGTAATTAGCCTTGGGGATATAAGACTATGCAAAATGCAAATCTGCAAGGCCTCACAAATACAGCCATGCATATACCGGACATTCTTGGTCAGTGATAATTTACTGGGTTACACAAATGATTGAACGATAAGCAGATCTGTAATACTGAGTGATTGGAAAAGAATGCAGATCAACACCAAATTTGGGATTACACCAGTTGGGAAATAATTACTCCTCTAAACTACACTTGTTTTTGCCTGACCACAGCAACCCAAAACAAAAAGTCTTGTGAACAGGCATGTGTTCATGTATGTATTGATATTGGACGTCCAGCCATTACAAAAAAAGTGAAAGGATTTAACGTTCCACCAACAGCTAAGGTCACATAGAGACGGGACCAGAGTTTAAAGTCTCATCCGACAGATCAGTGGGATGGAAATACTATGAAATACTAAGTATTCTTGATGCCTACATTTGTAAGGCGAGGTTTGAACCCACAAACTCCAGATTGAGGTCAGGTGCTCTAACCCCTAGGCCACAACCCATCCATCCAGCCATTACAGAGCTACTCGAATTGTGTGCATGTGCTTATAGATGTGCAAATGCGGGTGAATGAACTGGAGGCTGCATTTGATAGTAACATCCACATGTGTGGCCAACTAACAAAAGGGAACTTAGGATAACCATTATCCAGAGTCCAGGTTGAGAAAATGTGTTTTACGATCTGCGTGACCAGCGTAGACACAGATCAGACTGCGCGACTGCGCAGTCTGATCTGAGTCTACGCTGGTCGCCATTCAGTCTTTATCAAACTGTCACTATTTAGTCGATCAAACACTTATTTTGTCCATGAGTAACAGTTTTTAATCAACTTGTTCACTATTATGATACAATAATGATGATCAGGATCTACACTGGTCACAAATGTCATAAGGTCCCTTAGATCTGCCCCATATCCATATCACTTCCAGTCAACTACAGACTTGTAACATATATTGCAGGCTACATTGTGGTTGTGTCAGCCGGTTGGCAGATCGATTACAAATGTACCTTTATCATGCAACTGATGTTTGCTAAGCATGGTGTAAACATTACAATATTGAAGGTGTGTTCCTACTCAAATCCGAACGCTTTCAACCGTACAGATCATAAAGTAAACGTTGCAAACACCGTATATCTGATGAACCGGATCTGTTTGTGATTGTTTATTTGGATTGTAAAAAAAAACAACATCCTTTTCTGAATAATAGAATAGTCTCAACAATTAGCACAAGACCACAGTCAGATATTAATCCATTAAAGGCATGATACAATTCAAAGGAAAAGGTCTACCACTCATTTGAACCGTCTCGACGAGCAACTGCTAAGGTCATGTAGAGACGGAACATCGGTTTCAAGTTTTATCCGAAAGACCAGTGGGATGGAAATATTACAAATATATTTCTTCATGTCTAGGACCGAGATTGAACCCACAACATATTGAAATCCAGTGCTCTAACCTCTAGGTCACAACCCATCCAAAGTTTGCAAAAATATATTAATGATTGAATCGGGTTAATGCTTGCCTAGAAGCTATATGTACGTGTAGCAGTATAAAATGCAGGTGAAAAGAAAATATGTTTTCCCAGCATTCAGTGACACTGTGAAGACAATGTGTGTAAACAATTGTATCTGTCAATCAGTATTTAGTAAGTCAGGTGTTTGATGACCGCCACTGATATAGAACAACTGTGTGTGAACCTGTCAACCAGACAAAATACTATCCAAATATTAGTGCTCCCTAAACAGAATGGTATATGTAATAGTTAGAGTTCGCATATTGAATTTTTAATAAATTAATTTAGAGCGAACGCTTTCAAGCAAGAAATTAGTATATTAAAAATTCAATATGTGAACTATAACTATAAGCTCCGTCCCTAAAAGTGATTGTGAATCGCTATACTAGAATGTGATTGGCGGTGTGACACAAAGTGAGCGTGTGTGTGGGTGGTAATATGCTTTGCTGATGTCAACAAGGTGTTAAATCAGTTCTAAATATAGGGCTGAACATATTGTAACATTTAATGATTAATTTAATGGATATTGGCTAAAGCGGCGTCGCAATACGTGATTAATTGAGACGAAATGCTCTTCTTTCATTGAAATTGCTTGACTATTGCATCAAGTACACATAGAAAAGGGATAATTTTGTATAAATTCACGAACAAGTGGTGTAACTCCTGATGAGTGGTTGATTTTTCCCGTCACCCATATGCATTGTGTGACATCACAGATATTTACATGTCAGGACCACTTTGATGTGATGCGATGAGGCACATACTTACATGTACCAGAATGCTATGGAAGATGCTCTCAAGCATGTGATGAGCATTGCAGTACAAGTACAACAGTATGCAGTTACTAGGAAACTTAGGTACGAAGATTGTAGGTAGCCGAAAACTTCAAAACGTCAATGCAAATCTTGGACACACAGACGGACAGGGTGGTGACCAGAGCTCCAGTTAACGTGCGTAATTTGGAGGTAAATTTCTTATTTCTCCATCAAAAATGGCAAGTTGGGAGTGCTTTAGAATCGTCTCAATGAGACGATTCTAAAGCACTCCCAACTTGCCATTTTTGATGAAGAAATAACAAAATTTCAGCCCAAGTTGGTCAAATTACGCACCTTAACTGGAGCTCTGGTGGTGACTATATTATAGTCACCACCCTGTCCGTCTGTGTGTCCAAGATTTGCATTGACATTTTGAAGTTTTCGGCTACCTACAATCTCTGTAGTCAGATTGCACAGAAACTTCATACGCTTATTTGAAACACGCCATGCGATTTCTGTAAATGACGTTGAAAGCTGACAAAATCTTCATAGCAAATGTGGAACAATATTTGTCATCTTTCGACGTCATTTACGGAAAATATCGTAAATTTTGTAAATATTTCTCATGAGATACCACATGGTCTAAGGTACAAAATCGCACGGCGTGTCTCATTTGTCATTATCCATATTTATGTTCTATAGCCCATCGATGCGGCCCCTGTGCGCAAGGTCAAATGATTTAGAAATTCGGGTTAAATATTTTGTTTGCGTTAATATGAATTTTTGAGGGATACACCCATCAGTATTAATGATTTTCTGAAATGCACGTTTCTGTCAGATTATATGGGCTACACCCTTTAACCCTTTCGCCCTTAAGTAACTGGAATGCATTTTGATATGTTATTTTGCAACCAATCCAATTGTCACAAAATTATTTTCAGACTAGTCCATTTATGAAGAAAACAAAAAATTCGCAAAAAAATATGAAAATTACTTGTAAAAAGTGCAGATCCTGATGAGACGGCTCAGCACGAGCCGGCTCATCTGGATCTACACTGTTTACCAATACCACTATACAGGCATGTGGTGTTGAAAGGGTTGAAAGGGTTAACTTGTCTGAAACAATGGTAGTTGTGGCAATGCATCTATAAGGAATGTATAAATATACATGCAGCATGTGCATCTTCTGTCTCCAGTTTATAGTAGCGGAATGGAATGTGGAAAATCCTACAAGTTTCTGACCATCATTATCTCCTTATTTAGCCAGACAAGTCCATAAATGACCAGAGCTTGACCCTAAGTGACACAAAAACCACAATATACATGATATATGACACAGGAATGTGATATTTCACACAAGACCCGCCCTGCTCAGATTTCAATTCTGTGGTAAAATAATATTGTTTTTCTCATCCACAAGTTTTATCTGTTGTGATAGTTCAGTTGAATAGTCTTCACAGGTGTCAGGTTGGAATACATGTACTTTCAGGAGACTGAAATATTACTAAACAAACTACCGTGTGTAAGTGAGGTATGCAACAGTATGTATCCATATTTAATTACTAGTATTTATATTCATAATAAATGTATATAGATTGCAAGAGGAAACTTTCCATTCTGGATTTGGAATACTTCTTTAGCAGATTTAAATTTTTAAATATCTTTTATTATTTCTCAAATAAAATATACATTTTGACCACTCAATTGAAAATAAACCATCTGGATGTACCATAGAATGCAATGGATTAATTTACATTCGAATCCCTGTACATTTGGTGCCATTATCGTTTGGTAACTTCGCCAGGGGGCCCGTTTCACTAAACTTTGTACGACTAAAATGTTCGTAAGTGCATGTAGGATCGTCTGCAAATTTCAATTGATGGATTTACATTTATTGAGCATATGCAGCCTATGCTCAATAAATGTAAATCCATCAATCATTTACAAGAAAACAATGTTAATGTAATTTACAGACTATCATAAGTTTGCACTGACAAACATTTTAGTTGTACAAAGTAAATGCTTTGATTTAACGACTGCACTGGCTCAATGACCTTTAGTCCAGTCAGCCTGTATGATCACCTCAACATAATTGCAACAGAATATATGTATTTACACATGTGTTGCAGATAGCATTATAAAGAACATATCAAAAGTCTAGAAAAATCTAAATAAGGGAAATCCCATAAAAATAACTTTTAAAACTGGTCTATTCGACATATGGACGAATGGCCGTTGCAGCCCACCATCGGCAAACATGTCAAATTTACCAAGTGATGAACGTGTTTGGTGACGTTGTCTGCACGTAGTTTATCAAGGGTTTTAATGAGAGTATCATGAATTTCTAAAGATGAGTGTTTATTTTACATTATTTATCATGTTTGCGGATAATATCATGTTTATATAATACTAATGTTGCTTTCATACAAGTGTAATTCCCGTGTTTTACAAGTTTATTGGCGTTGTCATGGATTTTCGCAGTTGTCAACAATAATGCTAAAAATAACTTGCACACTGCTAGTTTTTTCTCAACGTATGGCGGTCAATTTCGGACATACGCCAGTTGTTTTTAATATATATTATATATTCATTGTTTATCAATATTTTACATATTCACTTATGTTTTGAAGTATTTTATCCCCCATGTTCATGTTTCTCATTCATCATCCCAGGCGTGCTCACCTGTGCCCAAGGTCATGGTAAAAAATGTCAAATAATTTGTTGACACTTCGTGTGCATGTCTGTCATCATCCATAGTTTCATTTCCAACCGCAAAGTCAAGGTCAAATAACTTTGAAACTTCCACTTCAGTAGACTCGAGGCAAATCATCAGTATTTTTATGCCAATGATCGATGTGAACTTCAGTGACATGTATATACACAATTTTGAAATTTGACATGGTCACACCATATGTCAATGCATGAACATAGACAAATTTCAAAATCCGGTAATTACCTTTGGAAAAGGCCAGCAGCTGTTTGCGTGATATCGTATTATGATGAATTTATGATTAAGCTGATTTCACACAATCATGAGCTTCCTCGGATGTATTGTTCAGTTGATGCAGATATCTGGTCTCTCGGAACTGCTGCCAAATGCTGAACGGAAAAGCAGTAGCACGAGCGGTCATGGGTCATTTGCTAGTAGACAACGCTTTGAATTCAATCCTCATCTCACGGAGCTTTGGTGTGCCAGGACATATGACAGAAATGGCATGATAATTGAACCCGTCGTAAATGAGGGACCTGCTCGAAGTGAAAAAGAGATTGGACATATCACGCTAGATAATTATAGTGCTGAAGCACATGGCGACATTACTGAAGTTAGCAAAATATACGACATTCTTCTGGTGGGTGGAAGGTGGGTGCAAGCAATGGGTAATTTAACGATCGGGATTCATCCTTACCGGAATTCCGACTGGAGACCTGGTTTGGCCCTCACATACGTCTTTGGCATTTTGTATGTGACAGTTGAATCTGGTTATACCCCTTATGTGAGTATTACGATTGTTCGTAATCCTATTTTAGGGAAGGGGCCAAGTGACCTTGGTGTGGTATGGACCTGCCACCAGGTCAGGTTATTCTAATTTCAGGGCTGAATATATTGTTTCTCGATGTAAATATTCAGTTCTGATTTTGGAATTTCCCCCCCAATGCAGCAGGTTAAAACGGGATCGAACCCGTTTGCCCGGCCTTACATGACCTTAGCTGTTGATAGGCCGTTAAACACCAATAAACAAACAAACAAACCACGTTCTTCTGTCCGTTAATCTTACTGTTCAGTCTATTGTTGAAAGTAATCTTCTTCACGTCAATTCACGTTTCTCTGAAGGAAAATGGTCATTGAAAGAATACCGAACAAATGATGCAAGACCGACACTACCAACAACAAACTACATCAAACTGTCAAATCAGGACATCATGCTGTTTGTAGGAGCGCCAGGTAATGGGCAGGCTTATGCGCTAATCACGTCATTGAACACGTATTAATAAGAAGTGTAAAAGGCAAAGGCATGACAAAATCACAGCAAGGAGAATGGTTATTATCATTATGTTCATGCGCAGAAATATACAGTGGTATGCAGGAGTTCTGTTGAAGCCAGTATCACACAAGTGGCCAACACATTGAATGTGGTCAAGCAAACCAAAGAGAGAGACTACAAAGACACACACACGTTCTCATTATTTCTTCTTGAAAGAAATCCGTTCAACCAAGATCATTTGTTGCGAAATGTAGAAACAGGCGTGTCATCTGATTCCTCAACAAATGTCGACAGGGCAAAAGAAATTGTGTCGAATGTACTAAATAAACTCATTAGCAAGACTGTAATGGATTATTCGTTCAAACGATCACACAAAGCAGTGACACGTAACACAAAATCTTGAGTAAAAGTAGACAGTGAAGCAATTAATGTCTATCCACAGCTGCTTTTCCAACGACCTACAGTAGTTTCCAGCAGATCGGATGCGACATGTCACACGTATTTAAATACGAACTGTGCAGTATCCCGTCATCAGGTTTTCTAAGACAGACACAAAAAAACAACAGCGTTAGCAGATGCAATATGGGCTATGGAAAACTGTTGCAACATTGAGATAGAAAACGAGAATGTGAATCATGTGATTGATTGTGGATCTCTATTACGCCGTATCCCATGGCAACAGGGTTCTAGTTGCAGATTACAGGGTGTGACACTGCATCACGGCTCTTCGGTATATGTAAGGGGCCTGCACTGACGAAAGTAATGAATGACAAACATTTAAAGGAATGTGCAGAAGTGTTTGTCGATAGCAGCCCAAATGATGGTGTAGTGCGAGCTGGTGAGAGTGTACTTAGTGGGATTTTACGGTGGGGTTATATCAGAAGGACTAGATACACTCAAGAAAATTTACTATCAAAGTCTCGGCAGGTACAACGTGTGTACAGGTGCATGCACTGCCACCCACATCAGCAGCAGCGAAATACCACAGTATGAGAGAGTACCTTCAGGTACATAACTGGATTGATTCAGAGATGAATTGACACCACAGGAATGGGGATGGTTTGTTGTAAAACAAGATACTTCCTAGAAAGACATATTTTCCACCTGCTTCCGAAAGTCTTCTGAAGATTATCAGGTGTAGCTGTAAACTGAATTGCGATACAAAACGTTGTACATCCAGTAAACATGGACTTGGATGTTCCACAGGATGCGGCGAATGCAGAGGTGTGCTATGCACTAACCTTACAAACCTCAGTTAGTCCGACCTATTGAGTAGACTTATAACCCAACTGACATATTAATACAAATGGACAATCATACTGAGGTGAGTGAATTGATTTGAAGAGCTAATTATCTCTATTTCAAACTACTTGTATCATAGTTTACGCAGGAAATCTGTGATATTACACATTGAGATAACGAGTCTCCATCTGATATGTTATGTTTGCAATTTGTTATGAATGAGCGAGTTTTTCGTGCACATGCTATTTTGGCGGCCATTTTTAATGTTAATGCCAATGACAGAACAATTCAATTCATATATAGTATCATTATCAGAGGTTTTTACATTTAGCTATGTATTTGAGCACTGTAAATTGCGCCAAAAAATATTTATAAATGATAATATGACAAAAGTAGCGTGATATATCTGTATACGATGGCCATCTTGGATTTATGCAAATTAAGCCTGTTTCCCCTGCTTCGATTTTTCTAGACTTTTAGTATGTTATCATAAACACCTCACAGACACATATGCAAGTAAAATAGTTTCTGTTGCAATTTTGTTAAGGTTGGGCTACAAATTGATATAGACCGACTTGCATGTCGGGACCGACTATTTAAGTCCCCATCCGATAGCACTAGGCTAGCACGAAGTTGTCTTGCCCAAGGACACGCCAAATCGGCCATTCGGAGCAGGTAGAGGTGGGAATCGAACCCAGGGTCTCCCGATCCGCTGTCTGACGCTCTACCTACTGAGCTAATCAGTTACCTTCCCCTAGGAGTACCAACATCTACCTCATAATGCATCCAACATGACTTTGACACCATCGTTATTGCAGGTGTCAAACATGTGGACAGAGCTGTCACGAGATGGCGGAATATGAATAACACACCTGACAGACTGTGAGACCAACAACATTCGACAGGTTACAGGGATGGACATGTAACTACAGGTAGCTTAGTTACATACATGTACATGTATACAACAACATGTGGCGCTTATTGTTTTCCTGAATTGAAAGGGTCAGTGGAATAAGGGGGCTAACTCCTTCATGGAGTTAACCCCCTTCTTCCATTGACACCTTCAATTGCTATATTATCAGGTAACCTGACCTATATTGACCGAATAAGTACTGACTGACAACATATTGTTGTATTAGGCATTGACCTGATATAAACATCCAGGTTTCAACGAAGTGAAAATTGACGTTTCATTGGTCGGATGACATCACATGACGTTCCTGAAGCAACGTAAACAAGTAATGAAGCAACGTAAACAAGTCCGCGTTCTGTCCATAGATAACAAAGTCATCTGTGGTCATTTGGGAGCATAAAACGTTGCCTGATAAATAGAATACCAGGCTACTGTCTTTTGATATCAAGTTTATCAGGCTCGGCTCGTTTCATAGCCTTGCCTTATAAACTTGATATCAAAAGCCACTAGCCTGGTATTCTCTGCATACTACATCTACAAGAGAATACTGCATATTTAAAGTGAATGGGTTTGACATCCCAGCAACAGTTACAGTATGGTCATATAGAGACAGGTTCAATGAGTGGGACACCGGGCCCAAAGTCTATGGAGTAATCAAACACGTTCAACAGATACACTATCAAGAAAGACAGTCTGTGTTTGCAGTCAGCATTTTACTGAGGTACGGGTAGACATTTTACCTGATACCCAGTCCGGTATTAAAATAAACAGACTGGCCTGTCGGAACACAAATGCACAGGGTGGCAGATTGGGGAAACTCTGACAAACTCCTTAACCGATCAACAGATACACACACAGACACACACACTCGAGTGACCTAAGAATTTTGCTAAATGCTAATACATACTTTATTAGGTATGTTTATGTTTATGGTAATATTTTTGTGTCATTGCAGAACATCAGCGCCCTGCAAGATTTTTTAGTGCGCGAAATGTAAATGCTATTACGCAAATTTTTACCGTTGACCGTGGTGCAGCGATATTATAAGTGCAACCTGTTGCCTATAAAGTGGAAAACGTGCAGCTATCTACTTCAGTGACTGAATGGCGAACAGCGTACGCCAGATCAAGATATGGAGCAATGCTGCTTACTCTATGTAAACTTAAACCTCTCACCCTACGTATCTGATATGGAATCTTCCACGTTACTCTACAGACAATGCCATTAATCACAAAAGGGGTGATTCGTAATATGACAAACTACATGCATCCACAAATAGTGCAGATCCTGATGAGATGGCTCGTTACGAGCCGTCTCATCTGGATCTACACTATTTGCAAACATTGTCGGGTTGAAAGAATTCGTAGTCTGAAATGGCGACACAAATAATTACAGCGATGGTGCATTATCTGACCTCGGCCAGGTATAGTATCTACCTGTGTAAATAATATCAAAGGCTGTAAATAATATCAATGGGAACAAAATAGATATGATTATCAGTGGTTGATATCATATATAAAACTACACAAGTCTGTGTTTGCCGCCAAGAGTAAACCGTGGATTTTTTGGAATATCAATCAAATCCACCTGGCCCCTTCAGTCAGCTGGCGACGCCCATGCTTAGTATGAGAAGTTTGCAGGTTGTTCATCAAAAGATATTTAATCACAGAGCAGGACATGAACACATATCACAAATCAGGCCTACAGTATTGCTCTATTGTGTTGTTTTTATAACAAGGTGATCCACTATTAAACAATCTCCAACTGTGAACCGGGTGTCAGAGGCTAAGGAAATAATATATTTAAATTAAAACATGATATAGAGTCTATATATTATAGACCAACTATCAGACAAAGTGAAAATGAAACTATTGATGCACCCTAAAGTGTGCATCAATAGTTTCATTTCCACGTTGTATTGAACTTCAAGGTACATGTATAAAATACATACAATTGAGAATAGGATTAGAAAACAAGCTTTTACACTTATTTGAATTCTCCTCCTTTAAAACCTTACGTTTCCCACCTACTAAGCGTTACCACAAAATGGCCGCCTCACTCACCATTGAATTTCCTCCTTGGAGTTGCCCTTGATGTACGTGGTTTTCTCCGGTGTGATCACGGCCAGGGAGTTGGTGTGGGACGTGGAGCCAGACGCGTCCTTCACGTCCGTACATTTGTTCATGTCCACGACGCTCTGTGGCACCGTGTCCGGCTGTAATCAGAACAGGGAGTAATGGAGGGAGGTCCATAAAAAGGTGCTTAAGCCCTTAGAATGCGGAAATAGTCATCTGCTAATGTTTTATATTTTGTCTTCTTTCTCAATGAAAACATGGCTTTCACAGCACTTTAGAATCATTTCCATTGGAAATGATTCTAAAGTGTTGTCAAAACATGTTTTTGCTGTGAAAAATGGAAAATATAAGAT
Source organism: Conchocele bisecta (assembly GCA_029237695.1). Taxonomy (NCBI): domain Eukaryota; kingdom Metazoa; phylum Mollusca; class Bivalvia; order Lucinida; family Thyasiridae; genus Conchocele; species Conchocele bisecta. The sequence continues at coordinate 65,221,976 of CM055267.1, forward strand.
AAACAGCAGACGACAAAATGTAATTCAGCATTGTAAGGGTTAAGACAGGTGTGATAGATAAACATGCATATACTCTAATCATGTAATAAGGAGTCCTTCACATCCGTACATTTGTCCATGTCTACCATGATCTGTGGCACCGTGTTTTACATACTTTCAACAAAAAAAATCATTACGCATCTAAACACTATAAGACAGATACAAATGTACACACAAAGCAATACATCATGCCTCAACCTACATGTACAGAATTATGGTCTTACTAGTAACTTACACAATTGTAACCCTAACACTGCTAAATTAAATTTTGTTCTATTGGAAATAATTCTAAAGTGCTGTCAAACCATATTTTTTATTGACAAAAAAGGCAATAGCAGGCGATAATTTTAATTTCCAGCATTCTAGAGTGGGGGAATAATCAACCAACTGCGGGTAGGATCAAACATTAAAATGAATGTGTACATCTACATGTACACACCATAAGGAAGCTACACATCAAGAATCAAGCCTCTACCTACTACGGTTTAAAAGTTTGTGACGACAGACGGAAAAATGGGACAGACAAGGGTAGCACTAAATGCCCCCTCCGCTATTGTGATGGGGCTAACATAACCAGAGAGAATTTAGACGACCTAGAAACCCCTGGGTGGGCCAGTATTACACATAGGTGACGTGACATGTACTACTAGTACTAGTGTCTAAATGTATGATAATATTGCCATCCCTGTGTGAAAACACCTGCCACTACAGTCAATTAACCCTTAGACTGTGGGAAACGAAATTTGTAATCTGCAGCTATTCATATTTTGTGTTTTTTCTCATGGGTTGGCAGCAATTTAGAATCATTTCCATTGGAAATGATTGTAAATTTCTGCCAAACTATGTTTTGTTGACAAACATGGCAAATAATCAGCAGATGACAAAATTTATTCAGTATTGTAAGGATTAATATGAATCCACATTGTATGTGAAGCCCAATTATATGTTAAATGCACACATGAGCCAATCAACCATAATAATATTGAACAAGCACTGCAAAACAGTAAAATTGCTAGCCATCTGGAGAAATTGACCTGTTTGTGGCAAAACTGTTACAAACAGCATACTAGGATAGTTTATTGGAATTCATCACATTCTTGTGGTAATCGCAGTAGTATTGACACAAATACATGTAGACGTACTGCAAATTACTTTTCTGATGTACTCAAGCAAAATGGGTTTTATTACATTTATGAGAATTTTAGAGCTGGTTCAGAATTACCATTTATGTAGCACTATGATGGTGTATAAGGTGAACAGTTCAGCTGTGGTAAACCAGTAGTCAGTTACAAGCCTGAACAGTGTTGAATACGAATGGTGACCTAGGGTGGTCATAGATTCAATAGGGACCACAGTATCGGCCCATATACCTACCGATACATTAACCTGATATATTTTCAATACCCCGAGGTGTTTTCTTACGTTTACGGGAAGTACAAACGTACATACATTTTGAACTTTATGAAAGAACCAGATGGCCGCGGCCCGCATGTCGAGCCCGCCGAGGCATTTGATGGTATTTTTAAAAACTTTAACGCAGATTTTGGACGGACGGAAGTATGCACAGACACCCGGATGTCATTGTGATCACTATGTCTCGCTTTCCGCAAGCGGGCTCGACAAAAAGCTATGTTATTAACACTTTCGGCAAATAACTCATTTTCATAAAACGTTTCATTTATGTCAAATGTAACTAACTACTGCTGTGACCACATCAACCAGAGCCCAATATAATACAAAACATACAAATATACACTTTAAAAAGAAGAAGAAAAAAGTTAACCCTGAGACCACTATCTAAATTTTTTTGTCGTCTGCTGTTTATTTTCTATTTTCCATTTTTATCATCAAAAACATGCTTTGACAGCACTTTAGAATAATTTACAACATGCTTTGACAGCACGAGAATCATTTCCATTGGAAATGATTCTGAAGTGCTGTCAAACCATGTTTTTATCGAGAAATATGGCAAGATATAAAAGCAACAGCAGACGACAATTGTTGTGAGTAGCGGTTTAAGGGTTAAGAAAGAAAAATCAGATAATGACGTATGATAACAATCAACTGGGGTAAGCTTTTAGTTACAAGTACATTGAAGGTCAAATATGAACAGGGGTGAAATAGGTGAGCATAGATCACTATCTGTATGCAGTGATGTTAACTTTTTGTGTGCTAGCGGCGAAAATATCCGCCAAACGAATTAGGAGTATATGTTTTATTTCTCTCTGTAAATATGTCTTGAAATTTCATTAGAATTGAGTCCTCAGGACTCAATTCTAATGAAATTCCAAGACATATTCATGATATTTACAGGGAGAAATACAAGAAAATATGATGAATTTTTGTCCGCTAGTTTTGAACTATTTATAGCCCACAAGTTTCCCAGCATGCAAAGAGTTAAGTTGTCCATAACCATTTCAACCCTATAAATAACTAGAAGGGGGTTTAATTTTCCGACAAACCCAATCGTCAACAAATTATTTTAAGGCTCAATTATAGCGGTGCTTGCAAACAGTGTAGATCTGCTGACACGGCTCATGTCAAGCCGTCTCATCAGAATCTGCACTTTTTGCAAGCATTCTCTATGATGATGAGACGGCTTGACATGAGCCGTCTCAGCGGATCTACACAGTTTGCAAACGCCGCTATCGAGTCTGTAGTGCTGAAAGGGTTAATCTGGGTCTACCGTATACTGGATGTCAGAAGTTGGGTCTAGATACATCTTTTCATCGCCTTACATAAACACCATGGTTCCTTTTTTATCATCTTTGGGAGATCGGCTAGTGTAAATGCCTTAGGACAAGTGTGACCACTGTTGATCCTGATCACTATATCGGTACAGTCTACACTCGTTTACTCGAAGTCCGTCGGAGTAAACCGAAGTTCGACGTAATGAAATATGAACAGGACCTCGAAATATTGCCATACACGTTACGGGATGCAACTCCCATACGTCCTGTGACACACGGAGTTACACTTTTGCAACTATAATGTGTTTGCTTGCGTTTGCCTATACACGCATGTGTGTAGTCGAACTAAGTATGCGCATCTGTATTATCAGGGTGGAACAAGAATAGACAAATTCAAAGCAGTAAAGTAACATTTTATTATGCTTAATAAATAAAGCATGTAAACCGCTTACAGTTTAATTGCTGTCGAGAAAATCACCTTCAACACTTATTCAAAGTTTGTTTACAGAGACTTACACAGGTAAACAAGTCTTGTCATTGATCCGGTAAATTGATGCGAATTCGCACTTCGAGTGCAAACTGACACTTTGACTTAACGAGAGTGAAATACCACACATTTCTGTTTTCGGGACTTAACAATTAGTTCGAATTGGTGAAAATTTGACGTAACGGTAGCCAGTTACATTGAAAATAATAGAATCTGAAACGGGACTTGGACACGACTTCGACATAACGAGGGAGTGAGTGAGTGAGTGAATAGGGTTTAACGTCCGCTTTTCTGACATAGAGGTACAAGCCTCAGGGAGTCTACACGCAGACGGGTCAACGGGGTCGAGTCCCGTATCCACCTGTCCAAGGGGGGTAAATCCCAACTTCAGAACTCAATATTTACAATCAAAATATATATTCAGTCCTGAAATTAGAACAACCTGATCTGGTGCCAGGCCCTCGCCACACCAGCATCATTTATCCCACCCTCCCCTAAAAGTAATAGGATTAGCGCTAATCTTACTTTTATATATGGGGCATAGCCCGACTCAACTCTCACATACAAGAAAGCCAAACATGCACATGAGGGCCAAATCCGGTATAGTGGGTTCCGGAAAGTATGAACCCAATCGTTAAGCCAGTTTAGTCGCCTTTTACGACAAGCAATGGCTACTGCAGCACTATTCTCAGGATCAGTTGATCCCGCCCCGGTGCCTGCACGGGGCCTCATAACGAGGGAATTCGACTTAACCGACTTTGAGTAAACGAATGTAGACTGTATATGTATTCATAGTAAATAAACTGGTCAAAAACAGTTATTCAGAACATGAACAACATACTATTGACTGAATTGACGACAAGTGTAGGCCCAGATCAGAATGCGCGGATACGCAGGCTGATGTGGGGCTACAGTTGTCGCACATGTCTGTAAGGTTCCTTTTCTCAGACTGGGCCCATATACTATCTCACTTCCCTTGGATATAGATCATTTCAGTTGGCGGTGGTAACATGTTCCCCCATAAACTCCAGGTTTTATGTATCTACAGAAGCCAGTGGGACCACCAAATGGATATGTTACACTCATAATGCTCTAACCATCAGCTGTCTTGCTCCAAATAACAACCATAGGGTCTGTAGTTTTGGAATTGAGAGACAAAAAACACCATTATTTGTTTGTAACATGTGTATGCTCTATCGGATATACTGGTCCATAGAAAAATTGTTAAAACATGATTCAGCGATCCTGTGAAGGTCAAACTAGAAAATCTGTTAATGGAACACAGATGACACACAGGTTGAAGTAACGGACCGAGGTCTATAAATACATTAAATATGCCTAAAAGCACCAATAAATGAAAAAAATAAGCTAAACATTTTTGTTCACCCCCTCCATATACTCCATTATTAATGGAGTATATGGACGGGGTAAAACAAAAAAACTTTTTTTTTTCATTTATTGATGCTTTTAGGCATATTTAATGTATTTATAGACCTCGGTCCATTACTTCAACCTGTGAGATGACACACCTACCGCTTTGATAGAAAACGAGGCAAAATTGCAATTCTAAGTCCAAACAAGAGAATCCATAGTCCGGTATTGAATAAAAAAATAAATTCACTTTATCATATCAAGTATCAAGCTTCCAGCTATTATGATTTAAATATTTTACAATGACTTGGCATTACAAAAATAATTAAGTTTGCACATCTGCATGTACACGCCAAGTTTCGAGACTATGCATTATGGTTTGAAATTTGTACGAGTTACAAAGTTTGTGACGGACAAGGGTGACACTAAATGCCCCTCCTGTTAATGGTGGTGTGAGTGTGTCTCATAATTATGTCCATATGTGTCAAGTGTCTTGATATTAAAGTAATCCTTCAAGATAATTACAATGTATACTGAATGGCATGATGAAGAAACTCTTATACAAGTACATATAAATACTGTTCGAAGTAAATGACAACTGGATCCGGGTATGGAAGGTGTTCGAGCCAATTCCCACCCTTAAATATGAGCCAAATGAATGACAACTGGATGTAGATCTCAGACGTCAGGCCCAGTACCAGATTTCATGAAAATCGCAACATGCACTTATCTACTATGTACATGTACTTACATTGTACATCAGAGCTCCAGATAAGGTGCGTATTTGCTTAAATACCCAATTAAAATTGCCAAAAACCCAATTGAAATCAGAAGTAGAGCTAGAGTATCAAAAAGCAATAAAAAGTTTGTGGTACCTTTATCATGCTGCAGAAAACAATAAACAGACCACAAATATAGCATATTTTTCTTATTTTCCATGAAAACACATCTTGGTATTTCAAGACATGTTTTCGTAATTGTAAAAGTATTCAATAATTGCTGTCTGTTGATGTGTAAACAGTAGTGAGATTTTATTGTACCCAATTAAAATGTTGAAATACCCAATTGCTTCAGAAATGATGGAGTGACAATACTCAATTACTAATTCCTTATATGGAGCCCTGGTACATGTAAGTGCACTTTGTGGGAGTGATTATTTGTTGTATTGAAATGTATTATTATCCCGTCAACACAGTGCGTATGTGCCGTGAAACACGGTGCCGTGAAACATTTTTGATATCCTGTCAATACGATTTGAAGATGCGGCTGGGGTTATTTGTTGCATTTTAAAGCTATTTGTAATGTTTACGGGATAAATAGAATAGTACGGTAGGTTAGTGCCGTGAATGGGAAAAATATCTGGCGCGGCACGGAAACGGGATGTGCTCGGCAGAGCCTCGCCCATCCCGTTTTGTGAGCCTTGCCAGATATTTTTTCCCATTCACGGCACTAACCTACTATTCTCTATCTATTTTCCTTATTTCTGAACCAAAGTATATGTTGTGACCACTCATTTGAACCGTCTCAGCGAGACGGTTCAAATGAGTGGTCACAACATATACTTCTGATGAGAAATAAAGAAATTCTTGAGCCTTGCCAGATATTTTTTCCCATTCACGGCACTAACCTACTATTCTCTATTTTCACATAAAACAAACGCCTCTGTATACTTGATGACTAAAAGTATGTAGCAGTTATATGGCGAGTAGAAATTAGTTTATTTTATTACATAAAACTATTAAAGGCCCTGAACGGCTCAGTATTACAATTTTCCGATTTTTTCAAACACAAAAAACATGTTTGGCAATTGATTTAGTACACAAAACTAACATATACTGCCTAATAGATACATCTCAAGTCTTGAGATTTACATCTTAATCGCAATGTGAAGACAACAAAAACTTGTTTTGTGTACCACCCAGTGCAAAATATCAATATTGACAAATTAATTCCCGTAACCCAACGGCTTCGGCTCGGAAGCGAGTCGATAAACACCGGCTATCGGAATTCATCGGCCGCGAATCAGGGAGTTGGGCAGTTGACCCGAGCTTCTATCGGAAAATCGATCGGACTTTGAACACGCACCTGCTGTTTGTTTATCAACAAATATTGATATTTTCATCGACTACAAACTCATTTTTGTACCAAAATGAATGCAAACAGTTTCAAAGTGTGTGTAAATAGAAACCTGTTGGATTTAGGTGTGGGAAAACCCAATAGGAGGCCAAATTCCGCAACTTGAGCCGTATTGGGGCTTTAATTAACCCATACACTGCTGAATTATAATTTTGTCTTCAGCTGTTTATGTTCTATTATCCATTTTTCTCATTAAAAACATGCTGTGACAGCAGTTTATAATCTTTTCCAATAGAAATGATGCTAAAGTGCTGTCAAACCTTGCTTTTACTGAGAAAGAAGGCAAAATATAAAACAACACCAGACAACAATTTTCGTTCCCAGCATTTTAAAGGTTAATGTATGCATAAATTGAAAAATATTCTCTCCAAGTGCACTTGGCTAGATTTGTGCACTTCACAAAATTAATGTGGTGCATGTACACATGTCAATACTCAATAGACACTGCTTTCTAAAACAGATGCCTAGTCGGGTAGAATACAAGACACCGTGTCTCATGTGTCTTTTTCAAATACACTTATTTACTATCTATCTTTAACCCTTCCTACGCTGTTGACGGAAATTGCAGTCTGCTGTTTTTCATTTTTGCTTTAATTCTTAACAAAAAACTGGTTTTGACAGCACATGAGAATTGTCTCCACTGGAGATGATTCTCATGTGCTGTCAAAACCAGGTTTTTGTCGAGAAATATTGAAAATAAAACATTTCCAGCAGACGACAACATTTAATTCAGCGTAGTAAGGGTTAAGTGCCCTTGTCAAAAATAGTTTCACCCATTTATGAATGACAGGACTGAACTGGGAGCAAAGAATCGTATTACCATAAAATTCCATTGTGTGCTAGCGTATTGAGTTACATTATATTGATCAAGTAATAACTCAACTGATCGTGCCTATAGTTTGACAGAAAAGTAGTTCCTATTGAAGGTTGAAAAGAAAGAAATTACATGCCACTGTAGTACGGTATGTATGGCGATCTTCACATTAGTAAGTAATTCACCAATCCTAGGATTGGTGAATTACTTACTAATGTAAAGATGACATTTGTCAAATAGTTGGTCCAGGCCAAAACAACATTATACGTTACGACTGCTAGTAAACACCAACAGGGTGGGTCATTATTTCAGAAATCTGTGGGGAATGTCATAAACCTACGCAATGTAATGACATATAATACCAGCATAAAAATATTTACACAATTCCCTAACATTTGATTGGCCCGTAGCAAGTCTCTGTCCAAAATTTATATCCCAGTAAACTCCCAAGCCGAACTACTTTCCGTAACCGTGAGGCGCAGTTAAAATAATTCTTCAGAAAACATAAAATAAACACATTTTCTTGATGAATTTATTTCAAATGCTGGAATTATAAGGAATGCATGGCCTTTTTGTGGAATTTATCGGGGATATAAACTTGGAAAATCGGCCTTTGTCCAGTATTCCCGCGACTTTTCCAAGTTTATACCCCGATAAATTCCACAAAAAGGCCATTCATTCATATAGTACATGTATCCGTACTTCACAGTTTACAAAGGATAAACAGTAAACAAATCCCTTCATCAGATTACAGGGATCACTTTACAGGGCGAAGTGGATAAGTTCTCTCCAAAAATTGTCCGACTTAAAAAATGGTATATTTTCTCAAATGTTTAGTGAAAACTTCAGCTGATTATTTTCCAATTTTATCAACAAAAACATGGTTTGTCAGCACTACAGCATCATTTCCAATGGAAATGATTCTAAAGTGCTGTCGAACCATGCTTTTATTGTATGAAACGAACAGACAACATTTTTTGTTTCCCTCAATCTAAGGATTAATCCTTTCACCCCTAAATAACTGAAATGGACTGTGATATGTTAATTTTCCGACCAATCCAATCCTCACAAAATAATTTTTAGACAAAAAATGGGGTGTTTTTGTTCTCAAAAGTAAGAAAATTACCTGCAAAAAGTGCAGATCCTGATGAGACGGCACGTCATGAGCCGGCTCATCTGGATATACACTGTTTGCCATTTCTCAGGAGTGTCATATTCAATTCCATGGACACCGGGCACAACACATACATGTAAAGTCATTTTGTTGAACTTCAAAAGCATTTAAACCATGCCCATACCCACCTACACAGGGTTCATAGATGACAGGGGGGGTGGGGGGGGGGGGGCACCCAAATTATTTATTGATGGGTGGTGGGGTCTGCATGAAATTAAAATGTATGGGTGGTTGGGTCCACAGGAAATTCTAATTGATACATGGTGGGGGCCAGTGAATAACAGTAATTATTTAACTATGGGCTCCAGTGAAAACCGGCAATTATTTAATTATGGGATCGAGTGAAACACAGCAATTATTTAATTGTGGGTTCGCAGTGTAAAACTGCAAAATATTAATGGTGGTATCGGTAATTACCATACGTCATGTCCCGCGCGTTTTTGTCCACTCGAGTGAAAAAATACGAGCGGGAAATTATAGGTTCGCAGTGTAAAACTGCAAAAAATTAATGGTAGTACGACTGGTATCGGTAATTACCATAGACATAGAATACAGAGATTGGCAGGTTCCTATTAATGCTATTTATTGTACTAAATTTCGGGTGAAATTGAGTTTTCCGTATACATTACGTACGTAGAACGCAATTCGAACTAGCATGCTTTTATAAATATGTGCGTACGTACATGTAGAACGCTAATCCAACACGCATGCTGTCTACACATGCATGGGCAAATCGTATTTCCAAAAGCGGAAGGTGAGACCGCAAATACGCGAGATTGTAACATAAAAAAAATAAAAAATATACCGCCATACCCACCCATCCCCAACTAGCACATTTGCGACATATCATTTTCGGTCTAGCTGCACACCTGATGGTGTTTACAATCATCAGTCGGTTGTGACTGACCTTTAGAACTCGACGGAAACGAACATACCAAAAACACGCTATGTAGTCTTCTCACGCCATCGAATTGTGCAGTTTCACATTTGTTTGATTTCTTGATAAAAGCAAGATTTGGCAGCACATGAGAATCGTCTCCTAAGTAAGACGATTCTCATATTTTGTCAAAATATGTTTTTGTAAAGAAATACCAATATATTCAGGTTTTCTTTTCACATTTGTCCGATGACTTAATAAAATATGTTTTGGCAACACATAAGAATCGTCTCCTTAGACGAGTCTAATATTTTGCAAAAACAAAATTGTTTTCACATTTGTTTGATTTCTTAGACCGTGCAAACAATTGACAAATTCAGAAATCAACAACTTAATTTGTGTTTCGAGTCGGGTTTCATATGGTGGCGAGGAAATACAATCGATTACACACCGTGAAAATCTTGTTTGAACGTAAATGTCAATTGTCACGTAGGCCATTTCAGTTTACCGTGCGTTACGTCAGCTGTTATTCTAAGTACGTATGGTCGCTCGTTATGGGCATTACTTTCCTTCGTTTATAAGGTGGGTCAGTAATTTTTATTGATGGGTGGTGGGGTTGACATATTTTTTTTATGGATGGGTGGTGGGGCTGGCTTTTTTTTTATTGACACAGGGGTGGGTTTTTTTCTTCTTTCAAATGATGGGTGGTGGGGTTCGGTAATATTTTAAATTGATGGTTGCTGGGGGTCAACGAAAATTGTTATTGATGGGTGGTGGGGTTTGAAAAAAAGTGCCTTTATTGGTAGTTTGTGCTTTTCATGGAAGTTTTTATTTTTCTGACGTTCTACTTGATTTCAAAACATAACTAGAGAGAGCAGGGGCTCACGTATACCCCTGGCCACCGCCTGGAGCGACAAATAAAAACCAAACACAAATATTTTTAAACATGAAAACCCCATGAGTGTACAATGGAATGAAAATATGGATGATGATGAGAAAGTATATGTAGTTTGAGGTCATTCTGACTTACTGTTACAGAGATAATGGGTACCCAAAGACGGACGGACAAAATTTCGAAAACTATATACCCCCGGACATGCTTTGTATGCCAGGGTATAATTACTAATAGAAATGTGGCCTGTCAGCACACAAATGCCCCCGCTGGCAGCCTAAGAAAACGAGGCACATTTGAAAACACAGAGGGACAGAGAAGCGTGGATTTGTCACAGCATGAAAGTAGACCATCAGAGCAATGTGTATGTGAAACATTAAGCAAAGAAACATAAGACATTAAGTTATAAGACATTCACCCGAGCGGTAAGGTTTTGAATGCACCAAGTATGTGACTTTGACCCTGGGCTTGGCGTGGGCGGGACGATCGTGGATTTGTCACAGGGTGGTAGAGGACCATTAGAACAATGCGTGTGAAATATCAAGCAGATATCAATCAAGGAAACAAGACATTTACCAGAGAATTAAGATTTCGAACGCACCAAGTATGTGACCTTGACCCTGGGCTTAGAGGGGGTGGGACGATCATGGATTTGTCACAGGGTGGTAGAGGACCATTAGAGCAATGCGTGCGTGAAATATCAAGCAGATCTGTGCAAGGAAATTTACCCGAGCGTTAAGGTTTCGGGACGAACATACAGACGGGAGGTTTGTTTGTTGGTGTTTAACGGCCTATCAACAGCCAAGCCAGTAAGGTAATTTAAGGCCGGTCGGATGACACTACATTGTATATGCCCCCCTCACCATTCGGTGATGGGGCATAATAAACTTGTACTGTATGAGGGAAGGAAGTAGTCGCTTACACTTTCGTCCACGGAATACGCGAGCTCTCCGTCATCATACAGGACAAAGAAGCGCCTCTGCCATCTCTGTAAACAAACAGAACGTAAATAATGGATGTTTGATATGAATGTGCATGTGATACATGTATATCATGAAGATCGGCCAAACAGTAATCGAATTACCACACAGAAACGAAGTCCACACTCAATAGGGTTATTCCCATGGTTGATATGAATGTAAATATGTGAAGTATCACGAAGATCGGATGGATAGTACATGTATTCGAGTTACAGCATGGAAACAAAAGAAATGTGCAATAAACAATCTATTTTAGCAAATGTGACCTTGTCCGCTAATTCTGCTCCTTTCCAGACAAAGTTTGGTGTCATTGCCATGTACATAATCAGTCCAAGTGTCGTAACGCTTCATTGTAGTTTCAAATAATCTGTGATGTCAGTAAATGACGTACGGTACATGTAACTTATGTGAGATCTATGACATCACCACTGCATGTTTGCAACGTCAAATTTATTCAGTACAGATGCGTTGTTGTTGACTTTGTGAGTGTTTTCGCGACCACGGTAACATAACATGATATACAATGTAGTAACATGCACAGATACGCTGGCATGGACACCCGATATTTTGACTGAGACACAAATTTTCATCTGACAGTAGACATGATTCAATTTCAAATATAAAACTACCTTTTACCTAATGTACATGTAGAAATGTGGAAATGTAGCTTGGACAATGATTTCTACATGCACATATTGTGTTTTAAAATGCTAATTGAATAAGCTCTATATCGTGTGTACATTCAATCCAATATCATGAGGTGCAAGTAAGTACATGCGTGTGGGGTTGGAAAAATTGCCAGTGAATATTACATATCATGATCTGGAGCCAGGTGCCATCATCACAGAGCTCCAGATAAGGTGCGTATTGGCGTATTTTACGCACTTATTTAGCTGGATACGCATATCAACAGCGAGAGTACAAAATACTCACAGCAATGTGAAAATACGCATCGATTTTAAAATCGAGTAGTTCTTTTTGCAGCTCAAATAAGTGAATTTTTAAATTGAATATCAACAGTGGGAGTACAAAATACTCACGGCAATTTGTTTTATTTTTTTATCATTAATAAGGAAGAAAATCAATAATAGATTTGTAAAAATAAAATACGCATTGAATTTGAAATATGGGGGTATAATACACTTTAGATACAAAATGTATCTGGAGCTCTAATCAACAGCCACTGCAGTTCACTTAACCCATTCTTCTAATAACAATGCCAATAAATTCCATGCACTTACTGTGTGATGAGCCTGTATCATCTTATCAAATTGGAAAGTGAGTGACAAGCGTTGCACAATTCTTGCAAATGCTGTAAAATTATTGTTGCAGGGTTCCCACTGCTTTCTGAGAATCAAATTCAAGCAATATTTAAGCACTTTCAAGGACTGCAAGTATAATTTTCAAGGACAATATTAAATTTTGACAAAAAGATCCAATGAACAGGCCACAGCAGACGAAAACTTCTAGTGATTTTCACTTTTTGCATGTGATTTAATGGTACTTTCGGCCATTGCACTGATATCAAATTCTTTCCGACAAACATTACAACTTTATTTTTGATTTTTGTAGTCTTTCACCGAAGACAGCCACGCTTAAGTCTTAACCCAGCTGAGGTTAAAAACACATTTGTCCGCAGGCATTCCGACCTTCTGTTTACTTTCTGTTGTTGTTGTACATCGCATGTGCGTTATTGAAAAAGTGATGACGTAGTACGCTCTATTTGCGGATTGGTATAAAACGTGTATCCCGGTATAGACAGCCGGTACCATACGGCAAGTTTTACGCTGACGATGGACAGGGTGCGTCTCCATGAATAAATTAATGAATCTACAGACATGGACGGGAAACTTCTTGAACCGACGTGAATCTCATTGCCTTAGTGCTAGATCAAAAGAATTCAAGTACTTTTCAAGGGAAGCAAGTACAAGATGTGAAGCAAGTCAAAACGGCCCTTGGTCAAAACGGCCCCCAACTTTTGGGAATTTGGTCAAAACGGCCCCTACAAAACATTGTATATTTTTCTTTTTTTCTACATATATATAAAAATATTCTTAACATTCATCTAAAATAACAATAATAAATGACCTTGTATTATAAATATTGATAAAAACTTTAATATGCATGCACTATATTATATTTGTGTATGGTTTGTATATCTTACCAGTTACCATGGATGTTTTTCACACCTTTATGTAGACGACAAATGCCCATTATCTAACACCTTGTATTTTAGTGGGGATACAACACAATTGCAAAATGGGAAAAGGTGTAGACCCTAATCAGACTGTGAATGCAAGTTTCCCCTCTAGATATATAGCCTCAACAAGTGATTATGTACAAGATGTGAAACTGTGAAGATCCGATCAGACTGTGTGGGCATATTCCAATATATATATAGCATCATCAAGTGGCTATGTACAAGATGTGAAACTGTGAAGATCCGATCAGACTGTGTGGGCATATTCCAATATATATATAGCATCATCAAGTGGCTATGTACAAGATGGGAAACCATATAGCTATATAACATCAATCATTATTTTCTTTTTTATTATTTTACAAGATGGGAAACCATATAGCTATATAACATCAATCATTATTTTCTTTTTTATTATTTAGCAATATAGTAGTTCAAATACTTTAGCCGAAAAACTATCCCACCCTTCGATAATTGGATTAATACTGCTATGCAATCAATAGAAAATAACTGACCATCAGGCTAGTGACATCGCGTAACGATTTTCACGAAAAATATGAAAATATTTTGTAACGAATACGGATGAAATACGGTAATATGACACAATGTTTGTGTTGTTTTATTAAATTTTCATTATTATTCATTATATTCCATTATACAAGCTATTTACTATCAAAAACTCTGAAAAACAAATAAAATAAAAATTATACCCGATTTTTTTGGGACCGTTTTGACCAATTTATGCGGACCAATTTTTTTTACTAAATCCGGGCCGTTTTGACCTGGGGCCGTTTTGACCAGGGGCCGTTCTGACTGTAATCACTTTTCAAGGGTGGTGGTGGAAATTCCAGTACTTTTCAAGGATTGAACTGAAATGAAGCACTTTTCAAGGAAGGGGCTGAAATTCAAGCACTTTTCATTTCCGTACGAACCCCGTGTTGGCTGACAGTCATATATGATACACTGTACACACCTTGGACTTGTCGAGTGGACTGCTGAAGTCATACCCAGGCGCCACAAACAGGTAGCCACACTTGGACACCTTCCTGGAAGCCTGCAAAAGAAGATAGAGAATACCAGACTACTAGTCGTGACTTCATGACTGTCTTGATATACAGTCACGATGGCTTACTCTTGTAAAGTGGCAATTTCCTGTGGAATTTTCAAAAACAGTGCTACAGTATCAACATTTGCATATTTTTAAATTAAATAACTTGTGGCTTATTTCAATATGCATGTAAATAGTAGTTGTGAAATATTTTGAGCTTTTATTGTTTGTAAATGTAAACTAGGGTTCAATCCAAGTGTGTCGGTGATGTTCTCGACTACCAGACTGCTGTCTTTTGTTATCAAGGCCTTTTTTTTTTAATTACTTGGTTTACTGATCCGCCGCAC
The DNA here is from genome assembly GCA_029237695.1 of Conchocele bisecta. Lineage (NCBI taxonomy): Eukaryota > Metazoa > Mollusca > Bivalvia > Lucinida > Thyasiridae > Conchocele > Conchocele bisecta. Next base: position 65,237,031 of record CM055267.1, read on the forward strand.
CTATAAGTATACCAGCCTGACATGGCGTTGTTTACATTTTGTTTATATAAACATTAGTGTATAAATAAACATGGAATTCCTGTAGGTATTTCCCTGTTTATTATGGCGCGTCGCTATAGTCATGAAAGATATATTGCGATTGACAAAACAGTTTCTCATACTGGAGCAGTGGGTAAACTGGCGGCCAACGGTGACACTTGATTTTAATTTTGCACTGCATGCGTTCGATCCTCACTTTGGCCATTATATATATATTTTTTTTTTTTTTTTTAAATATTGTTTTTGTGTTTTTTTTTCTTTTTAATGCATCTTTATTAAATGTAACAACAATTGACATGGTAATTATGAACCACGTGCATCCACGTTTATTTATTTATTTGTTTATTATCTGAAGTGAGAGGTTTATTTTTCGACATGGTGTTCTCCGTAACATATTTGCATTTGTAGTGAGTCGAGGTGGACTTTCACAATAACACACAAATGTGCAGAATGCATTTCACAATGATTAGGTTCAAAGTGAAGTGTTTTATAATGTTGTGTAAAAGTAAATGCACGACTGTTTCGGGATGTGTGCGTTACCTCTGGCGCCAAAATAGTAAAAGCAAGAGAAAAATGTATGCGTTTGGCAGGATTCGAACTCACGACCGTCCGATCACCAAACAGTAGATCTACCCACTAGAGCACTAAACGATGTTAATATTATTAGCAATTCCATCGAATGTTAATGCGTTTGCGCTGGTATACAAATACCATGTCTACAACATATGACGTAAACTATTTAAAAATAGCACGTGTTTACAATAATATTTACAATAATAACGCGCCAGCTCAAAGCGGTACACCTCTAATTTTGCCAATTTAGAAAAAAATTAAAATTGGCATCTCAATTTTTATTTTTTTTTAATTTCTGCCGCCGACCACAAAGTCTGTTTTAAAAAGGAAATAAAAATATATTGACTTTGTAATTTTTTTTCGTCTCACGTTCGCGCCGATCCAGCGCCGACCACTAAATCTGAAGAAAAAGCATCGACATCGCCATATTTTCGTCTCCGGGTGCGCGACGTTTCATTCTTACGTGATCGGTATGAAGTTAGTGCTCGCATTTTATTAATTAAAGCGTTTATTGATACGGATCAACCTCGCTCGTTTTATGCCTACAGCACTTATCTTTATTTAAGTTTCATTAATAGCAGCCGCGGATCTAGCACTGGGTTGTGGGGGGTTGCAACCCCCCCCCCCACCCCCGTTCAGCCACGGAGGTTACACAAATATGAACCGATATGAAATTGTCATGATGGTATTCATGATGGACAAACATGGAAATGGACAAGGTTCATCGCTGGTGTCGGGTGAAACCGAGGCTTATACATGTAGTTCACTGGAAGGTTTTGGTGACTGTACTGTAGCCGAATAACGCGGACCATTACGACCGTTTTTTTTCTCTTTATTTTTGAGGTACGCATTATAATTGTTATATATTTCGCGATTTCGCGATTTCGCGATTTCGCGATCTCGCCTTCCGCTATTGAAAATAAGTTTGGCTCCAACTCTATTCTGTCTGAAAATTCGGGTTTGTTTTGCTCATACATGTGTCAAAAGCATGCATGTTGAAATTGCACATGCGTGTGTGTAGACCATAGTTCCAACAGTCATGCGAGATCGAGAATCAAAAACGCGCTAGCGCATCCATATCCATGCTAGTTATTCCACATCAGCCCAATGGAGAGCAGCGCATTGCCAAATGAGACGTATGTTGTTATACACGATTGCCCCACTGTCATGCAGTGGAATTGGTATCAACGTATTGGTTCGTTCCACCGTGTGATCGAGTAGCAAATTCTGAGGTACGCAGTTTTTAATAATCTATCGCCATATGGTAGTATTGTACATGTAATATCGTGATATCGTAGTATGTACTTGATAGCGATATTACGATGGCCTAAATGGAACACCGTAGTGGAGGGTAAAATATTGGTTGTGTCAATGCCTACGATGTGATACAGTTAAAAATTATATCTAAAATCTATTGTCGGTTCGCCCCTCCCAACTTGAACCCCAGACAATGTCGCTGCCCTTGACATGCAATGGGCCTCACTATAGTAGGAACAAGCTGTGCCCGAGAGTCGTCCACCGCACATACAGCGTGGATACATAAATAATACTCCCGTTTTAAACGGGCGTATAAAACATATGCCGCCGTACACCCCCCCCACAACTAGCACACTTGCGACATATCATTTTCGGTCTAGGTGCACACCTGATGATGTTTACAATCATCTGTTGGTAATCCAGTTTCACGTGCAAAGTGTGACAGTAGAATTCGGCAGGAACAAACGTATCTCAACCACGCTATGTAGTCGCTCACGTCATCACATGCATCGCCAATAAATTGATATTTACCATTAATAGCTTGACATAGTGCATTTTCATATGTGTTTGATCTCTTGATAAAGCAAGATTTGGCAGCACATGAGAATCATCTCCAATACGATTCTCCAGTTTGTCAAAATAATGGTTTTGGTTTTAAGTAAAGAAATACCAATGTATTCAAATTTTCTTTTCACATTTGTTCATTTCTTAATACAATAGGTTTGGAAACACCCGAGAATCGTCTCCTTCGACGATTCTAATGTTTTGTAAAAAAAAAAAACATACATGTATTGATGATTTTTGTCACATTTGATTGCTTTCTTAATAATAACACATGTTTTGACAGCACATGAGAATAATCTCCTAAGACACATGAGAAGAGTCTCCATTTATATTTTGTACGAATAATAGCATTATTGTCGAGCCCGCTTGCGGAATGCGATACATATATAGTGATCACAATGACGTCCGGGTGTCCGTGCGTATTTTTAATTGTTGACAGTATTATCAGCGAAAACCGGCGATGTGACATGGAATGAAATGTCGAACCTAGCCCATAGTCATTCAATGGGGAAACTGCTGGACCGGGCAAACGTTTGACATATTCAGAAATAAACGATTTAATTTGTGTTTCTCGAGTCGGGTGGAGAGGAAATACGATCGATTACACACCGTGAAAATCTTGTTCGAACGTAAATGTCAATTGTCACGTACACCATTTCAGTTTACCGCCGTTACATCAGCTGTTATCCTAAGTATGTATGGTCGCTCGTTAGGGGCATTTCTTTCTTTCATTTATAAGGGATGGGTTGTGGCCTAGGGGTAGAACATTTGACTTCCAATCTGGAGGTTGTGGGTTCAAACATCGTCCTATGCATCATTTATCCTCTAAATATTCGTTTCTTGACATGTCCACGCGATAAGACGAAAACGTTAATTTACATTAAAAAAAGGCAGCGTTACAGTAGAGCTGGCCGTTTTTGGTGTAAAATTAAAGTGCAAAATTGTTGTTTAATGATGCCTCTGTGTGTTTGTGGGTCCTTGTTGATTCATTTTGAATATATGTTCAACAATTCAATACAAATAATAATTCAACTCCAAATCACAATGTTATTATCAATCAAATTGAGCTGCATCATCACCCGTACAACGAGAAAACTGGCATCTACTGTTGTTGCAGAATGTTCAGTAGTTTCTTCAATATGCCATAGCTTGCCGAATGATCTTTATAGTATTTGGTGTTGCAACCAACGTAGGCCCTGATTAGACATCATTGCAGCCTCACAATGTGTAGTCCTGATCAGCCTGCACATTCATACATTCCGATCGTTGCTTATTAGCCCTAGACTAAAAGTGGCAACCAGCGTATGCTCAGATCACATTGTGGCACACCAGATTCACTTAGCTCACCCCAAAAGTAATATGATTAGCTCTTATTACTTTTTTAATGAGGCATAACAGGATTTAGCTCTCAAGTAGCAGGGGGCCGAAAAATGTACAGGAGGGCCAAGCCATGTAATGTCGGCATTCCGGTAAGGTTGAAAGCCGATCATTAAATTACCCATCGCTTGCTCCCAACCAACCACCCACTATGGACGTGAGACGAATGCCGTACTTAACCAGAATATGAATAAAGATACCAGAAGTAGACATTATCACATTGTTTAATTGGATTTACAGTCAAAACGCCCCCAAGTCAAATCGCCCCCAAATTGGTCAAAACACCCCCATCAATTAGTCAAAACACCCCCATGTTGGTCAAAACGCCCCCATCTTCAAATGTTTATTGTCAAATGGTTAACTTATTCTGGTGGTTTTTATAGGTGTTTTACTATACTAGACTATTTTCATTTCAGGTACGCGTTGTATACGAAGTACAAGAAGAACTAGAAATGGACGCTTGTCGACAAGCGCATGTGTATCCCCCTCCCCAGATACACAAGTAGTTTGAAAAAAGGGTGATCGAGTTATGCTCCGGAGACAAAATCGGTGACGGACAAAGGGAGATAACTAAACAATTAGTGATGCAAGAGTTGTCAATCTTGCGCGACACACCTTTAGGGTCTATGCATGTGTGAAGCTACTGGAGTGCAGAATTATTTGTTAATAGTCCTATATTTATGTACATATATCTGCACAGGTGCACATAATGCCACAATATTTTCAACACAGTTGACGGAAATGTAATATAGAATGTAAATAAAAAAATAATGCTCGCTACTGGAGCCGAGAATTTTTTTTAATAGTCCTATATTTATCTACATATATCTGCACAGGTCCACATACTGCCACAATATTGTCAACACAGTTTAGGTAAATGTAATAATTTAGCTGTATAAATTACCTGTAATAAGTTAGTGGTCAGTTAAAAAATTTAAAAAGAATGTAAAAAAAAAAATGAAAAAAAAGTTGAAAAATAAAAAATAATAATACTTGCTACTGGAGCCCAGAATTTTTTTAATAGTCCTATATTTATCTACATATATCTGCACAGGTCCACATAATGCCACAATATTTTCAACACAGTTTACGGAAATGTAATATAATCATTTACCTGTATAAATTACCTGTAAGTGGTCAGTGGTCAGTTGCACATGCTAGCACATGCACAGGTGAATAGTCTGTATAAAGCACTTACGACCTTATGCTACTAGACAAAAATTGAAAAATAATTTGAAAAAAAATTAAAAAAAAATTAAAAAAAAAAGAACAAATAAAAAAAGAAAAAAAAAAGAAAAAAAAAAGAAAAAAAAAGAAAACAAAAATGAAAAAAAAAAAGAAAAAAGGAAAAAAATAATGCTTGCTATTGGAGACCAGATTTTTTTTTAATAGTCCTATATTTATCTACAAAAATCTGCACAGGTCCACATAATGCCACAATATTTTCAACACAGTACCCAATGTAGTGATTTACCTGTATAAATTACCTGGTCAGCAGGGGTCAAGCACTGGACATCTGCACATGCTAGCCCATGCTAGCACATGGTTCTCCCAGTTTCTTTTGTTCTCTCTACAGGTAAGGTGTACAGAGCACATGAGAAAAGGTGTACAGAGCAGACGAGAAAACAGGTCTTCATGCATTATTGTCCAGTTTGTAGAGTGCGCAAAACAAAAAAAGGAGATAACTCAAAAATTAGCTACGCAAGAGTTGTCATTCTTGTGCGCGACACACCTCCGGGTCGTGGTCTATGCATGTGTGAAGTTTCATGAAAATATTCCAAAGGGTGGTCGAGTTATGCTCCGGACAGGAAATCAGTGAGCGAAAACAAAAAAGGGAGATAACTAAAAAATTAGCTATGCAAGAGTTGTCATTCTTGTGCACGACACACCTTCGGTTCGTGGTCTAATTGAATGTGTTAAGTTTCATAAAAATATTCCAAAGGGTGGTCGAGTTATGGTCAATCAGTGCGCAAAACAAAAAAGGGAGATAACTAAAAAATTAGCTATGCAAGAGTTGTCATTCTTGTGCGCGACACACCTTCGGGTCGTGGTCTATGCATGTGTAAAGTTCATGAAAATATTCCAAAGGGTGGTGGAGTTATGCTCCGGACACGAAATCAGTGCGAGAAACAAAAAAGGGAGATAACTAAAAAATTAGCTATGCAAGAGTTGTCATTCTTGCGCGCGACACACCTTCGGGTCGTGGTCTAGGCATGTGTGAAGTTTCATGAAAATATTCCAAAGGGTGTTCGAGTTATGCTCTGGACAAGAAGTGTCTGCGGCGGACGCGGCGCACTGTCAAATCCATAGTATCCCCCGACGGAGTCCGGGGGATACAATTATGGTGACGATATTATTGTATAATTTCTGAATTATTTCTTCATGTGTAAATTTGTGTTTTCTTTGCGTATGTGTATTTTTGTTCAATGTTAATTATTGCATAATACATCAGTTGATTTTGTTATTGTATTTCTATTAGCATGATTAAAGGATGATTAAATGATGTAATTATGTATTGGCGTGTGTGTGTTTGTGCGTGTTCTGTGTTATTATCCCGTTGACAGTCACCTGTGTTCACACTTATTTAACCTCTTTTATCCCGTTAATCATGTAATTGATAATCCTACATTACACCCAACAATGACGATATAACATGCATTACTAGTAAAGTACAAGCGTAACATTGCTGTAACACAGCTAAAAATATGTCCGCGCATCTCGCAACGTCGGCGAAAGTGGGTCAACATCGGTGTATTCAAATCGTGTTCTAGGTACTAAAATCGGATTATTTATCGCAAACACTACAATAAATGAACAAAATAATGATTATATTATTGAATTCATCTGTAAAAAAATGTTTTTTAATCTGATTATAATATAGAATTTGTGAATTCAAAACATTTGATTTTCATAACGAGGCAGCCGAATTACAGGATTACGACAGCGTACTGAACCCCCTACTGTTGAAATCGCCGCACTAACTTTTCTCGGCACCCCGAATTTCGCGTTCCACGGCGTCTAACACTAAGTGTGGTGCTCATGATCATCGAAAATATACCGAACATAATACCGCCGCTCTAGTTTTTTTATACAATTGAATTCCCGATCATTTTTTTTCTTTTTTCGAAATGTATTTTCATTCACCGAAAATACTTACTTTAAAAAAAACACACGAGATTTCCTCTTTTTTTTTGTTCGTGTTTCACAAAAATTACACTCGGCGCTCTTGTAAACCAAGAAATAAAAAAGGAGTAGCCTTACTAGTTAAGATGTCTGAACGTTACCCGTGCATTGACTGAAGGAACCAACATCAGGGCTGTACAAATTGATTTTTTAGCCACTTGTCCCGGACAAGTGACTTGACAAAAGTGACTTGCCCCGACTTGTCCTGGAAATTATAATCCATGTGTGCATAATACATGCACTTTAGGCCATTTTTTTTTTATTTGTTGGTTTACAGATTTTTTTCCGCGAGATCGGGTCAGTCGGTCGGAAAAAAAAAAAAAAAAAAAAAAAAAATTTCAATTTTTTTATTCTTTTTGGCACAGGGTTGGGTCGGTCGGGGAAATAAAAAAAAAAAAATTGTCAAACGCGGATGCCACCGGCAGCATATTGAAGAAACTGACAAACGGGTGAACCAAATGTGTTAAGTCAAAGGGTGAAGGTCATATGTAGTATGGCAAGGCAGGTGTAGCATACATGCAAATGAATGAAGTATGGAAATATTGAAGCAGTTAAGCAACTTATGTAGATGCTATGGCCAGTTTGAGAAACTGTGACAAACTGGTTAACCGAAATTGCTAAGTCCTTTCAGCAGCCCTGTGAAGGTCAAAAGGTCAAGGTAATATAAAGTATGACAAGGCAGGTATAGCACACATACCAATGAATGATGTGTTGAAATATTGAAGAACTTGAGCAACTTATGTAGAAGATATGGCCGGTTTGAGAAACTGTTACGAAGTGGTTAACCGAACGTGTGACGGACAGAAGGATGGTCCGAACACCATAAAAATCACCTTTTTAAGGCACATGGTTGGGTCGGTTCACCTTTTTAAGGCTCATGGTTGGGTCGGTTTGTGGTCGGTAAAAAACAAAAAGGCCAGTGATTGTCGTCTCGGACCAAGAGTTTGTCGGTTAACGTAGGGAGTCGGTTCAGCAAGTTTCTTTATATTCTACATAGCAACTCAGTTTCATATTCACATACTGTTGAATGTTGATCACTGTGAATGGGTTGCGTAATGCGTACATATTAATACCATATCTGGTATAATTAAATACAAGACAACGAAGCGGCGATATAGTTGAAACGAATATCAGTGTGGGTGGCACGAGTGTGGATTTGTGGCAGGGCGGTAGAGGACCCTGGGAAGAACGCATACATGAAATATGAAGCACATCGGAGCAAGAAAACAGAAAATATAGGCCATTTACCCGAGCGTTAAGGTTTTGAATTTTTGCATTCAATCTGAAACGGAGATATATCAAATCATATTGGAGATATATCAAATCATATCGAATCGTCCATTCGCAGGTTGTTGTTGTTGTCGCTGCTGCTAAGATCTGGTTTCCGCCACTTACTTTTCTTGGCACAGCAAAAAAAAAATATATTTTTTTTTTGGATCGGAGGTAAAAAAAAATCGGAAATTAAATTATTTTTTTTTTCCACATTGTCAAAAAATCGGGTCGGCGGATCTGTAAACCAACTAATAAAAAAAAAATGGCCTTAGTTGCTATAAAAATGTTAGCAATAACATATTACTAGTAACGGGAACCCTGGCAATCAGGAAAGATCGATTGATTTGTGTTTAATGGTCTATCTATAATTTCGAGGGTATATTCCAGAATTTTCAGTGTAAAAACATCGACGTTTTGTTAATTAAATTACGGAGTCTACTCATTTGACCGTCTCGAAAATGAAATCACGTCTATATTTACAATATTTAATGTCTATCAGTATGTTCGCGGAACGGTATTAAAATAATAAACTTTATGAAATTTCAGGGTTTTTTTGTTGGCAACAACAGCTGTTAATTCGCTAATTACACTGCAGCTCCATTATAACACGATCGCGTATAGCGCGATCTCCATTATAACGCGGGTCTCTCGTGGATCCCAAAAAAAATATTTAAAAAAATAGAAGAAAAAGGAAAACAAAGAAAAAAAATCGTCGGACGTCGTAGTCATCGTGTAATTAGTTGATTCGTGATTTCTGTAAGTTTATTAAAACAACGACATTCAAAGTACATGAAATAATTATTATTAGTATGTTAGCAAATGTAATACCTTTAATCAGGTAATCATGTTAATATGCATACAGTGCGACCCCCCTATTGAACGGAAGTCCGGCGACATACGACATTCCGTGTTGCTTATCCGAACCGTGCAATATCCGTGCCAGGGGATATATGAATTCCAAATACAGATGCGATTACACCCCGACACATATTACACAGACGAGATTTGTGTGATGCTTTGTGCAAAAAACCGATACACCCAGCTGTGTGTAGAGGTGTACCGCTTTGAGCTGGCGCGTTATTATTGTAAATATTATTGTAAATACGTGCTATTTTTAAATAGTTTATGTCATATGTTGTAGACAATATATATATATTTGAAACAAAAAATTTATAATGAAATAAAAAGTACATGATGAACCAATTATGTTTTGTTTTCATTCATCAAAGTCAAAACGCCCCCTAATCAAAACGCCCCCCCCCCCCCAATTTGACTAAACCACAATCAAACAGGTCATGTATATTGAAAAAACCGACTTGTTTATCATGTTAAAAGGCTCATCATACATGTCCACTGAATTACTATACAAATACAAGTACAAGTACAAATACAAATGACCAAAAATAATAATGACAAAATAAAATCGTATTTAAAAAAAATAAAATGATGGGGGTGTTTTTTTACCAAAGATAGGGGCGTTTTGACCAAAATGGGGGCGATTTGACTTGGGGGCGTTTTGACCTGCTTCCGTTTAATTGATATTTATGTCACAATGTTAGCATGCATTCCTACATTTTGTTATACCGTATGTCCTAAATTTCCTATGTTGTGCAGAACGTGAATTTTATTTTTTGCTAATCTCCTACCCTAATTTTTCCTGGATTTTTTTTTTGCCCGCCCGCACCAAATTTAAAAAAAAAATCAGTAAACCAAGTCATTAAAAAAAAAGGCCCAAGTTTATCAAGCACGGCTAGGAAACGCATAAGAATTACGAGGCTCTCCAAGAATTTCCTACTGTTTCAATGAATATCAACATACACTAGCTAGCATCGTATTGAATTTATTTATCAGGTAATATTTTATGCTAGAGAATGAGAAAATATAACATGTGATCTGGTTTATGCTGCGTCATTACACTGATGTCATGCAACTTCATTCAACGAATGAAACATCAGTTTTGAAAACAATGTATGTTATCACTCGAATACGTGCAGCTAGTCAATGCAGGATACAACGATGTGTTATTAGAGAATACCAGGCTATATAGTGTCTTTGCATTGATTTATCAGATAACCTGCCATGTATTGACCGAATACGTACCGACTAATAACATATTGTTGTATCAGGCATTGACCTGATACAAACATACAGGTTAAAACTAACGTTACGTTGGTCTGATGACATATCAGTAGTAAAGCCATAGTGCTATGAGTCACTTAGCCACACTCCCTAAAAGAAACAGGATGAGTTCTAATCTTACTACTTTTATAACAGGGTGGACCGATTGCGCAAAATTGTTTAACAGACACACCATTGCCGCCTGTTGTAAGGACAGAATCAGCCAATCAAAGCCTATGAACGTTTTCGGGTAGATCTATTGATGATGATCTATTGTTTTACACTTTTCACCCACTTTAGTTCTCAGAAGTTGACAGATGTCCTACATAATTTACAACCACATAATTGATATATACAAACCTTGTTATTTTCGAGGGCTTCTGCAGAATGCTGCTCTTTAGAACCAAAACATGTTTGACATTTTGTCTTGTTGAAAATATTTGGAACAAATTTTCGGCATTTAGATGCCATCGTTAGAGCGCTTGTAACAACTCAGGTTGTGTTGATCATTGGCCCATGACCAGACAGATCTCAGTCTGACACACGATTTCCAGAAAACAAATTCAACAATTATGAATCCTACAGATGATCGTGTAAGCTATATCGAAAGGAACGTAAAATCCTAGCTAAATTATTATCAAGTCACATGTATGAATTCGTGCTTTAGTAATGTAAAATATCCATGTTTGAACGAAAACGAGGAAACATGACACTTTTCTAGCCTACGTCGGCCATTGCAAGGTGCGCGCGCAGTGATTTTGTTTATGTGTGACAAGGCAAATTTTCGAAATCCGCAGTAAAGGTGTAAAGAAAGTAGTTCAGAAGAAAAACATATACTATTTCTGATATTTGAATACGATGATAAAAACTATCTTATATTATGATATCTGTAAATATATGGTGATAACTTAGCCATTAGCGAGAAATAACTCGCATGAAAGCAATTATACACATCCTAATAGAAAAGTAGGACCAGAGGCCCTGCATTGCATTTCCCACATGTAAGTATGCTGTCGGACCTACTTTTACATCACCTGCAAATTATAGGTTCACTTACCAGGCGCGGATACAGAAATAATTGCAGGGGGGGGGGGGTCTGTAATTAAAAGTCGACCTCCGCGAGCGCGAAATCGTAAAGTAGGGGGGTCTGGGGGTCGTCCCCCATGCAATTTTGAGATGCCAGATCGCCGCAGATGCGATTTCCTGACACCTAGGCCACGAAAAAGGTCATCCAACTATTCGAGTATTGTAGATTTTCGTCTTTTTTTTTTTGCCGGGAGCAGAGGGGGGGGGGGGGGGGATCCGGACCCCCTGGACCCAACCCCTGTATCCGCGCCTGCTTACTTATAAGAAAGAAGAATTTAACCGCGTTTACATCACATGACCAAAAGGGTCAGTGTTTTATTTTAAAATACAAATAAACTGAAAACTGGAGTTAAAAAACAATATGTTTCTGGTTCAGGATGTACAAGCAAACTGTGTCTGGAAGTCAAAACATCCAGAGTATATACATATATATATTGTTTACACCGCACTACAGTACATTTAGTGTTGTTTAGCCAATAACATATTTAGACCAGACTGGGACCCATATATGGCAAATAACAATTGGAGCCTATACCTGTACATAAATAAGAATGTCATAACAGTTATTACAATTACGGTAGCCAATACACATATAAAGCAAAGGTTAAAAGTATCTGAACTGGAATATATGTTTGCATTTCTAACAAAGAAATGTAAATGGTGAATTTTATGAATCAGGCTTCGGACATAGACAATTATAATATGAAATAGGGTAGATTTTTAATAAAAAATGGGCAGGTGTGGTGATGGTCTACAGTGAATGGCGGATCCAGCATTTGAGGGGTTGTCCTATTTTCGAGCTCTACGGAGCGGAACGAGTATGTGCTAGGGGTGGTCCGGGTGCAAATGCACCCCCCCCCCCCCCCCCCCCCCCCCCCCCTCCCCCTGTACAGATTTTGAAATCTAGATGTCCGGAAATGCACTTTCCTGTGTTTTACAGTATTTAAATAAATTCAGGCTGGTGGTAAACTGTGATCTCTATGTAAACTCCGTGGGGGGACCCCTGAACCCCCCCCCCCCCACCCCCCCCCCCCCTCCAGATCCGCCCCTGGTCTAGGCAAACATTTTATAACTATCAGAAAATGTATCACCAGTAATATGACATACAACTACATGTACTTGTTTTCTTTGAAATACAATGTTACTTTCACACCAATTAGCTCACAGTTTCAAGCTATGAAGACAGAACCATGAATTACATCTACTTCTACATAAAGATATTTCAGGTACTCGATCTGTAACATTATATTCTTACTTTTTTACAACACAGTCAACTGGGCGGATCCAGGATTTAGTTTTAGAGGGGGCATGAATTGTAAATGTAAATGAGACACATACAAGTCATTTTTCCTTCTATATGTACTGGGATGCCTGGTATTGTATGTCAAATTGTGCCAGTGGGGGATCAGATAATGGTAATTATGTTTAATTAGATACTAGAGCAATTAAGTGAGCAGGGGTGTCACGAATCATAGCCGACTACTTTCTTTATCATCCATTAATTGTAACACGTTTCACACAATATTAGTATAGATCACAATAATCGAATATTCTAGTACAGACGATCGAATAGGTATTGGTGTAATATCGCTCCCGTGGAATAAACCGCTGGAGAGAATAGCGCTTTATCCGAAACCGTGCACGGACCAACAGTATTGGATTTTGCACTGGTTATATCTGGGTGATCTCCACTGTTTATGCAGACTTGGATGCTAGCCTAATTACCTAGTAGGTCATATCTACTTATGACTGAAGTATGCAAAATTAATTCACCAGATATCTCATGAGCTCATTAGTCCACATACGCAAAATTGTAAGCCAAATGTTGGCACATAGTTTTACATTGACAGGCAGACTACATGAGGATATGTGTGCACCAGGGTGGGAGTATATGTTTGATCTAGCACCATACACTATCAGTCGGACACTCAATTACATTCTTGTGACACATTGGATCGTAAGCTATCACTGGGAATTGGCGAGTACATATGCTTGTAGTTATTTGGACCCGTTTCGACCAAACGCTTGGTCAATAAAAGCCGTATGGCATGTATCCGCTGATGTAGATTATCTCCCTTAATCAAATCTTATTGATTCATTAATTCGTCGTGTTTACGTGTAAATGATAACGATTACAGGACTGGCATGTGGGAGCATTCCGTGAGTATTGTAATGGCATATTATTCTCATGTGTTTTTGTTGCATGTCACTCTGACTAATTGCATTAGCAATTTATTATACCCCCACAAACAAAGTTTGAGGGGGTATATAGGAGTCAGCTTGTCGGTCGGTCTGTCGGTCTGTTGGAAATTGCCTTCCGCTCTATATCTTCTACACCCATGCATGGATTATCAAATGGCTTGGCACAAATGTTTCTCACAATGAGAAGGTGTATCGCGATCAATAACCACGCACCTACGTCCAAGGTCAAGGTCACAGTTGAAGGTCAAACCTATCGAAATTCCATTCCGCTCTATATCTTCTACACCGATGCATGGATTACCAAATCGTCCAAGGTCAAGGTCACAAATGTTTCTCATGATGAGAAGGTGTGTCTCGATCAATAACCACGCACCTACGTCCAAGGTCTCAGTTGAAGGTCAAATCTATTGCAGGCGGCAGACAGATAAACTGCATAGTTTGTGTACACAACTCCTCTGAAACCGTTCAGTGGATTGATCTGAAACTATACACACTTTTTATGCCGAACAAATATTTTTTTTACAAAAATATCATCCTTTTAACTTAGCCATTTTTTCTATTTTTATTAAATTGATTCATTGCTTTCTTGACAAACTCGGCACAGAGTTTTTAATCAAAATCATATTAATCCATTACTCGTGTAAGATCCTCTATAACTGATGAATGAATTTTCAAATGTTTTCAGATTATCTCATTTTCATTGACCGCGTACGCAGGTAAAAGGTCAATGTCACACATCTCTAAGGCCAGCATTAAATAATGATCATGAACTTTTTATTCAAACCTATAAAACTCTTCTAATGTTAAGCTAGTTGTAAGTCCAACTCTTTGTGGAGGTATTATAATCACTCCTGTGATAGTTCTAGTTGTATTTGTAAACGATGGGCGAACTCGATTGAAATGTTCACTAACATTAGCTATGCATTTTATATTGCGATTCAGTCCAATATCAGTCTGCGCCCTGTACAATACATGAGAATATTGCCAATTTTAACATGTCACAATTGTAACGTGAATTTTCTGGACGACTTTCATTACTCTATGGGGGACACATGTAAACTCCTAACCCATTCGTCTGTACGTTCATTTTATTAAGTCATATACGTTCACAGTGTATTGTAAATATTGTAAATGCTATTGCGACCAGGATAGACCAGATCAGACAGTTCTGCACTAAATGCACTGATTTATACGTCAGTAAGCTGTAATAAGGACATGATGTGAAGTATAATTTATTTCAATCACTGAATCTTTGGGTCAGCCTGTGGAATCCTACAGTCTGATTAGAGTATACAGTGTTTATTATTAGTAATGTAATACTGTGAGTCTGCACAGGAAAATACTTGGCACAGTTGCTCTTTATTAAGTTAGCGCAGTTGGCAACGGGCAGTCTGATCAGGGTAAGGCCTGTCGCAATCAAACGTTTGTTTACTAATGGTAAATAACTGTGAACGACGTCTGTATTCACATGTACGGCTGTGAAGAGATATATCGTTGGGTACACTAGATATAGTGGCTGTTCATTGATGTGTTATATCGCATTTTCCGACTTGTGAATTCCATCAGCCCCCTTCTTCCAATTAGTGAAAATATCTTTGTGTACATTGCAATTTATCATGTTTCATCATTGTAATATATGATGATGATTAGTATTGCCATGCAATCATGATATTGATTTCATGTGTACTACTGTGACTATTATTGAGACTATAACACGTTACATTCTGGTAACAACACCGTTGGTGTTTTGTAGTCCCAGCCAGTACACCAGCCAGGCAGCCAGCCAGTCAGCAACGAGCGACGGCACGTCCATCCTATGTGTATGCGTAGAACCAGTACGCAACACATATTTATTTATTCTGGAGTCCACAACACGACACCGTGTACCAGCGGGGACTCTGCTCCGCGTGGACCAAGGGCGTATTCGAGTGGGGCATCATTCCGGTGACGTCATTCCGTCCAAGGACAAGTAACTTTACGACGTCATTAGAACGTCATTCCCATCATGGCGGAAGCCGGAGTTAATTAATTGAACTCTAATATTGGATCTTGATCCTGATCATGATGACGTATCAGTGGCGTAGGAGCCGGGGGGGGGGCAGGGGGGCCGCCCCCCCCCCCCCCAATATTTGGAGTGGGTGGGGGCCAGAATATGCTTTGGCCCCCCCCAATAATTGGTGGATGAAATTTCCTGTGTATACCTTATTCTTTTTGTTCATCAATTATACGAGCTTTATCCCGGCTTCACCGCTTTCAATCATGTTCGTTAATACAGACAGAACTTATAAAATGTCAAGTCACCCTTCCTGTCTTGTGGCTTGAAGGGGTGCGCCGAAAAATAAGCGGCGGAACTTTGGAATACAACAACAACAATAAGTTTGGTGGCCGCGATTTGTTTCTACAAGAACAAGTCTGAAGATAGCCAACCGCATGTTGTAAGTAATCAGTTGAAACTCACACTTGAAGAACGAGTTTCTGTAATAGCAACTAATTATACTGTAAAATTCAATGACTAGCTGACATCCAACGAATGTTAATAACAGTAACACGTACCAAATTTCGACGCATACCTAATGTCGACATTAGAGAGAAAGATCGATAATTTAAAGCGCACTGCCACAGGTTTACCAACTGGCCGGTTTTGTCTGCTCTGACATGACTTTTTACAAGACTTTATGGCACAGGCAACTGAGTGTCATACTGATTGGACCGTCCGTGTGTCCGCAGGGGCCGATATAGGCGTGGCTTGTGGGGGCTGAAACCGCCCCGTTCATCCATCAGTAAACGTTGATGTATGCACACAATAAATTGTTGCAACCATATGAAATATTTTAACGAAACTTCATCCTTGCATACATATCAACTCAAATGTGTGTCACGCACAAGAACGACCGACCACCTTCGCACACCTGGTTTTGGAGATTTGGCTCTGAAATGTTGTGCATTGCGCACAAGTAAGTTGGGGCCCCGATCCAATCGGGATAATAAGTGGGAGGCCTGCCCCCACCACCCCGAATATTGATGATATAACAATATTGTTGGACATGGGGGGGGGGGGCTTGGCCCCCCCCCCCCCAATATTGTTAAAAGTGGGGGGGGGGCCTGGCCCCCCCAATATTAAGATGAAGAACGTTTTTTTTTTTTTTTTTTTTATTTTGCTTGTCAATAATAAATTCGCTTTTACCAACTTGGCCCCCCCAATAATTGAAACGCTCCTACGCCTATGGTATACTGTTGAACTATACCTACCTGTTCCAGAATCGTGGAGGTGCCTTGGTTGTGCTAGTGCCTGTGGCGGTGGCTACTTGGGGACGTTGTCCGTACTGACATTATCATCTATTGTTTGTGCATTTCATTTATGTAAATACATCATCATTGTACAAATATACCTTGTTGTCTTTGTCCACAACGTGCTTGGTGTTCCATCCCTTCAGTAAACTAGCCCGGTGTCACCCTGGCGTGACAAGGGGTCACATACCCCAGGCCACCGCCTGGATCAACAAACAATACTTTAACTAAGTAGATGGTCGGTAAATCCGACAAATGCTCCCCGATGACGCCTGGATTGAAATTCAAAGTCCTTAACCCTGGGTATTGGTGTAGTATGCTTATTAATCACAATAAATGGTGATAAATGTGTATATGAAGTTTCACATCATAATCTCAATTGGTAACAGAGATAAATTCTAGAAAGGTTTAACGCAATGTTTTGTTTATACGTCACATGGATGCTAATTTGAATTGAATTTGAAAAACTTCAATGTAAAACTTTAACAAAAAGTTTAAAGTCATTTGACCTTGGGCTCCTGGGCAGCATGGGTATGGTATACAATGAAAATATGGATGGTGATCAATGTGTATATGAAGTTTCAAGTTGACATCGCAAGCAGTCACAGAGAATCAGAGATATAGCAATTTGAAAAACTTTAAGGTGTGTAAAAACTTTAAAACAACAAGTTTAAAGTCATTTGACCTTGGGCTCCTGGGCAGCATGGATAGGGTATATGGTGGAAATATGGATGGTGATCAATGTGTATATGAAGTTTCAAGTTGATATCCCAAGCAGTCGCAGAGATACATGTATAGCAATTTGAACAAACTTTAATGTAAAACCTTAACAAAACGTTTAGTCATTTGACCTTGACCTTGGGCTCCTGGGCAACATGGGTAGGGTATACAATGAAAATATGGATGGTAACAGGCCCGTAGCCAGGGGGGTCGGAGCAGTCGGACGACCCACCCCGCCCAGCCTCGAGGTCCACTTTTTTAGCAAAAAAAGCATGCCCCTGGACCCCCCTAGATACCTCGGCTCCCTTGGGCCATCGAAACGACCCCCCCCCCTTCAAACAGGTCTGGCTACGGGCCTGGGTAATCGATGTGTATATGAAGTTTCAAGTTGATATCCCAAGCAGTCACAGAGATATAGCAATTTGAAAAACTTTAACGTAAAACTGAGACAAGCATAAACATGTTAAGTTTATGAGTGACGGTCGGACAAACGACTGGATGCAAAGGCAGTCTCTATATAATCCTTGACGTACATTGTATGCCAGGGGGTATAAATGTTATGTATCTGACTGTTTATTTGATGTGGGTGGAAGGAGTTTGCTATCCAGGAACATTTTGAAAATCAGAACCTTGAAGGTGTATTTTATGTATATTTCAAATAACATATCAGCACATTTTAGAGGGAGCATGCAACGTGCACCCTGTCTGGATCCGCACCCGACAGCTCCGGATCAGTCACTATATCTTTTTGACAGTATAATAATGACTACTGTCCATTTCATTTAACCATGCCCATCTTTTACGTCTGTATAAATACATGTGTATAGCAAAAATGAAATAGTTTTTAATAAATGTCCTTTTACCAAAATTGAGAAGTCTTCTTTTTTTATTTCGTGAAAGTTGGTCTAATATTGATTGTATTAACAAGAGTTAGCATAGGCCAAAATGAGAAGAGTAACAGTGAACCTAGTAAAATAATATTTAAAAAAAACTTATTCCACATGTTAAAAACCTATTTACTTTTTGCAATCAATATAATGTAATTTCATAGCAATTTTTTTAAATAAAAAACATGTTGCTAATATTTGGTTAAACATTATTTTATCCAAAACATATTACATTTTTGTTAATATTGCATGGTCATAAAACATAGGCAGAAATTGGAACAGACAGTACTTTGTGTTAACCATTCAATAGAAACTAGAAAATTGTTTGTAAAACAAAATGCCACCGCTGTTGAGCATTCATGAATACAACAACAATCACCGAGTGAGTGATTGAAGAAAACATTTATTTTCAGAGTCGAAAAAGGGGCTTAACTGCGGATGGATCGGTGGGACAGGGCAGATTTTATGTTACGCACTCCTGCTCTTGATGGTTTGAATGTATACCGAGTAGTTCGCCGGATAATGAAAAAATATATATTCAGAGTCGAAAAAGGGGCATAACTGCGGATGGATTGGTGGGACAGCCAAAATGTCTATGTTATGCACTCCTGCACTTGATGGTTGGGATGCATACGGAGTATGAAGAGAATCGGCCAAAAACTGTAGAAATAGTTTGCCGCACACAGAAAACATATTTTCAAACTCGAAAAAGGGGCATAACTGCAGATGGATCAGTGGGACAGCAAACTTGTTTTACGTTATGCACTCCTGCACTTGATGGTAGGGCTGTATACCGAATATACAGAGAATCGGCCAAAAACTGTAGAAGTAGTTTGCCGGACAAAGAAAATTGTCTACTGACAGACGGACGGACGGATGGAAGGACATGGTAAACACTATGCCCCCGGACAATTATCGTTGCGGTGGCATAATAAAAACACATTGTAACCTTTCGGTAAATATTTCATCAAATTAATAGCAAAAAAATACAATAATGCCAGTAACACATGGCGAGTTGATGAATAAATGTTTTAACTAGAGCGAGTGAGCAGAGGCTCATGGCCGCTCCCTGGACCGACAAATAAAAACTTGAACTTCGTATGTCAGGGGTATAATCAGAAAGTGAGAGGGATTAACGTCCCATACACGGCTATAGTCATATACGAGACAAGTCCTCGGTTTCAATTCTCATAAAAAAGACCAGTGGGATGGAACATATTTTGCTTGCCTATGGCCCACTGCACCTAGTAGTCCAGTGCGTGACCACTAGGCCACAGCACATCCCTGTAGCCTGTTTCATCAACATTGCAAAGTATACTTTAGTAGCAAAGTATACTTTGAGGGAGAAATTTTCAATTTTTTGAAAAATTTATTAATTTTTATTATACTGAATTTATTACATTATCACAGCCATTTAATGGCTGTGATAATGTAATAAATTCAGTATAATAATTCTGCATACTTTTAATCATGAAATATATGCATTTGTTAGTTCTATATGAAATAATGCATTTCAGGAAAAATAAATGATTACTCCCTCAAAGTATACTTTGCTAGTAAAGTATACTTTGCAATGTTGGTGAAATCGGCTACAGGTTTAATCCAATAAATTAGCTGTTTAATAGTGGATCACATTGGCCAAGTTGTCTATGTTTGGGAGTTCAAGTTTCCCAGAAGGCATGCATGGTGTTCCTGAGCAGGATAACTAGCCATGATGCTTCAGTTCACACACTTGTAAATGGATACCATCTAATTGATGGGAACACCAACACAGGGCTAACAGTATTTTAATTTTGAAATTCATGGAGTATATCAGAAAATTAAATTTGGTTTATTGTTCTCTGGCCAATGAAAGGCTTTAACCCTTACAATGCCGAATTAAATTGTGTCGTCTGCTGTTTATTTTTTATTTTTTTCATCCAAACCATGTTTTGACACTTTAGAAACATTTCCAATGGAAATGATTCTAAAGTGTTAACCAAACCATGTTTTTATTGAGAAAGAACATCAGACGACAATTTACGTTTGCCACATTTTAATGGTTAAGCATTTGTACAAGTGCTCACATACTAGTTTATTATTGTTGTACAATAAACTTTATCAGAAAATTATTGATTGCTTCAGCAAAGTAGTACCAATAAACATGTTTGTCAACCAATTATTTTCTAATATACGCCGCAAATTTCAAAATTACAATTTTGTGATTCCTACATTGAATTTGTATGGATACCAGCATGCATCAATGAAATGATAAAATATCCATATAATCCTTTCTGAAAGAGGTTTGTAAGAATATACAAGTCAGTTGTGACCTTCATCAACTGAAGACAAGAAATCAGCAACACTGATGGAGGATTTACCTCTCAAAAACTTTAATGCATATTTCTAAGTCAATTGACCTTAACCTTGATCACAGGAGTCCCATAGAATGAATATATAGATGATGACAAATAAGCATATGAAGTTTCAAGATAGTCGGACTTACAGACAGACACCGAGACAATAGGTACCCGAAGACTTTTAGCGCAAATCTTGGACAGACAGATAGACTGACGAACAGGGTGGCGACAATGTGTACCCGAAAACATTTTTCTGGGTACATAATTACAAAGAACTATATCACCAAAGGGCTCCATTGATTGATTGATTGATTGACTGGATGCTTTTAAAGTCCCTTTAACCCTTTCAACACCAAGTAACTTAATAGGATGTTCCATGCCAATGTTTCACGCTATTTCATTCCTTTTTTTCATTCAAATTATCCCATTCTTCTAAAAGGTTAATCTGTATGACGTTTAAAATTATTAACATATAAATTCATGTTGTTAAACTGCTTGTAACTCATTTATTGTTTGTATATGACTATGTATGGAAATAAAAAACTTAAAACTTAAAATTATTAACAAACAGTGGAGCTCCTGATGAGACGGCTCGTTACGAGCCGGCTCATCTGGATCTGCACTGTTTGCAAACATTGTCTCTATAGAGGTCTGTGGTGTTGAAAGGGTTAATAGGTTATGTACAGATTATAGGACTACCACAAACTGGCAACAAAAGAACAACACAATTTCGCCCTTGTAGTCTTTACATTTATTGACATATAAAAGACACACTATTGCACATTAGTTTATCACAAAAGGAATGTACTTGTTTCAGAGATTTTCGCACAAAAGGAGAACCGGTAGTATTGTGATGAGTGTAAGCACAGACCTGTGCATGCTGATCCATTAAAGAGTCAATACCACCATCTTCGCTGCACTGGTTAAAAAGCAACATATAAGATTCTTCCAGAATGAAGCTCATATGGTTTACAGAAATCTGTACAAGGATGGATTAGTGGTGTTCAACTTGACACACTTCCACATGATGCCAGTACCCACAGACTTCAATCCTATACGTTTAGCAGCTTACAGTTATTATGTTATAACAAACAATTGAAGGGGTCGGTGGAATAAGACGACTAATACCCACATGAGCCCCTCTTCCACCGACCCCTTCAATTCATAACAACAGCAATACATACATAGAGCTACCAAGTTAGACATACACGTATACCACCACACTTCAAAGCATTTTTCAGGTCTGAATTATTTTTTTATAATTGAAGCTTAATCAACAACAAACCCATGAATCCAACATTTATCAAGGAATTACCAACAGCCAAAACGTTTGAATAGTCGGTTTGTGCTTATAATGTATAATAGAACATATATTCCAGCACAGAGTTTATTAAAACTTACAAATCTTAATCCATATCATGTTGAGGACTGATTAGAATTTAGAATAATTGAATAATTATTTAAAATAATAGAATCCACAGTATCAACAGTGAAGACTATCCATACCAGGTACAGTTCCCATCATGGCCAGCTCACAGGTAACAAGGCGTTAATAAACTTTGTACGACTAAAATGTTCGTAAGTGCATTTAGGATCGTCTGCAAATTTCAATTGATGGATTTACATTTATTGAGCATAGGCTGCATAAATGTAAATCCAATAATTGTTTACAAGAAAACATTGTTAATGTGAAATTTTCAGACTATCATAATTTTGCATTTACGAACATTTTAGTCGGAACAAACTTTAGTGAAACGGGTCCCTGATGTTTATCAATCATAATCCACCATATTTTGAAGACTGATTGGAACAAGGCATTGTTATCCCTGTTGACTAAGTTAATCCCCTCGCTGGCAGCCTTGATAATAAAACAAACAAAACTTTAATGCATTTGAACATAAGTCAAACGGGCAGTCGGACATGGGTCGTAGGCAAAACAAAGCGTCGCACACATTGTGACCAAATATTATCAAATCTGTGAAGCAGTTAATAAGTTATAGACAAGAGCTCCGCGGAGCAAGATGTCCCGCCTGGCGCAGTTTGATAGTACATAAGGAGCTTGTAATAACCTTGGGGTTAGTGAGCACCATGGGCTTTCTGTAGAATGATGCGGGATGTTACAAATGCATGTATGAAATATTAAAGCATAAACTGAGCGTTAACTTTTCCAAACACGTACATTTCTAAGTCTGTGACCTTGACCTTTGGGGTTAGCGGGCACCATGGGATTTCTGTAGAATCAGAGCTCCAGTTAAGGTGCGTAATTTGATCAACTTTGGGGGGAATTTTGTTATTTCTTCACAAAAAATGGCAAGTTGGGCGTGCTTTAGAATCGTCTCATTGAGACGATTCTAAAGCACTCTCAACTTGCCATTTTTGGTGAAGAACTAAGAAAATTTCTTGAATATTTGGTCAAATTACGCATCTTAACTGGAGATCTGTAGAATGATGCGAGATGTTACAAATGCATGTATGGAATATTAAAGCCTTCCATTGAGGGAAACAGAAGTTACAATGAATTAACCTGAGCATTAAGTTTTAGAAACAGAGCTAAACGCAAAAACTTAACGTTGAATGCATGTGAAAAGTAGGTCAATGGACCATGAAAAGTAGGTGAAGGCTCCCTCTGTGCGAGATGGTTACACCACAGAACCGCCGACGCCGACGGAAAAGCTATGCATATGTCCAGCTTCTGCTAAAGCAGGCGGGACAAAAAATGAAAGGTGTTACTAACATATATACGCACATACATGGACTAACGATATATCCCCTCTTGCCTCTCGGAATCAGAATCCACATGTAAACATCCACGACTATCCATGGTAACTAAAGTCCCTCGCCCGAGGGATGGGCCAGCTCGGAGATGACAAGGTGCAACAGTTCGTTCTGCTCGGCCGACAGTTTCGGCCACAGCTCCACCTGTATGGCCCGCAGTGACTCCAGATCCCGTGACTGGCACGCCATCTACAACACGCAACTGTGGTGGTGAAAGAACATGCAATGTATAGGGCTAATCTCGCTTCTTACTATTGTCTTTATGAAGTTTGAAAAAAAAATTGTGTTTGTTATGAGAATCACATATGTCTCACTTAATGGCAAACAGTGTAGTTACAGATAGACTGCACAGCTGTGCAGGCTGATCTGGGACTACATTGAGCGGACATGCTATAGGCACATTGTTCCAGTTACATACGAGACGAGCCATCTGCATAATTTCATTACATACGTTTACAAAATTTACAATATATTTCATAAATAAAGTCAAAAGTTAACAAAATTTTCAGAGTACATGACGTCATTTACGGAAAATATTGTAAATTTTGTAAACGTATTTCATGAAATTACACAGATGTCCAAAAGTACAAAATCACATGGCGTGTCTCATATGTGGCTGTGACGGGAGAAATGCGGCTTACAATATTTGTGACAAGTCTCGGTCCTGATCGGTTAGCCTGCAGCCGGTTATGGATCTGATGATTTGTTTCCTCAAATCATGATGGGTATTTCACTGATTGAATGCCAAACAGTGTAGGCCCTGATCAGACTGAGGGGATGTGGATGGGACTATACTGGTCGGACATGCCATAAGCTCCATTTCTCCAGTCGTCGACTGTGCATAGAAAAATATAAAAGATGTACATTATTTTCAAAATCAGCTTAGGTTCAACCTAACTACACTACTTACATTTATATACACATATACAGACACGAATGTATCTGTATGGGGAGCACTATTCAGTACCGGTACTTAATCCTAGTTACGCTGAATTAAAGTTGTCTGCTGGAAATGTTTTATTTTCAATATTTCTCGACAAAAACCTGGTTTTGACAGCACATGAGAATCGTCTCCAGTGGAGACGATTCTCATGTGCTGTCATAACCAGTTTTTTGTTAAGAATTAAAGCAAAAATGAAAAACAGCAGACGGCAATTTTCGTCAACAGCGTAGGGTTAAAATCATTTAATGGTAAATAGTGTTACGTCTAATACGACTGTCGATATGCAGGCTGAAAAGTATCTACAGTCGTTGCTGAATTTGTAAGATCAAGTATGTCAGATAACTGTTCTAATCTTCCATATGGGCAATAATTCAATGATAGGGATCATAGCTAGTTATTTCCCTTTGCAAATCTATTTACAGAGATCCGGTCCGATGCTGTATTTCAGTGTTTATTTCTTACTGAATAGCACAAAAATTGAGTTTTGCAAACAGAGTAGACCCAGATCAGTGCAGTCTGATCCGAGTCTACACTGATTGTAATAACATTAATAAGTGTGAAAATATGAATATGGCAAATAGTCCCAGATCAGATTGCATAGATATGTAGGATGATTTGGATCAATACTAGCTGAAATCACAATATCAACTCCTTTTCATAATAAATCATGCTATAATTGCTCTTTTTATAAGCAATAAGGCCATAAACTACACAATTTGGACCGGATTTCTATAAAAAAAATTCAACGGGAGATAACTAGCTATGATCCCTCATTTTATCTTTGTAATATTGAAAATAAATAATGTACAATGCCTGTTCAGAATAGTGTTCTGAACAAGCACTCTACATAAGTATGATTTATAAAAATAAATTCATTAGAAGCCTTGTGAATGTGTAAAATGTGTGAAGACATTATTTGAGCCTTTGCATTGGACATATGTAAGATTTCTGCAAGTTGGTAAAATAAAGCTATTCAAGCAGTACTGCAACTTACAACCACTGACTGCAGCATCAGAAACAGGTCTTCGTCCAGGAAATGAGCTGAAAGTAAACACACCGAGCATGGCAGAGGGTAAAACAACAGAAATCCCTCTAGCTGCATCTGACCAGGTAGCCACATGTACAAGTACATAACAGGGAAAAAGTATATAAACTGTTCCTGGAACTATTAAATGCTTTATCCAGTAAACAGGTGTCTTCTCCCTTTAACCATTTGAACCAGAAAGACCGCTATAGCGGTTTGTGCAAACAGTGCAGATCCAGATGAGCCGGCTCGTAACGAGCAGTCTCGTCAGGAACTGCACTTTTTGAAAGAAATTTTCATACTTTTGAAAACAAAAAAATACCCCCATTTCATAAATGAACTAGTCTGAAAACCAGTTTGTGACGATTGGATTGGTTGCTAATTTAACATATCAAATTCCATTCCAATTATTTAGGGGCGACAGGGTTAAAACACCTTCAAATCATGGGCAACAACAGAAATAAGAGTCAAGACCTGGAGATCTGCAGTGGTGGCATTACAGCATGATGTTCAATATGTTGCTGTACTGGAGAAATTTAAGCTTAACCCTTTCAACACAACAGGCCTGTATAGAGGTATTGGCAAAAAGTGTAGATCCAGATGATGTACTAATCTGAAAATCTATAAATTTGCAGGTCCACCTGTAAAGTTTACAGGTCCACCTGTACATTTATAGTTCCACCTGTTAAATATACAGGTGCACCTGTAATATTTACAGGTCCGCCTGTAAACTAGATGGCCGCGGCCTGCATGTCGCGCCTTGGGGCGAGGCATGGACACTAAAAAAAGAGATATAGTAGACGGAAAAACTCTAACCAAAAAACTTTAACCGGACACAAGTACGTACGGACGGACGTACGCCAAAGTGCCGACTATATCGCGCTTTCCGCAAGCGGTCGCGACAAAAACTTTAACCAAAAACTTTAACCAAAATTTCAAAGTAATTAAACCTTGACATTGGGCACAGGGGCCGCACGGGAGCGGGGTAGAATGAAAATATAGATGATGATAAACACCCAAGTGAAGTTTCAAGGTAATGGGCAAAGCAGGTGCATATATATAGTACATGAAAAAACTTTAACCAAAAACTTTAACCAAAAACTTCAAAGCAATTTGACCTTGACATTGGGCACAGGGGCTGAACGGGTGGGGGGTAGAATGAAAATATGGATGATGATACACAGGCTTGTGAAGGTTCAAGGTAATGGGCAAACAAGGTGCATATATATAGTACATGAAAAAACTTTAACCAAAAACTTTAACCAAAAACTTCAAAGTAATTTGACCTTGGGCACAGGGGCCGCCGCACGAGTGGGGGTAGAATGAAAATATGGATGATGATAAACACCCATGTGAAGTTTCAAGGTAATGGGCGAAGCAGTTGCAGAGATGACATTGGGCACAGGGGCCGCACGGGAGGGGGGTAGAATGAAAATATAGATGATGATAAACACCCATGTGAAGTTTCAAGGTAATGGGTAAAGCAGTTGCAGAGATATAGTATAACGAAAAACTTTAACCAAAAAACTTTAACTAAAAACGTTAACCAAAAACTTTAACCGGACACACGTACGTACGCCAAAGTGCTGACTATATCCCACTTTCCGCAAGCGGGCGCGACAAAAACAAGTTGTACAGGTGCACCTGTATATTTTACAGGTGGACCTGTACAATTTTATAGGTGTACCTGTATGTTTAGTTTTGACACCGTTCGTACACCATATGAATGACACTGTACAGACCCTGATCAGACTGCACACGCTGGTCTGGATCTACATTGTTTGCAAATGCCATTAGCCATTTTGTGCAGAAGCACAGGCTCTAGGCCCCATTTCTCTGTCACAGCTCACATATGATCCCTACTTTCATCTGACCGATACAACTAAACAAAATATGTCATCAAATTACTACAACAAAACAATGTACAATGTCTTATTAACCCTTTCAACACCACATGCCTGTATAGTGGTATTGGCAATCAGTGTAGATCCAGATGTGACGGCTCGTGACGAGCCGTCTCATCAGGATCTACACTTTTTGCAAGTCAATTTCATATTCTTGAGAACAAAAACACCCCCTTTTCATAAATGGACTAGTCTGAAAATCTTTTTGTGACGATTTGATTGGTCTGAAATTGACATATCAAAGTCCATTCTAGTTACTTGGGGTGAAAGGGTTAAATTAAATTACCAGAAGTATTTTCATCCGTTGATTCCCAGGCATATTTCTCCAGTGTCTGAGCATGCTCTGGTCGTATACGCTGTGGTGTCGGCTGGAATATAATATAATCATAGCTGGTCCTCACTGAGAGTGTAATCAGTGTTCATTTGTATATCATGCACATCTTAGCATATCCAGTTTCAAAATACTGTGTTGTGTTACATATTTTGTGCAATGGGAGATCCACATGGTGTCTGGTTTAGAGATCTTCCACTGTATGGGAGGCAAAATTAGCAATCCAAGACATATTTGTGGGCTTTACAATCATGTTGGAGAATAAAATGACAATAACAATATTTGTCACATTGTCCAAAGTAAGGTCTATGAGGACAATTGCAGGTATGGTACAAAATATTGCAACTTATCCTACGGTAGCTTATAATTTAACTACACTAGTTACAGGTCTCGGCATTTCATCAGTAAACGATACCAGAGAAAGAAACAAGCACGTACTTGTAGTAACATGGACCAGTAACAGATACATACCTGTAGTAACATAAGGAGCAGCACGCGCGTCACCTCACACCGAGCCAGGATGTCACAGTAGGCCCCGATAGGCTTACCCGTCACACTCGATCCTGCAACATCAAACTGTGCAAGGTCAACAACCATTTCACCCGTAAACATCTGTAGCCGATTTCATCAACATTGCAAAGTATACTTTTCTAGCAAAGTATACTTTGAGGGAGAAAATTTCAATTTAAGGATAAATTTATTAATTTTTATTATACTGAATTTATTACATTATCACAGCCAAAATGGCTGTGATAATGTAATAAATTCAGTATAATAATTCTGCATACTTGAAATCATCAAATATATGCAGTGGTTAGTTCTATATGAAATAATGCATTTCAGGAAAAATAAATGATTACTCCCTCAAAGTATACTTTGCTAGAAAAGTTGGTGAAATCGGCTACAGATATTTACAGTTGCGGTTTATGCAAACAGTGCAGATCCAGATGAGCCGGCTCGTAACGAGCCGTCTCATCAGGATCTGCACTTTTTGCAAGTAATTTTCATATTTTTTAGAACAAAAACCCCCTTTTCATAAATGGACTAATCTGAAAATATTTTTTCCAAAAATTGGATATGTCGGAAAATTAACATATTACAGTCCCTTCCAGTTACTTAGGGTTAAATGACCAGTGAGACAAACCTCCGCGCTCCTGCGCCAAGTAGGCCATCTCTGTGAACACACCAAGGGCACCATCGTAGTCCTCTACAAATCAAGAACGTTCAGTTAAATGTCAGACATGAAATGGACATTAGCGAATTTGAGACTGGGACTTGAGAAACCGGGCTTAAGATAGTTTAGCAAGTCTAGTTACTGGTCAGCTAGCACATTCCTAAAGTACCAGTGATCAACTTTCTTAGAAGCATGATGGGTGTTTCACTGATTGAATGGCAAACAGTAGACTGTTCAGTATACAGGGGTTTACACTGGTCCCAAAAACTATAAATCCATTTTCTCACATGCTAGAACAGTGAACCAAGTGTAGATCCCGAACAAGATGGTCCAAAATGACAGCATACATCATTATAAATTATAATCATAACAAGTCACCTCATCAAAATTTGCAAAATTATCCTTTCTGATTAGAATAGCCAAAAAACCTAGACTAGAAATGTGGCCTGTCGGCACATGAATGCCCCCGCTGGCAGCCAGAGAAAACGAGGCAGATTTGAAAACAGAGAGGGCCCGATAAGTGTTGATTTGTCACACCATAAAAGTAGACCATCAGAGCAATGGGTGTGTGAAATGTCAAGCAGATCCAGACAAGGAAACAGTTTGTTTGTTTGTTTGTTTGTTTGGGTTTAACAGCCTATCAACAGGAAACAGACATTGTAAGACACTTACAGGTAGCCAGGTCTGTAGCTAGTACAGTTTAAAAATTTTACGAGTTACAAGGTTGATGACGGACAAGACGGACGGACAAGGGCAACACTAAATTCCCCCTCCACTGTCGTGGTGGGGCATACAAATTAACATGACAGAGTCCATGCCAGATGAAAATGTTAATTGTTAGATGTGTATATACAATACAGGGATTGCTACAGCCGAGACTTACTTGTGGCTATCTTACAGGATGCCATATAGCCCAGGGATACCAGGCAGTCCAGCGGGCTCTGGAATAAACGACAGGATATAACATGATTCCCTATAGTGTATGTATCCTGGAGATAATTAATCAGCTATACGAAGCATGTAATTATCATTACAGTGGAACCTCTCTAATTTTTCATGGGTTTCTTGGTTTTTATCCGAGGTGATCCGAGGTGATCATGTCTGTTCATGATCGCATAGCACACAACTATGGCTCAGAATTATCAAATGCATGATTTACAGTGAAACCTCTCTAAACCGGACACCCTGGGGACCTCGCAGGGTGTCCGGTTTAGAGAGGTTTCACTGTATAAAGAAATTGAGTATTCACAGAAATTTGTGGGCATGGAAAACAGGACGAAGAGAACATTCTGCTTCTTACAACTAGCTATCTATTAGGCACCGGCTCACAAATTTAGTCACTGAAAATTACATATTACCAGCAGTAAAAACTTTTGAATAGAATCGAAAGGTGCTGAACCCTTAGAATGCGGGAAACCTAAATTGGCGTCTGCTGCTGTTTTATTTTTTGTCTTCCTCCTCAATGAAAACATGGTTTGACAGCACTTTAGAATCATTTCCATTGGAAATGATTCTAAAGTGTTGCCAGACCATGTTTTTGATAAGAAAATTTAAAAAGTAAAAAATAAGTAGCAGACAACAAATTTAATTTACATTGAAACGGCTAAAGAAAATCAACGTACAAAAAAAGTATCATTTAGGACCAAGCATGGTGGATAAAACATTTGATCGGGGGTTACTGTGTGACTGGACAAGATTACTGCAAATGCTGAATGGTCCCTTCTGTGTAATATGGGCCACAATGTTGGTAATACCTGTGACTGGAGCTCAGCTGCCCTCTGATAATGGGCCATCGCTTCACCGGGTTTGTTCATCTTCTGGAAACACAACCAGGATATTGAGCTTATTATACTATCAACAGAGCTCTGGACAGATAAGGTGCGTATTGGCGTATTTTACGCACTTATTTTAGCAGAATACGCATTGATTATCAAAGTGGAGTACAAAATGCTCACAGCAACGTGAAAATATGCATTGATTTTCAAATTGAGTAGTGACTAGTGACAATAGTGTAATAAAGTTAAAGATTTACTTAGTCGAGCTGCAAAGTGTTTGCTTTTTGCAGCTCAAATAAGTGAATTTTTTAATTTGTTTTATTTTTTATCATTTCTTCCCTATTTAATATTAAAGGAAGAAAATCAATAATACATTTGCAAAAGTAAAATACGCATTGAATTTGAAATCTGGGTGTATAATACTCTTTAGGTACTAACATGCTACAATGTACTATACATGAAAAGGGGCTGCATGGGGAGGGGTACACACATCATTTCTGATTCATCATTAACCCTTTCAACACCACAAACATGTATAGTGGTATTTGAAAATAGTGTAGATCCAGATGAGCCGGCTCGGGGCGAGTAATTTCCATATTTCTGAGAACAAAAACACTCTTTTCATAAATGAACAAGTCGGAAAACAGTTTTGTGACCATTGGATTGGTTGGAAACAGGAATTCCGCTGGGGAAAATAAAAAATCGCCAGTTCAAAAAATAATATTTTTTTTTAATTTTTATCGCCAATTGTTTATTTTTATCGCCAATTGCGAAAGTGGCGATCGCCAGCAGAATCCCTGGTTGGAAAATTAACATATAAAATTCAATTCCAGTTACTTGGGTTAATACAAACGCCTCATAATTGGTCAAACAAATGTCAAAGCACGGCACCTGCTAACAATGAAGCTGCTGCATTGTTGGGAATTCTATCAAATGAAATGGTGCAATTGATTTTTATAGTTCGCCCTACTTTCTAAGCCAATCGCTGGCCAGTATCGAGCTACACTTATTTCACATATTGCAAGATATAACCACAATACGTTGCATATTACCAGATATAATCATTAATTTTTCGGCAGGAAAAAATGGAAAATGAATACTCGGATGGGAGATGCATAGTAAAATTTGGATGAACTATAAATATGTTATTGTTCACATACTGAAATTTTAAGGAACTAAATGCTGCGGTCGCTAGCGCTCCCTCGCATTTAATTCCTTAAAAATCCAATATATGAACACTAACTTATACATATAGGTCATTTGCAGAGCATGAAGCAAGCAATGAACCACATATTTAATATTTAAAAACAATATCCGAGTCACAGTGACGCATAGATGGGTATTTTACAATCCAAATTTACTGAAATACGTTCTGGCCTTGAAAAGATAGAATGACTTAAGTTGATTATATTTTAAATCTTTGGTGTGATTGGCTAGATGGAGTCACCTGTAGGGCATTGCCAAGTTCCATACTGAGGGCCGCCGCCAGTGACACGTTCTTGTTCTCTATATGCACCTGCAATCACAACACTCATCTTTTGACCAACATTGAGAATTTGCAGCTGAAATAAGTAAATTTTTTAATTTGTTTTATTTTTTAGCATTTGTTCCCTATTTAATAAGGAAGAAAATCAATACTATATTTGTAAAAGTAAAAAATGTATTCAGGGCTGTACAAATTGGCACGCCCGAAGCCCGGGACAAGTCGGTTTTAATCTCGGGCAAGTGCCTCTATGCTGGAATTTAGTCCCGGGCAAGTCACTATTTTCTGTTAGAACATCCCGCCACAAGCCCGTTTTTTGGAACCGGACTGTCATAAACTTAATCCCAAAACTGACCACTTTATCGATCGATAACGCTGCGGGCGTCCTGGCGATTCGCAGCTACTGTGTTACACAGTACCTGTGTATCGCAATAAAGTGATATAGCAATCTACAGCGACCCTGATTATATTAATTTAATCGAATTTGAAAGTAATTAGCGAATTAGGGAAAATATTCTGCGGCGATCGATGGTTATTGATTTATTTTATGTATGTTAACGTTTTCGTCTCACTGCGTCGACAGGCCAAGAGACCTAACTTTAGAGAAATAAATGTATGTTCCTTCACGGGGTGGAAATGGAATTTAAGGTTCTTAATTTAAATTATCGTTTCTACGCGGCATATAAACGAAAAAAAAAGGGAAATTTAATGGGATGGACATACTATGAAGGTATGTTTGATTCCCAAGGCGATGTTTGAACGAACCCACAACCTCCAGATTGGAAGTCGGTGTTCTAAGCCATAGGTCACAACCCATACCTTATAAACGAAGGAAAGAAATGCTCCTAACGAGCGACCATACGTACTTAGAATAACAGCTGACGTAACGCGCGGTAAACTGAAATGGCCTACGTGACAATTGACATTTACGTTCCAACAAGATTTTCACGGTGTGTAATCGATCGTATTTCCTCGCCATCATATGAAACCCGACTCGAGAAACACAAATTAAGTTGTGGATTTCTGAATTTGTCAATTGTTTGTACGGTCTAAGAAATCAAACAAATGTGACAATTCTTTTTACAAAATATTAGAATCGTCTAAGGAGACAATTCTCATGTGTTGCCAAAACATGTTTCATTAAGACATCGGACAAATGTGAAAAGAAAACCCGAATACATTGATATTTCTTTACAACAACATATTTTGACAACATTTGAGAATCGTCTTAGGAAACGATTCTCATGTGCTGCCAAATCTTGGTTTGATAAAAAAATCAAACAAATGTGAAATTCCACAAGCTAATGCGTAATTATCAATTCATCGGCTATGCGATAACGTGAGCGACTACATAGCGTGGTCTTGGTATGTTTGTTTCCACAGAATTCTACAGGTCAGTCACACTTTGCACGTGAAACTGGATTAGCGACTGATGATTGTAAACACCATCAGGTGTGCAGCTAGACCGAAAATGATATGTCGCAAATGTGCTAATTGGGGATGGGTGGGTACGGCCATATTTATTTTTTGTTACAATCTCGCGTTTTTGCGATCTCGATCTCGCCTTCCGCTTTTGGAAATACGATTTGCCCATGCATGTGTAGACAGCATGAGTGTTGGATTTGCGTTCTACGTACGTACATGCATATAAAGCATGCTAGTTCGAATTGTATTCTACGTACGTACGTACATGTAATGTATGCGCAAAACACAATTTCAACACGCATGTATTCTACACACACATATTACAGGCCCGTAGCCAGACCTGTTTGAAGGGGGGGGGGTCGTTTCGAAGGCCCAAAGGGCCTGAGGTATCTAGGGGGTCCGGCGGCATGCCCCCCCCCCGGAAAATTTTAAATATAGGTGGGTGGTCTGAAATGCAATTTCCTGCATTCTCCGCAACAGCCAAGCTTCTAACTGTGACCTTCCATACCCGATTTTTTTTTCTCTGAAAAATTGGACCTCGAGGCTGGGCGGGGGGGGGCGTCGTCCGACCGCTCCGACCCCCAGGCTACGGGCCTGCATAATGACTTGAACAAACGTATTTCCAAAAGCGGAAGGCGACATTGTGAAAAGGCCGAGGTGAAAACGCGACATCGCGGTCTCGAAAACGAACGCGAGATCGCTAGGCGAAAACGCGAGAATGAATACAATAGAATCTCACGTTTTCGCCTCGCGATTTGGTCTCGCGTTTTCACGATCTTGTGTATAGGTCGACGATGCGATGCAGTAGCCTAACCAATAACACGTATCGAAATATGTTTTTTTTTGCTCAATAAACGTGTATTGGCAGCACATAGAATCGTCTCCTAAGACGAGTATCATTTTTTGTCAAATTATGTTTTTGTTGTCAAGAAATATAGATGTTTGTCCACATGTGTTCTATTTCTTAATAAAAACGTAAATATGTTTTTGCAGCACATGAGAATCGTCTCCTAAGACAATGTTTACGTGTCCTATTAGGGACATGTGGCAACCTCGCGTTTTCAAGCTTTGGAGACGAAAACGCGAAATTCTATCATATTCAATCTCGCGTTTTGCAAACACGCCGCACATGCACATGATGCATGAGCAAAACTAATCCGAATTTTTCAAAAGCGAAAGGCGAGATTGCGAAAACGCGAGACGATTCTCATTATTTTAGGAAACGATTTTTATGTTTTATTATTGTCGATAAATGTGTTTTGAGTATGCACTTGTCGCAACGTTATGTCCGCAGTGGCACAGTGACAAAAGACCACAAGAATAAATATGTACTATACAATGTTTATTATTATAGATATTTAATATAATATGTATATGTGCCAAGTGCTCAATTGTATTATATTTAACAACTATGATAATAGTTTTTGTTTTGGGACAGTTTCGTATAAGAAATATTACGAGGACAAGTCACTTTTTCAAAATTACTTGCACTGAAAATTATATTTTCCGGGACAAGTCCGGGCAAGTCACTTTTGTCAAGTCAAGTCAAGTCCGGGACAAGTGACTAAAAAATCAATTTGTACAGCCCTGGTATTGAATTTGAAATATGGGGGTATAA
This sequence comes from Conchocele bisecta, assembly GCA_029237695.1. Lineage (NCBI taxonomy): Eukaryota > Metazoa > Mollusca > Bivalvia > Lucinida > Thyasiridae > Conchocele > Conchocele bisecta. The sequence continues at coordinate 65,272,388 of CM055267.1, forward strand.
TACTTTTTTAGATACAAAACTTATCTGGAGCTCTGTATCATAACACTATACCCGGATGGAGACACTGTAGCAGTTGAAGCTGATAAGCCAGATGCCGTGACTAGCAGCTGAAGCTGATAACAAACAATAAGACCACGGTTACTTTATATCACTGATACAGAACAACAACACCACTGCAAGTTTACATAATGACAACATACCCTGATGGCGTGGCTGTAGCAGTTGATGGCGGCAGTCAGGTGTTCCTGGAAGCTGAGACAGCGCAGGCTCACATTGTCCATCTCTGCCTCTATAAAGTCCCGCGCGGCCTCCGTCAGGGCATGCGCCTCGCCCGCAGGGTTCACCAGTGTGTGCTCACACCTGCCAAGTTTGAGCAAGACTGATTGAGCATGTACTCCGTTCAGAATGCTCAAAATCAGGTTTCGGCCAATCAAACTGCCTAATTTAGAGCATGAATATGGAAAATATGCTAAGAAAGACTTAGATTTATATGCACAACCCTTTCTCATGCTCGAAATGAGGACGTTTAATTACCGTAGTTTAAACCTAGACTGTATTTGAAATTATCATTGATAAGTCTAAATTATACTATTACAGGAGTTCCTTATTTATCCATGAACTCATACATTGTGTATTGAGCCATCTCCACTTAAAGGTGCAAGTCCTGAGTAAATTTAAAACGTAAAATTGCAAACTAGGAAATAATTTTGGAGATATAAGGCAAATATACCGCAAATGCTGGCACACATGTACATTGTATGTAGAACAATGTTGTCAATAAAGTGGACACGCACCTTGCCTGAGCTAGACAACAAAATGCTGCATACTGGGGGCACTCCTGCTGCTTCAAACTCTTGGCCAGGGCACCTGTAATAGTTCCAGTCGTTGAAATACATGAAATAACAAGGGCATTGTTATTACGAAGCTAATCCCCTCGCTGGCAGCCTTTAATAATAATAAAAAATATATATTATTTTTAACACAATTGCCTTACAAAGCCTTATAAACAAAGTGAATATAAGTCCTCAGTGACCTTGGGCGGTCGGACGTGGGTCTTATACAAAACAAAGCACCATCCGTGGACACACATGTGGCCAAATATTATCAAAATCGGGGAAACGGTTCATAAGTTATTGAACGAAGGTGAAAATAAACAGGGTGGTTAATTTCAGGGATGAATTTTAAGTCCAATTACTGTCAACTATTTCCGTGCTAGCGGTGAAAATAACATCCAACAAATTACGAGCATGTTTCTTATTTCACTCTCTTACTATGTCTTGGAATTTCATTTGAAGTGATTCCAGTGGAGTGGACTCTATTCCATGACAAATTCATGATATTAATAGTGAATATTAAAAAATATAATGAAGTGTTGTCTGATATTTTTTAACTATTTATAGACCACAAATTTCCCAGCATGCAAAGAGTTAATGAAAGCACTGGGGGTCTCTGTAATCATGGTTAGAAACTAACAAAAAGAAGCACTCACCCAATTGACAAATTTGGGCAAATTCGGGGAATGACCATTGTAAACCACAGTTCACTCAGTTTACACTTGCCTAACATGATTTAAACTTGCATTTGGCAAGTGGGCGAGTGTTAACCGTTTCAACGCCACAGACCTCTATAGCAGTTTGCAAACAGTGTAGATTCAGATAAACTGACTTGTAACGTCCATCCAAGTTGAACAGATATATTTTCCAGAGTATCTGGTTTAGAGAGTTTCACTGTACCAAGAGAAAATATGGTTTTTGGAATAGCCGCTGCAGGCAACATATTCAGTAAATATAATACTCACCATACTGCTCACTTCCCTCTGCAACGTTTGGCCGCTTCAAGAATCGTCTGCAAAAATCATTACATTATATATTGAAGGAATACAAAGACATCTTGGGCTACTGATAATATTGGTGCATTGCCTGGGGAAAAGTAACGGGTTCCTTAAATAATTTCACAACAACTAATTCTGCATTGTGTTTGAGAAAGTTTATATGAAAATTATAAGCATGATAATGTTTTGAACTAAATAAAATATATTCTTGTATCTGTCTAGTATTTACATTATTCTAACAGTAGTGTTCTGTTCTGGTTAGATACTTCTAAAAAAAGATACCAATTTGCAGAAAGTTCCCATTTTGTTATAGTGTAATACCTTTGTTACACAATAACAAAATGGGCACCTCCGGCCAGTTGGCATCTTTTTATGAAATATATGACATGGGTTGGCTATATTGTTGTGATGCTACTTTGTGCTTTTAACCTTAACATACTTTATCACCTGGTTCCCGGTTCTGGTCAAATGATATAACAATTATATAACTCACCACGGAACCAACTTTCTTGGATTTCGCTATGCACGAGCGGTTTGTTTATATCAGAAGCCCATGTGCTCTATCTCTCTCTTTTATGCACTAGACATCGACACAAACGGACAGGTACTTATAACCCACCACCTCCTTTGTGCCATGTGCATTGAGGCCTTCAGGTAAGTTTTGTTTTTTTGTTTATTAGTGTTTTAACAGCTAAGGTCATGTAAGGCCGGGCAAACGGGTTCGATCCCATTTTAACCTGCTGCATTGGGGGGAAAATCCCAAAATCAGAACGGAATATTTACATCAAGAACAAATATATTCAGCCCAGGAATTAGAATAACCTGACCTGGTGCCAGGTCCATACCACACCAAAGTCATTTGGCCCCTTCCCCTAAAATAGGATTACGAATATCGTAATACTCACATAAGGAGTATAACCAGATTCAACTGTCACATACAAAATGTCAAAGACGTATGTGAGGGCCAAACCAGGTCTCCAGTCGGGATTCCGGTAAGGATGAACCCCGATCGTTAAATTACCCATCGCGTGCTCCCACCTGCCACCCACCTCCAGGTAAGTATAACTTCCCTGTGAGGCTGTGAGGTAAGCATTTATTGCTGTATACTTTTAAAGCGATAAGCATTTATTGCCTGTGAACCACAGGCAACTGTTACAGACTGTCATGTATAATATCCCACCACTCAGGGTAATTACAACAATATACATTATGTAATATAAATAATTATTATGATAAACAGACTTATGAAGTTCCAAGTCAATCCAACTGACTGAATACTGTTGGAAATATGTCAAGTAAAAGGTTATTTGACGTTGACATTAGGAATGTGGGTTACATTCCAGTGCTATAAAATAACAAGAACACAGTAACACTGATGGATATCATGTACCCCTCAAAACAAAAACTTTAACACAAACTTGTAAGTCATTTACCTTATGCACAGGGGCCACACGAGACAATGAGTGGGACACAGAATGAAAATATGGATGATGTCTAATTCTGTAAGTGGGACTTCGTCCATTTAATCGATATAAAAGATTCAATCAATGACACCTCAAGTGAAGAAGCATATGATATCAATACGACAATAGGATCATGTCGAAAATAGCGACATTAGCTGTAAAAAAATATAAACCGTATGTGTTGAAATAGCATTACTTTTTTAGTTTATTTGTAATGCTTCTATATCTTCCAAGAACATCGCCGTCTTTCTCCATTTTAATTTGTCAGAATTCCGTTGCCAAACGTATAATAAATCGCAAAATTCGGAACAGAATTTCAGAAATCCATATTCTGTTGTTGTTGTATGTCCTGAATTACAGCCGCTTACTTTTCGGCTCAACCTAGGATCGCCGGATCGCCGGCAAATGTCTCATCCACGCAGGTGAATGTCACCAATTTCAAGTTCAGTTGGATGACACATGGCAGTTTAAAATAGCCGCCAATGTGAGGAAGCTACGTTCAAAATTGTTGATGCCTACGCAACCATAATTGTGACCGCTATTTCTCACTTTCCACTACCGTGAGTGACATGAAACACTAATATTATTTTAAATGTAAATAATACTGTGTTGCGCAGGCACAGAGTCAATATATCTGCAGCTACCTGTTTTATTTGGAGGAAAATTGGTGTGACCAGGGACAACTGCAGAAAGCTTGTTTGGAACAGGTCTTGTTTTGATAATGACTGTGTGTTACCTACACTGTCTTTTCTTTTACTTTTTTTCCACAGAAACTACTATGTCATGGAGAATCGCTTTCAAGCTTTGGCAGTGATCTACAAAAAAGAAATGTATATCTGTTGAAAATTTCTAGTCGAGAGCATAGTAAACATTATCTCATAAAAACAATTACCGGTAATTATGTTACTATTTGATCCATGAATGGCAAAACTTGCCATTTAATAGAAACATCGTCAATTTGAACTTCTAGGCAAAACAGATGAAACAGAAATTGATCAGCTTCAATGATGACAAATAAGACATCAGTATAGACATGATTAAGCATCTGGTTGAGAACCAGTCTTCGAAGACCAAGACAACTTCACCTTACAAGACTACACAAGGATCACCCAAATGCACAACATCTGACGAACAAACGCTTTGACAACAAATCATCCGCAATATGGAAATAATCTACAATAATAGAAGCTACAGATGGCTTCATCTTTGCCTACCATTTCCTAGGCACCATGCTAGAGATTGAAGGCATTCAGCATACATGAACAGCTTAATTGTGGTTATGTCTGGAGAAATGGGGCTTATGGGATTTATGACTAATGTATGTGTAGATCCTGATAAAATAGCGCACTAATGTAAGCAGATTCAACTGTCACATACAAGAATGCCAACGACGTATGTGAGGGCCCAACCAGATCTCCGGTCGGGATTCCGGTAAGGATGAACCCTGATCGTTAAATTACCCAGCGAATGCTCCCACCTGCCACCCACCGAATGCTGAACAGTGCAGATCCTGATCAGAACAGTGCAGATCCTGATCAACAGCTAAGGTCATTTAAGGCCAGGTCAATGGGTTTAATACTGAATCCCATATATTACCTGTACAAATGGGTGTGTGTGGGTGGGGGAATGGCTGGGAAATCACAAAATCAGAACTGAATATTTGCAATAAAAAAAACTACATATACATATTCAGCCCGGAAATCAGAATAATCCTGATCTGATGCCAGGTCTTCGCCACACCAGAATCACTTGGCCCCCTCCCAAAAGCAATAGGATCAGTAATAATCTTACTGCTTTTATATATAATGGGCAATAACCCAATTCAACTCCCGGGTAACAACAGAGCCAAAGATAAAAACGTACCTGAGGGTTAAACCAGACAAATCGCTATTCCTATAAGGAGGAACCCCTGCCGTTAATTTATGCCGTAGCATTCACGTGACCAACTACCCACAGATCCTGACCAGAATACATGCGGATACACAGACTGATCTGGATCTTATTGGTCACAAAACCCATAAGCCCCATTTCTCCAGTCACAGCCACAATTACAGCATTGATGTCCAAATCTCCAATATTCTGTCAAATTCACTACCATGTGTATTTTGAATTGAAATGAACAATTCCAACTAATGAACAATTCCAACTATATTAACCCTTTCCCTGATAGAGACGACTTTTCACGCCTCTGCAGAAGATGTCTTTTGAAAACATTGTGGGAAAAGGAGAAATTGCTTGTAACAAGCAATTTCTCCTTTTCCCACAATGTTTTCTACTCTATCAGGTAATTTAACCATCATTTGACCCAGCATTTCATTCTTTTATTCAGATGTTTTCGATTTGGAAGAGTCGAAATATCGCAAAACAGGGAAAGGGTTAACACTCTCAGGTAAAATTTGCTCGAATTCAGATGCTACAAAATTTCAGTGTTTTTCTTGTGGCTTTGGCAACATATAGTCATTTTAAGCCGGTGAACAGGGTCGAATCCCGTATTTCACCTGTATAGATGGGGAGAAAATCACAAATTATAACTGAATATTTACAAAAAACATATATTCAGCCGTAAAATAGAATATCTTGATCTGGTGCCAGGTCTTCACCACACCAGTCACTTAGACCCAGCCTCTACAACTTATAGGATTAGTATTAATCTTACTTAATGAGTATAACCAGATTCAACTCTCACATGCAAGGAAGCTAATTTGAATTTTCAATTTATTGGTGTTTAATCGCCTATCAACAGCTAAGGTCATTTAAAGCTGGGCCTAAAAGTAATAGGTTTGTTTGTTTGTTTATTGGTGTTTAACGGCCTATCAACAGCTAGGGTCATTTAAGGCCGGAGCAAAGGTTTTCATCCTGTATTTAACCTGCTGCATTGGGGTAAAAATCCCAAAATCAGAACAGAATAATTACATCGAAAAAAATATAGAATTAGAATAACCTGACGTGGTGCCAGGTCCATACCACACCAAAGTCACTTGGCCCCTTCCCCTAAAAGTAATAGGATTGCAAATAATCGTAATACTCACATAACGGGTATAACCAGATTTAACTGTCACATACAAAAATGCCAAAGATGTACGTGAGAGCAAAACCAGGTCTCCGGTCGAGATTCCGGTAAGGAATGAAAGCCGATCATTAAATTACCCGCATGCTCCGACCTGCCACCAACCAAAAATAATAGGAACTAAATTGGTCAGTAAGCGAGGCTTACGGAATACCCACCGTGTGGGCCCAGGTACCCCTAAATATGTATACAAAAATCCAAGTGTGTGGGCTTGTAACCTGGACTCTGGGCTTAGCGGGGGCGGCACCAACATGAATTTGTCACAGGGTGGTAGAGTTCCATTGGAGCAATGCGTGTGTGAAATGTGAAGCAGATCCGAGCAAGGAAATAGAAGTTATAACTGATTTCTTTGATATTAAGTTTTGTAAAGAGACTAAGTATGTGACCTTGACCTCGAGATCAGCGGGAATTTGTCATAGCCTGACAGTAGAGCCTTTAGAGGAATGCATGCATGAAATATTAAGAATTTTCGATGAAAGAAATAGAAGTTATAACATATTTCTCTGATGTTAAGTTTTGTAAAGTATGTGACCTTGACCTTGGGATCAGCAGGGGTTGGACGGTCGTGGATTTGGCACAGCATGGTAGTAGAGCCTTACAGGAATGCATGTGTGAAATATTAAGTATTTTAGATGAAGGAAACAGAAGTTATAACAGTATTTCTCTGATGATAAGTTTTGTAAAGAGACCAAGTATTTGACCTTGACCTTGGGATCAGCGGGGGTTGGACGGTCGTGGATTTGGCATGGTATCAACATGGTAGTAGAGCCTTACAGGAATGCATGTGTGAAATATTAAGCATTTTAGATGAAGGAAATAGAAGTTATAACAATATTTCTCTGATGTTATGTTTAGTGAATCACGGATGGACGGACAACCTGACTCCAGTATACCCCCCACAACTTTATTAGGAGGGGGGCGTTAATTCGAGGTTATACGGTATGTATGTGACGTTGACCTCGAGATCAGCGGGGATTTGTCACAGCATATGAAATATTAAGAATTTTCAATGAAAGAAATAGAAGTTATAACTATTTCTCTGATGTTATGTTTTGTAAAGAGACTAAGTATGTGACCTTGACCTTGGGATCAGCGGGGGTTGGACAGTCGTAGATTTGTCACAGCATGATAGTACAAACCTTAGAGGAATGCACAAGTGAAATAATAAGAATTTTCAATGAAGGAAATAGAAGTTATAACTTATTTCTCTGATGTTAAGTTTTGTAAAGAGACTAAGTATTTGACCTTGACATTGGGATCAGCGGGAGTTGGACGGTCATGGATTTGGCACAGCATGGTATTAGAGCCTTACAGGAATGCATGGGTGAAATATTAAGAATTTTAGATGAAGGAAATAGAAGTTAGAACAATATTTCTCTGATGTTAAGTTTTGTAAAGAGACTAAGTATTTGACCTTGACCTTGGGATCAGCGGGGTTGGACGGTCGTGGATTTGGCACAGCATGGTAGTAGAGCCTTACAGGAATGCATGTGTGAAATATTAAGCATTTTAGATGAAGGAAATAGAAGTTATAACAATATTTCTCTGATGTTATGTTTAGTGAATCACGGATGGACGGACAACCTGACTCCAGTATACCCCCCACAACTCGTTGCGGGTGGGGGAGGGGGGGGGGGGGGTATAAAAACGGTGAGACAGTAGGGAATAAAACAACTGAATGAACTAGATTGGTCAGTAAGCGAGGCTTACGGAATACCCTCCGCGTGGGCCTAGGTACCATAAAATATGTAAAAATTTCCAAGTGTGTGGGCTTGTGACCTTGACTCTGGGATTAGCGCGAGCGGCATGAACGTGAATTTGTCACAGGGTGGTAGAGAATTTTTTTTTTACCAAGGACCGCCAATTTCAAACACAAATAAGGATTTAAGGATTATTTGTGTTTGAAATTGGCGGTCATTGGTAAAAAAAAATAATTTTTTATTTGGGGTGGGGGGGCGGGGGGGGGGGCGTTTATTAGGAGGGGGGTCGTTTAATTCGAGGTTTATACGGTATGTATGTGACGTTGACCTCGAGATCAGCGGGGATTTGTCACAGCATATGAAATATTAAGAATTTTCAATGAAAGAAATAGAAGTTATAACATATTTCTCTGATGTTATGTTTTGTAAAGAGACTAAGTATGTGACCTTGACCTTGGGATCAGCGGGGGTTGGACAGTCGTAGATTTGTCACAGCATGATAGTACAACCTTAGAGGAATGCACAAGTGAAATAATAAGAATTTTCAATGAAGGAAATAGAAGTTATAACTTATTTCTCTGATGTTAAGTTTTGTAAAGAGACTAAGTATTTGACCTTGACATTGGGATCAGCGGGAGTTGGACGGTCATGGATTTGGCACAGCATGGTATTAGAGCCTTACAGGAATGCATGGGTGAAATATTAAGAATTTTAGATGAAGGAAATAGAAGTTAGAACAATATTTCTCTGATGTTAAGTTTTGTAAAGAGACTAAGTATTTGACCTTGACCTTGGGATCAGCGGGGTTGGACGGTCGTGGATTTGGCACAGCATGGTAGTAGAGCCTACAGGAATGCATGTGTGAAATATTAAGCATTTTAGATGAAGGAAATAGAAGTTAGAACAATATTTCTCTGATGTTAAGTTTTGTAAAGAGACTAAGTATTTTACCTTGATCTTGGTATCAGCGGGGGTTGGATGGTCGTGGATTTGGCACAGCATGGTAGTAGAGCCTTACACGAATGCATGTGTGAAATATTAAGCATTTTAGATGAAGGAAATAGAAGTTATAACAATATTTCTCTGATATTAAGTTTTGTAAAGAGACTAAGTATTTGACTTTGACCTTGGGATCTGCGGGGGTTGGACAGTCGTGGATTTGGCACAGCATGGTAGTAGAGCCTTATAGGAATGCATGTGTGAAATATTAAGCATTTTAGATGAAGGAAATAGAAGTTATAACAATATTTCTCAGATGTTAAGTTTACGGACTAAGTATTTGACCTTGACCTTGGGATCTGCGGGGGTTGGACGGTCGTGGATTTGGCACAGCATGGTAGTAGAGCCTTACAGGAATGCATGTGTGAAATATCAAGCATTTTAGATGAAGGAAATAGAAGTTATAACAATATTTCTCTGATGTTAAGTTTACGGACGCACGGACGCACGGACGGACGGTTTGGAGCTTTTTGTTCTTTAAAAGATCAAAGGATTAGCTCCTAAAGATCAATGGAATTAGGAGCTTACCGACTATAACAAAGGAATCCTTTGTTACTAACCCTTACCCTAAGCTCCTAAACCCCCGATGCTGGTGCGCACGGACGGACGGACGGACGGACAACCTGACTCCAGTATACCCCCCCACAACTCGTTGCGGGGGGGGTATAAAAAGTAAAGTTCTGTATGGTGGTGGTGAACTAGGCGTTTGGTCCTTCCAGCATCAGGAGACAATGAGTTTGCTGGTGCACCGACAAAAAGAAGCACGCTATAGGCCACCAATATGCTGGACAATACACAAGTCATGATCATGGAGAATATTTACCCTTAGAATGCTGGAAAGTTTGGAAACGATTGTCGTCTGCTGTCGTTTTATATTTATTTTCTTTCTAAATATTGTACATGTAATATATGGGATTTAGTATTAAACTCATTGACCGGGCCATAAATGACATTAGCTGTTGATAGGCCGTTAAACCACAACAAACAAACTTTCTAAACATAAGCATGGTTTGACAACACTTCAGAATTATTTCTTGTTATTGATATTATAAGAAAAATGGAAAATAGAACAAACGGCAAAAGACAAAACTTAATTCAGCAGTTTAAGGGTTTAGTAATCCAGTGAGACGGTGCAGATAGGAAGATGGCAACAGATGGCTTTGATCAGATGTCACAGATGTACTTGCTGATATCGGGCTACACTGGTTGCGACTCACGACCTCTAAGTGCGTCACATACGAGACGCGCCATTTTGTACCCAATAATATGTGCAATTTTGTTCACGAAATACATTTACAGAAACAATGATATTTTGTGTAAATGATGTCGAAAGAAGACAAATTTGCCACAGCAAATGTATAATTCTATTTGTGTAAATGATGTCGAAAGAAGACAAATTTGCCACAGCAAATGTATAATTCTATTCCGCATTTGCTGTGCAATTTCATCAATTTTCATGTCAATTTAATGACAATATCGTAAATTTTGTTTTCATGAGATATCGCTCATGTTCTTATCTCTTTGCATGCTGGGAAATTTGTGGGCTATAAATAGTTCAAAGATAGCAGATGACAATTCCTTATAATTTCAAGATATATTTACAGAGAAATAAAACATATACTCTTAATTCGTTTGGCGGATATTTTCGCCGCTAGCATGCAAACAGTTAAGTACAGAATCACATGGCGTGTCTCATATGTACGCTGTAGTAGTAGTGGGTGGCAGGTGGGAGCACGCGATGGGTAATTTAACGATCGATGTTCATCCTTACCGGAATCCCGACTGGAGACTTGGTTTGTCCCTCACATACGTCTTTGGAATATTGTATGCGACAGTTGAATCTGGTTATACCCCTTATGTGAGTATTACGATATTCGTAATCCTATTTTAGGGGAAGGGGCCAAGTGACTTTGTGTGGTATGGACCTGCCACCAGGTCAGGTTATTCTAATTTCAGGGCTGAATATATTTGTTCTCGATCAAACCCGTTTGCCCGGCCTTACATGACCTTAGCTGTTGATAGGCCGTTAAACAATAATAAACAAACAAACAAACAAACGCTGTAGTAGTCATAATTGGGGAGCATTTCCAACATATTCTAACAACACAAGAATGTACTAGTGTGGTGGAAACAATATATAGACAAAACACATTATGAATATGTATTTTGTTTTATTAATATTAATCTTTAATACAGTAACTGGCATATAAAACAGGCAAATGTTTTACAAACAGCTTCACTTTCATATCAATATGAAGACATACAGGGCCCATTACTATAAAACAATGTTTGAGCATGTACTAAAATTCCATATCCACAATCATGGAATTTGATAGGTTGAAGCTGATGAGCAATGCTGTATCAGCCAATTAAACTTCACGATTTAGAATTCAAATTTGCAGTACGTGTTCTGGAGCTGTTTTTTTAATCACAGATGCCAAAGACATTTATCAAATTATCACCATAAAAATGCTACTTGACTATATTTTTTATCTTTAAATCATCTGGCCGGGACAGTCTAATGAAAGCCTAATTTGTAACATTTGGTGAAATTACAGAAATGTCTAGATTGATAACTTTATGAACAATATATGGATAAGGGCTATTGCAATGGACTCACTGCACTGCCTTATCATCATATGTGTGGCTTTGTGGCTGTGACTGGACAACTGGGGCTGACGGGATTTGTTACCTGATCAAATAGAAAACTCCTGTAGCCTGATAACGAGCTATAATCCTTGTTATAATGATGATAGTTGTTTCATTGATGGAAAGGCGAACAGTGCAAATCCTAATCAGACTGTGCGGATGCACAGGCTGATCTGGATCTACACTGGTCGCAAAACCAGTAAGACCCATTTCTCCAGTCACAGCCATATTTTTAATTAGTTTTCAGTATATATCTTAGACAATAACATAGATGATAGATATAACCCTAATGCAAGTATTTGCATAAGTAATTCTATATGACATAAGGAGCCATAATGAAGACAAAGCTGCGTTATATTTTAATACTTATGTATTTGCAATATACAATGTATCCTCAGCGGCACATTTTCAGTTAAACCTTTCAACACCACAGGCCTGTATAGTGGTATTGGCAAACAGTGTAGGTTCAGATGAGCCAACTCGTCAATGATCTGTAATGTCTTAATTTTCCGACCAATCCAATCAACACAGAATGATTTTTTTGACTAGTCAATTCGTAAAAAATTGGTGTTTTTTTTCTTCTAAATAAATATGAAAATTACTTGCAAAAAGTGCAGTTCCTGACGAGATGGCTCGTTACAATCCAGCGAATCTTTATATGCACGGTCTATCTTGTTAAAGAGTTAAAATTATATATGGCACATTTCATTTTGAAAAAATAATTATTCTGGGATCAGTAGTGGCAGCATATTTGTGGTGCTTATGAAAGGTGCCTTAGATCATTGCGTGTTAGAAGACACATATGCAGTACGCTGTTCAGCCAGTCATTTCTACAAAACTACCACCATTGCAGTACCTTTCGCCAATTTCACTAATTTCCCACAAGAAATATATTTGAACATGTGACATCACAAGTCACTAGCCACTAATGGTGCAGGATGTTTTGAACCATGCACATTTTGCATAGCAATTTTCTCATTATTGTTAGTCTTGTGAATAATTTTACATCCAATAGACTAAATAAAAGTTATATATAAATCAGGAAATTGCTGGCTAAAATTTTAATCACAACCTTATTACGAGGAAATTAATAAAACACTGGAATACCAACCTTCAGGAACACTGTCTGCCGTCATCTTATTGTCTTGTTGTATTACGTGACCTCACACGGGTGTGAGCGCGGTGATCACCTGACTGTGTATTTCCAGACATGGATTCAACAGAGATTCAACTTTCACTTTCAAATGTTGCATTACAACACATTTTCGATAGGTTTTTGTTCTGACCCAACCATGAACTGAAATACAGGTACATGTACTACCGTAATTGTTTATTGGATATACATTGTACATAATTTGTCAATTTGCATATGTCTACGCTCTCTAGAGGCTTTAATAGTCAAACAGCTCCATTAAGTTCAATTCCTGTTTATAATGAAAGCACTGGTAAGGATTGACATTTTCTGTTACAAGTATTAACCCTTAGACCGCTACACACAACAATTGTCGTCTGCTGTTGCTTTTATATCTTGCCTTATTTCTCAATAAAAACATGTTTTGACAGCACTTCAGAATCATTTCCAATGGAAATGATTGATTCTGAAGTGCTGTCAAAGCATGTTTTTGATGCTAAAAATGGAAAATAGAAAATAAACAGCAGATGACAAAAAAATTTAAGATAGCGGTGTAAATGTTATTAAACAATGTTGCAATGAATAACGGACAACATTATTGGCTCATATAAAACTACACTGATGTCCAGACTGGTCTGTGTATACACTGCTCACAAAGGCCCTTACAATAAAATCAAATGTACAAGCTAGTATATATTTACATAATAAAGTATACATATAATTATGTATATATATATTTATAAAGATTAAACAAACAACATTGTAAAACACATATATGTACATAGAGCAATAGTCTAATAAACAGGTTACCAAACTTGGAAAATGACCAGTAACTTTCCTTTCTAATGTAAAGTAGTTCTGAGGGAAGTTACTCCTGATTTTCCAAGGTCGGTAACCTACTTAGGTATATCTTACACATTAATTGCCCATACAGATAAAACGTGTACAATGTACCAGTAATTAAACGTATGAAAACAACCAACTTTATATCTGATTCAACAACGAAATTCATAAAAAAATGAAACATTATATGCATAGTTCCAGTATGCTGGAGGGTACAGAAATATACAAATTATGTTATAACATTTACAACCATATATGGTACACATGTATGACATTATGATACAGAAAATTACATTTAAAATGACTGGGAAAAGTGCACTTTCTGGAGTAAATGGAGCAAAGTTTGACAAATGTATTCATTTTCAGATTAATGGAAGAGTGAGTGAGTGAATAGGGTTTAACGTCCGCTTTTCTGACATAGAGGTACAAGCCTCAGGGAGTCTACACGCAGACGGGTCAACGGGGTCGTGTCCCGTATCCACCTGTCCGAGGGGGGTAAATCCCAACGTCAGAACTCAATATTTACAATCAAAATATATATTCAGTCCTGAAATTAGAACAACCTGATCTGGTGCCAGGCCCTCGCCACACCAGCATCATTTATCCCATCCCCTAAAAGTAATAGGATTAGCGCTAATCTTACTTTTATATATGGGGCATAGCCTGACTCAACTCTCACATACAAAAAATGTACATGAGGGCCAAATCCGGTATAGTGGGTTCCGGAAAGTATGAACCCAATCGTTAAGCCAATTTAGTCGCCTTTTACGACAAGCAATGGCTACTGCAGCACTATTCTCAGGATCAGTTGATCCCGCCCCGGTGCCTGCACGAGGCATTAATGGAAGAACATTTGAACAATGAACAACTTAACAAAATGTAAACATATTATATCATTATAGGAATGAATGGCCTTACTGTGGAATTTATCGGGGTATAAACTTGGAAAAGTCGCGGGAATACTGGACGAAGGCCGGAAGGCCTCGTCCAGTATTCCCGTGACTTTTCCAAGTTTATATCCCCGATAAATTCCACAAAAATGCCATTCATTCCTTATAATTCCAGCATTTGAAATAAATTCATCAAGAAAATGTGTTTATTTTACATTTTCTTAAGAATTATTTTAACTGCGCCTCACGGTTACGGAAAGTAGTTTGGCGTGGTAGTTTACTGGGATATAAATTTTGGACAGAGACTTGCTACGGGCCAATCAAATGTTAGGGAATTATGTAAATATTTTTGTGCTGGAATTATTGATCAATAGTGAGAATATGTATAGTTACAAAGTCAGTTTTAAATTCTATAAATGCAATATTTCTGTCTTTTCAAATGATAAATAGTTATGCTGTAAACAATGTAAAATTATTATCCATCATCTGTTAAATTAAAACTTTAGCTTGATAAGCTAGCACAACAGGTATACTCAGAGCTCCAGTTAAGATGCGTAATTTAACCAAATATTGAAGTATTTTTCTTAGTTCTTCACCAAAAATGGTAAGATGGGAGTTCTTTAGAATCGTCTCAATGAGACGATTCTAAAGCACTCCCTAACTTGCCATTTTTGTAGAAAATGTGTATACATGCGCAGAACTATGATAGCATACACTAGTGGGTAAATTCTATTGAAATAAAAACAGTTTAAATTAATGGATAATGATTTAAATCAAGATATACCGTCTTACACAGTCTGGTAATTGATCAGAGAACACGGTATGCAAATTAATAGCAACTGACATTACATTATTAGCTGACTGCATGAATATTGACAGCTGACCAAGACCTTCACTGGTCAGAAGGAAATGTCGCTGTTACTGGAGAAATGGGGCTTATGGGACATATGACCAATGTAGCTGTGGATCAAATATCACAACCATGATATGTACGATATTGCGTGTTTTAAGCATGACAGTGTTTTGTCGATGGAATGGCTATCAGTATACACTGGTAACAAAACCGATACGCCCCATTTCTTCAGTCAAAGCGACATATAAGCCCAGTTTTGTCAGTTGTGCACAGCCCGTACACATTGTCCATTTGACATTGTATTGGCATGTTCATCTGGGTCAACACTGATTGCCACCAAGTACATTTTCACATGTCAACACTGAAATTAAAACAAAATTCTATTGACCAACATTGAATTGGTGTAGACCTCAACTGGTAGAAGACTATTAACCCTTTGAACCCGAAAGCCTGCTATAGTGGTCTATGCAAACAATGCAGATCCAGATGAGCCGGCTCGTAATTTTTTAAAGTAATTTTCATATTTTTTAGAACAAAAAAACACCCCCTTTACATAAATGGAATAGTTTGAAAACCATTTTGTGACGTTGGATTAGTTGCAAAATTAACATATCAAAATCCATTGCAGTTACATGTGCTTAGGGGTAAAACAGAAACATAAGCACTATAACATTAGTAAGAACATGACTAAAATAAAACATTAAAATATGATTGATGCCATCTGCGTTCCTATTATTTATCTTCAGAAACATCTCATTTTAGGACCAAGCCACTAATTATAACAATGGGAAATGGGGTTCTTATCACATGTGTGACCAGCAGTCTGACCATGGTCTTCACTGTTCACAATGCAGTCAAAATATATATTTCAATGAATTGCAAATACAGTGTAGACCCAATCCGCCTGATCTGGGTCTACATGGATGGCAAATGCCATAAGCCCCATGTATCAAGTCATAGACGCATACTTCAACAAGCATTACCACTGTAAAGTGGAAAAATGTGCCTATAGTTCTCTATATTTTGTACATCATTGCAATGGTGTTCATAAAATTAACCCTTTCAACACCACAGGCCTGTATAGTGGTATTGGCAAATATTGTAGATCCAGATCAGCGGGCTCGTAACGAGCCGTCTCATCAGGATCTGCACTTTTTGCAAGTAATTTTCACATTTTTTAGAACAAAAACATCCCCTTTTCATAATGGACTAGTCTGAAAATCATTTTGCGACAATTGGATTGGTTGCAAAATTAAAATATCAATTCAATTCCAGTTACTAAGGGGTGAAAGGGTTAAATAGTCATAGCTACAGTGGACAAGTGGTTAAAACAATTGCAACTTAAAATTCAAATTGCAACTTAAAATTAAAATGCAACAATATCTGTGTATACATATCACAAGAACAGGAAAAAGTATTTGTCACACATTTAACTCTTTGCATGCTTGGAAACTTGTGGGCTATAAATAGTTCAAAACTAGTGGACAAAAATTCATAATATTTTCTTTTATTTCTCCTTGTAAATATCATGAATGTATGTCTTGGAATTTCATTAGAATTGAGTCCTGAGGACTCAATTCTAATGAAATTCCAAGACATATTTACAGAGAGCAATAAAACATATACTCCTAATTTGTTTGGCGGATATTTTCACCGCTAGCATGCAAAGAGTTAACTAGAACAATTCCGTTAGGGTTAGATAAAATAAAACATGAAATCATCTAACGATATTGACAGGTACATCTTTGGCATTTTGGAACAGCATTAGATTACCAAAGTCAATCATGTATGCTATCAGTACATTGATACTATTATATTCGAAATAAAGAACTGAAAATCAAACAGTTTGACAGGTTGTGGCTTGGCTCAGACTTGGCTAATCAAACTGCTTGATTGTAAGTAATAATTTCAAGTCAGTAAAGTTGTGTAACAACAACATCATAAAATATACACAGTATTTGGCTGTTCATGAATAGTATCAAACATGAAAGGAATGCAGTCTTCAATATTTAGCATTACTGACACAACTTTAGAACAAACAATTGAGATAAAAATACATATATGTTTGTAGATGAATTACACTGGCCTAGGCTCAATAAGCCCTATTTTGGCATGGCATATCAGATAAAACATGCTGGAAATTGAGAAGCTGTTGATAACATCGCAATGTCTCTGACCGACATGAGAATGCCAGGTAACCCATTACAATTGGAACACACCTTTAAAGGTATGGACTTTTTTTTATATTTTTTTTATATTTTTTTTTATTTCTCAATGAAAGTATATGTTATGACACTCATTTGAACCGTCTCGATGAGACGGTTCAAATGGTGGTCACAACATATATTTATATGCGAATATAAATAAAATATTGAAGATTTTCCACAAACAAAATGGCATATCATGAAATGGATTACTAGCATAATTGAAAGAAACTATCAGCAGTTGATTTCCTTGTCGACAATATCAGACTTTGGTAAAGGTGGAAGTGGGCGAGAATTCATCTCCGAGACTTGGACAGTGCCGTTGTTGTACACATGGTCAACTGCTTCTAGATTGTCCTGTTTGGCAGGTAGTGAGTTATACACGTTGCCGAGAGATTCCTGTGACTTGATGGGCTTCTCTACATTGATAATATTGTTTAGACTGCTACCACTGCCTTCGCGACTAGCTCCATTGTGGCTGCTACCACTGCCTTCGCGACTAACTCCACTGTGGCGCAATGGCTGGCGACTGTCCGCCGTAGTGTTCATATACTTGCTATTATCCGAAGGTACAGATATCAGGTCGCTGCTACTACCGGTTGCTCCGGTAGACCACATGCCACTATCCACCCCTGCAGCTCCACTCATCTCTACATAATTCTCTTCGCCAACCTTGAT
Organism: Conchocele bisecta; assembly: GCA_029237695.1. Classification (NCBI taxonomy): domain Eukaryota; kingdom Metazoa; phylum Mollusca; class Bivalvia; order Lucinida; family Thyasiridae; genus Conchocele; species Conchocele bisecta. The sequence continues at coordinate 65,290,697 of CM055267.1, forward strand.
GTTTGTCAGGCTGTTATTGGCCGATGCGTTGCCGGAAGACCCGCCCATGGATACGGCGGTCAAATACCCACCCTCCATGTCTCCGGTACTGCCTCCCACACCTGTGTACACCAATTGCGAACACTCGGCCACGCCCCCACCAATCACGCCACTGTTTACGTTCACACCGTGATTTGTGTCCTTTGTCACCTCCTCGTATATTCGGTTGACTTCGTCAGGGTCAAAGTACACATTGCTGGTGGGCCGTGTCTGGTGTTCTGGGGTCACGAGGGAGGTACGAATGTCACTCGTGCTGTCCGAGCCTTGTGAGGAATCATGGACCACCGTCATGTAGTTATGGTTCCGCAGCAGGATAGTCGGCTGGTCCAGGGCCTGGGCTTTCTGTCGCTCACTGGAACAAATTAAATATATTTATGTTAGAAATAATTTTATTGCATGAAATTGGGTGTTCGTAGTGTTATAATACAGTGTACTAACAAGAGTGCCGCAAGTCACAAAATACGCCCGTCGAATATGGGCCAGACAGCTAAGATGCAGAAATGTGAAGCTGTCACCAAGGCAAGAAACATTAATGAGAATTTGAAAGTCTATAGCATTATTTCTTCATCTCATTGTGCTAAACATGTATACTAATTTAGGCAGAGATAGAAAAGTAGAGTGTAAAGTAGAAATGATAGGGAATTGGATACAATAATGTAGAAAAAATGGCTAAGTTAAAAAGGTGATATTTTTGTTAAAATATATTTTTTCAGCATAAAAACACCAAGGTGCACATCTTCAATATGTGTAGAAGACGTGTGTATAGTTTCAGAACGATCGACTGAACAGTTTCGGAGGAGTTGTGTACACAAACTCTGTACCGTATATAGAAATGTATAGAAAAATTAAGAAAAAATGGCTAAGTTAAAAAGGCGATATTTTTGTTACAAAAATATTTTTTCAGCATAAAAATACCAAGGTGCACATCTTCAATATGTGTAGAAGACGTGTGTATAGTTTCAGAACGATCGACTAAATGGTTTCGGAGGAGTTGTGTACACAAACTCTGTACTGTATATAGAATTGCATAGAAAAATATAGAAAAAATGGCTATGTTAAAAAGGTGATATTTTTGTTAAAAAATATTTTTTCGGCATAAAAACACCAAGGTGCACATCTTCAATATGTGTAGAAGACATGTGTATAGTTTCAGAACGATCGACTAAATGGTTTCGGAGGAGTTGTGTACACAAACTCTGTACTGTATATAGAATTGCATAGAAAAATATAGAAAAAATGGCTATGTTAAAAAGGTGATATTTTTGTTAAAAAATATTTTTTTGGCATAAAAACACCAAGGTGCACATCTTCAATATGTGTAGAAGACGTGTGTATAGTTTCAGAACGATCGACTGAACGGTTTCGGAGGAGTTGTGTACACAAACTCTGTACCGTATATAGAATTGTATAGAAAAATGTAGAAAAAATGGTTAAGTTAAAAAGGTGATATTTTTGTTAAAAAATATTTTTTCGACATAAAAACACGAAGGTGCACATCTTCAATATGTGTAGAAGACGTGTGTATAGTTTATGAACGATCGACTGAACGGTTTCGGAGGAGTTGTGTACACAAACTCTGTACCGTATATAGAAATGTATATAAAAATGAAGAAAAAATGGCTAAGTTAAAAAGGCGATATTTTTGTTAACAAATATTTTTTCGCCATAAAAACACCAAGGTGCACATCTTCAATATGTGTAGAAGACGTGTGTATAATTTCAGAACGATCGACTGAACGGTTTCGGAGGAGTTGTGTACACAAACTCTGTACCGTATATAGAATTGTATAGATAAAAAATGTAGAAAAAAATTAAGTAAAAGGTGATATTTTTGTTAAAAAATATTTTTTCGACATAAAAACACGAAGGTGCACATCTTCAATATGTGTAGAAGACGTGTGTATAGTTTATGAACGATCGACTGAACGGTTTCGGAGGAGTTGTGTACACAAACTCTGTACCGTATATAGAAATGTATATAAAAATGAAGAAAAAATGGCTAAGTTAAAAAGGCGATATTTTTGTTAACAAATATTTTTTCGCCATAAAAACACCAAGGTGCACATCTTCAATATGTAGTACCGTACACTAGTGTAATAAACATACAAAAGAGGGTTGTACAGAGGACATGCTAGGTGATCAGTAGCTTCGATGTATGCTGTTATGCTTATGCAATACCTAAAATCAAACATTTGTGTAAATGATATTTTTTAAACTTGTTGACTGATTCCATAAGAAACTCGACATAGCCTTGCTTCTTATGAAATCAGTAAACTTGTTAAAAAATATCATATTAAAGGTACATGCCCACTCAGTAGGCACAAAATGTTCTTTATAGGAATTAAATAAGTGTATAATTGTGTCACTATTCCACCAGTTCTAAAAATTACGAGTCGCTATCAGTAAATTAAATGTTACTAAATGATTATATCTGTATAGCAGGCACTCATAATTTCCATTAACATTTTAAGGAAACACGGTTATCACCCCCGATACCAGTGTGGAAGTTTTTGTCTGATATAAAATGTATAATAATGCCAATCAAAACCTGGGGTAATGGTGAATGAACATTTATTTTGCCAGAAAATTTCATATTTACAGAATATACAAAACTATCTGTCTCCCTACATGTATATTATCACCGGGCATTTGTGCCTACTGAGTGGGCATGTACCTTTAAATCATCACTCATATAAGATCCTTAACCCTTTCCCTGTTTTGCGATATTTCGACTCATCCAAATCGAAAACATCTGAATAAAAGAATGAAATGCTGGGTCAAATGATGGTTAAATTATCTGATAGAGTAGAAAACATTGTGGGAAAAGGAGAAATTGCTTGTTACAAGCAATTTCTCCTTTTCCCACAATGTTTTCAAAAGACATCTTCTGCATAGGCGTGAAAAGTCGTCTCTATCAGGGAAAGGGTTAATACATCTTATAAATTATAAGTGAATGCAGACTGATGTATAAAATTGTCAGGATGCTGCTACTAAAGACGTCAGTTTCTGCAGGCTGGAAGTGACATCCTATTACAGCACATTATTGTGTGGCGCGAGTCCCGCTATTTGTTTTCCAGGAAATGAACATAATGCATATTAATGATCATAAATGCAGATGACATTTTAGGCCTGTGATTTGTGTAATTTGTGAAGTTTAGACAGATATGCACAGCACAAAATGTCAATGATACAACTCTGACAAAACTAGATGTGTTGTTTTTGTGACCAGTAGCCGATTTCAATACTTATCAAGCAAAGTATACTTTGAGGGAGTAATCATTTATTTTCCCCAAAATGCATTATTTCATATAGAACTAACCACTACATATAGTTGATGATTAAAAGTATGCAGAATTATTATACTGAATTTATTACATTAACACAGCCAAAATGGCTGTGATAATGTAATCAATTCAGTATAATAACAAGAAACGAGGCAAAGCCACGAAGGCCAGGTTTTTTCCAAGCATGGACACTTGGATAGCATAATTATACCCACTTTTTGTAGACTAGAAGGCCGTGGCCTGCATGTCGCGCCTTGGGGCGAGACATGGACACTAAAAAAATAGATATAGTAGATGGAAAAACTTTAACGAAAAAACTTTAACCGGACACACGGACGTACGGATGGACGGACGTATGCCAAAATGCCGATGATATCGCGCTTTCCGCAAGCGGGTGCGACAATGATGATAAACACCCATGTGAAGTATGAAGGTAATGGGTGAAGCAGTTGCAGAGATATAGTACACGAAAAAACTTTAACAAATAAATTCAAAGTAATTAGACCTTGACATTACGCACAGGGGCCGCACGGTTGGGGGTTAGAGTGAAAATATGGACGATGATAAACACCCATGTGAAGTTTCAAGGTAATGGGCGAAGCAGTTGCAGAGATATAGTATAACAAAAAAGTTTTAACCAAAAAATTTAACCAGACGTACGTTAAAAAGTTAACGTTGAAAATGGCTAAGTCAATTACGTAGAAATAATAGGTGAAGGTAAAAAAATGGTCACATGTTGGATAGTTGTATGTGGTAGGCACCCCTTGGTTATGAAAGCTGTGAAAAGGTTTGGTGGTCCTAGGTGGTACAGTACCGAAAAAAAAAAAGGAAATAAATGGACTTAAACCACGAAAACTTAACATTGTAAACGCGAAAAGTTAACATTGAAAATGGCTAAGTCGACTGCGCGGAAAAAATGGGTGAAGTTAAAAAAAAAAGTAACCTGTTGGATAGTGATAAGTGGTGTGTACCCCTTGATTATGAAGCTGTGAAAGTTTGGTGGTCCTATGTGGTACAGTACCAAAGAAATGGACTTAAACACGAAAACTTAACATTGTAAACGCGAAAACTTAACATTGAAAATGGCTAAGTCGACTACGCGGAAAAAATGGGTCAAGTTAAAAAAAAAGTAACATGTTGGATAGTGATATGTGGTGGGCACCCCTTGATTATGAAGCTGTGAAAGTTTGGTGGTCCTAGGTGGTACAGTAACAAAGAAATGGACTCAAACACGAAAACTTAACATTGATTGTGGACGCCGCCCGCCCGCCGCCCGCCACCCGCTGCCCGCCCGCCCGGCTTTCGCCAATCCAATAGCCTGGATTTTTTTAAAAAAAACCTGGCTAAAAATTAATAAATTTATCCATAAATTGAAAATTTCTCCCACAAAGTATACTTTGCTAGATAAGTTTACTTTGCAATGTTGGTGAAATAGGCTACCGAGTGGATCATTGAAAATAAACAGCTGAGCATACAATATGGGTTGCAGGAGTGTGTGTGCTGAACTGCACTGCACCTATAGTATATGTCAGGTTGTGTCTGATAATATCCTGTATGTGGTTGTGACTGGAGAAATGTGGCTTATGGGATTTATGATCAATGTAGCTCCCGATCAAATAACACACTCATGTAATAACCTGATAATGATCTATACGGCTTGTTAGAAGCATGAGGGGTGTTTCACTGGTATGGCGAACAGTGCAGATCCTGATCAGTCTGTGCATATGCTCATGCAGCTACAAGAGTTGCCTACAATATTTATCTAAGTGGAGAGATAGCGTAGCGGGGGTAGCAATTTTGTTTCTAATGCACAGGCTGATCTGTAGCCTATTTCATCAACATTGCAAAGTATACTTTTCTAGCAAAGTATACTTTAAGGGAGTAATCATTTAATTTTCCTGAAATGCATTATTTCATATAGAACTAACAAATGCATATATTTCAGGATTAAAAGTATGCAGAATTATTATACTGAATTTATTACATTATCACAGCCAAATTGGCTGTGATAATGTAATCAATTCAGTATAATAAAAATTAATAAATTTATCATAAAATTGAACATTTCTCCCTCAAAGTATACTTTGCTAGAAAAGTATACTTTGCAATGTTGATGAAATAGGCTACTGGATCTACACCCATAAGCCCATTTCTCCAGTCACAGCCACATATGTGGGCTACTTGCTGGCAAAAGGAGCATTATGACATTTGCAGCAAATGTAAATCCTAATCATCCAGCACATTCTCTTCATGGGCTAATCTTTTTGCTGATGCAATTCATAACAGTGCAATTAACATGTTCCGACTAGAATTTGTGTTATATGCGTGGTGACCACGCATATAACACAAAATATAGTCGGAACATGTTTTCACCAGAGCTTCTCTTACCATAACATTACATTTTCATATTGGTGACCTGTAGCCTATTTCATCAACATTGCAAAGTATACTTTACTAGCAAAGTATACTTTGAGGGAGAAATTTTCAATTTTAGGATAAATTTATTAATTTTTATTATACTGAATTTATTACATTATCACAGCCATTATGGCTGTGATAATGTAATAAATTCAGTATAATAATTCTGCATACTTTTAATCATGAAATATATGCATTTGTTAGTTCTATATAAAATAATGCATTTCAGGAAAAATAAATGATTACTCCCTCAAAGTATACTTTGCTACTAAAGTATACTTTGCAATGTTGATGAAATCGGCTACAGGGCACAAGATTAAATAAATTCCATACTAAGCTCGGAACAATGCTCAATAATTTATACAGTATTGTGTTGGTGCAAATTATGTATTCTGATTTATGTACACAAGGATCCTGATCTGAGATTATAAAAGTACACAGGGGATGATATCCTATGCAAGTTAGGTGAATCCAAGTCAAGTAATTTGAGCACAGTTCTATAAAGTCCTTAAAAGTTGCACATTCATACACAGATGGAAGACTCAAACCTCTAACATAAAAAAACAAGAAAATGTGGCCTGTTGGCAGGGTGTGGCCTGTTGGCACATGAATGGTAGGGGGGGGGGGGGGGCATTATAAAATCCTATTACCCCACTCACCTGGTGTTGTACTATACGCTACATAATCTATACACATAACATACAGTATGAATCCAGGTGTGGGATAATGGGATTTTTTAAATGGGCATTTGTTATGTCACATGTCTGAGGTACTCCCGTTACCCCTTACAGTGCTGAATTAAAATTTGTCGTCTGCTGTTTATTGTTTTATTTTCCATTTTCTTATCAAAAACATGCTTTGACAGCACTTTAGAATCGTTTCCAATGGAAACGATTCTAAAATGCTGCCAAACCATGTTTTTATTTACAGCAAATCCAAAATAAGAAACAACAGCAGACGACAGTTTTTGTTCCCTGCATTCTGAGGGATAATTATGTGATGACATCCAGCTGCATGTGGGATTTCTTGAAAGTAGCCAATCCTACCCATACAAGAATGTAACATAGGACAAAGCATACTTACTGTTTCCTGTAGAGGTATAGAGAGGTGATTCCGAGTAGCAGTAGCAGGCCTACACCACCGATAGCAATCCCAATTATGGCCGCTGTAAACACAGATAACGAGGTTTTACGTCAATGCCATAAGGCCATATACCGACACACATTACAGGGAAATCTCTCCCCAGGGTGTCCAGTTGAGAAAGCTTCCACTGACATTGTTAATCCTTAGTAAGAGGAAAAGAAAACTGTCGTCTGCTGTTGTTTCATATTTTTTCATTTTTATCAATGAAAACACGGTTTGGCAGCACTTTAAATGATTCTAAAGTACTGTCAAACAATGTTTTTTTTCTTGATAAAAAAAATAAACAACAGCAGACGAAACAATTTAATTCAGCATTGTATGGGTTAAAAGAGCACTACATACTACATGTATCCGGATTACATAAATAATTTCGAGAGGTTCAGCTGAAATGTTTACAAGAGATGGTGGCTGATCACAGTCTACACTAGACAGATAGGACAGAAGGTATGTTTCATGAGCCAGCACAGAGATGCACCAGAATGCCGCGTGCACTCAATCGACAGGTTAGTAGCCGCACCAGTAGCCAATTTCATCAAAATCTATTGTCTGCATTAACCCTTAGAATGTGGTAAACAAAAATTGCCGTCTGTGTTGTTTCATATTTTCCCTTTTTTCTCAGCAAAAACATGGTCTGACAGAACTTGAGAACAATTTCAAATGGAAATGATTCTAAAGTGTTGTCAAACCATGTTTTTAAAGAGAAAAATGGAGAAAAATAAAAATAAACAGAAGACGACAACAATTAATTCAGCATTGTAAGGGTTAACCAATTGTCGTCTGCTGTTGCTTTTATATCTTGCCTTAATTCTCAATCTAATGATTACCGGTATACACGTACCAAACAGTATAATTTCCCACGATATACGTGAATACTCATTTAACTCGATATGCTTGATATTTTACGTATATACTGATAATAGTGGTCAAATTATTGTCACACATAGTTATTACATAATTGTGGTCATATGCCTGACGTTTTGTATGTGAAAGAAATGAACTTAATTGTTTTGTCAGTGGTATTATGTAAGATGTAGTTGTGCAGTAAATTCAGCATGATTATAATGCCATTCTGAATCCCCAACACAATTGTTGCATTCCACCACAGGTAATACACTTAAACGACTTTCTACTTATATTTACACCAGTCCTGCTGTTGTCTTTGTCACTATGATATGTTTTGATTTATAGCATGCCATTTTCGTATTTATTCATGGGCCATATGGCTTAAAGTGTTGTATTTTGAATAAATATCTCTCAATAAAAACATGGTTTAACAGCACTTGAGAATCATGATTCTAAAGTGCTGTCAAAGCATGTTGTAAATTATTCTAGAGTGCTTTAATAAAAATTGAAAATAGAAAATAAACAGCGGATGACAAAAAATTAAGAAAGCGGTCTAAGGGTTAATACCATTTCTTGTAATCAGAGAAAGTGCACTCCTGTCATGAAGTGCAGGTAAACATAAACAATCCCATGCACCGGATCTCTCATTTGTTAATGTTTTTAATAATCAACATCGATTCTTGATGATCAATATCGACGTTGAATGGGGAGAATCAATATCAGGTGTAGCCTTTGTAGGCGATTGTGCAGTAAACAGGAATAGAAAGGAATATAAATACACCCAGCCATAAACAAGGGAAATCCCAGTTCAATTTTAACCCTTACACCGCTATCTTAAATTTTTTGTCGTCTGCTGTTTATTTTCTATTTTCCATTTTTATCATAAAAAACATGCTTTGACAGCACTTTAGAATAATTAACAACATGCTTGACAGCACTTCAGAATCATTTTCATTGTAAATGATTCTAAAGTGCTGTCAAAACATGATTTTATTGAGAAATAAGGCAAGATATAAAATCAAAAATGGAAATAAACTTTGTGCATCTACTCATCATAAGGAAGCTACATACCAAGTTACAGGTAATACGTTTAAAAGTTTTACGAGTTACAAGGCAAAATTGGGAAATTCTCTTATCAGTGTAGCCTCTTGTCATCTACCGGTAGTGAATAGCAGGATCCGTTTCACTAAACTTTGTAGGACTAAAATGTTTGTAAGTGAAAATTTAGGATCGTCTGGAAATTTCACAATTATTAGATTTACATTTATTGAGCATATATGCTCAATAAATGTAAATCCAATAATTGTTTACAAGAAAACATCGTTAATGTGAAATTTACAGACTATCATAATTTTGCACTTACAAACATTTTAGTCGTACAAAGTTTAGTGAAACGGCCCCCAGGAACTACAGTGCCCGCTTTTCATGCTTTATCTGCAACTGAACTCAACACACAGCATTGTTTGTTTCACTCAGCCTCAAAACTCTCCCACAGCACAATTCCATCTTGCTCATTACATTTAATGTGTGGCTGTGATATTATTATACATAAACACCACTGAAAGTGAACAACAACACCCAACATAAACTGTGTTATGTTATGAAGTAGAGTAATATTGCAGTAACAAGCCTGTTTTCCAGATACAATTGGTAATTAACTGAGAGAAAATTGTCCCCTGCAGCGGACAGGAACACAACATATCTGATACACCATACATGAAGAGCTCAGTATCTACAAACATTTCCGTCATAAATGTACAATATTTTCTAAGTCTAATCTTGATGAAAAATTCATCAAGATTAGACTTAGAAATATTGTACATTATTGTAATGTCGCAGGTTAACACTACATGTACAGGTAGTTTCCTAAGGTGACAACATAACGCAGTCGGCCAACATGGCAGCTGATCTGTGGTGCGTTGCACCCACAATTCCACTTGCTGCTGCACAGAGCCAACTACATATAGCTGTGTATCAGACACAGGTAATAAGTGTCACAATAACATGTCATCAGGCATTATCCCGTATGGGGAACTCGTGTTGTCTGCCAGGAACACAGACAGGTTGATGAGTACACTAGCTGACAAGAGGAACCATTAACCCTTACAATGCTGTTTATTTTTTATTTTCCATTTCTCTCATCAAAAACATGGTTTGACAGCACTTTAGAATCATTTCCAATGGAAATGATTCTAAAATGCTGACAAACCATGTTTTTACTGAGAGAAGAGACAAAATATGACACAGCAGCAGACAACTATTTTCGGTTACCACACTCTAAGGGTTAAAAAACATGTAGTATGCCATGAACTGAGAAAAGAGACCTCATCACATTCGCAACAATTCTGGATCCCAACAATCGTGCACATTCACACAGTTAGCTTATAACCTAATCTGCTGAGCTGATGGCAATAATATGTGGCTGTGGCTGGAGAAAGTGGGCTTGTGGGTTTGTGACCGGTGTAGTTCCTCATCAAATAGCACACTCATCTAGCCTGATAGTGATCTATATTGCTCGTTTTACAAGTATGATGGGTGTTTCATTGATGGAATCGAGAACAGTGAAGATTCTTATCAGACTGTGCGGATGCACAGGCTGATCTGGATCTACACTGGTCGCAAAACACATAAGTCTCTTTTCTCTAGTTACGGCCATATATTTGGTCTGCTTACATATAAATATGCGGAGAACAATGTTTTGGTAGCTTAAATTGATACTGGGAAATTTGAAATTAATACTGGGCTGTAAATTATTCAGTTTGGTGAATTTGAAGGGTTGGCTACCCATGTAGCTGGCTACTGAATACTGTCTATTATTGCCAAAGCAAAATAATTAATGTAGTACTAAAATGTCATGTCAAGATAACTTGCCAAAAGACAAAGCAATCAAGTGCGTCTACCATACATGAGCTTCCGGTACTCAGATATTTGGAACACAAGACATGCACTATAGTAATGTCAGTGACAAGGTGCACATCATTGCTGCTTTTTACCAAGTCTGTGAAAAAGTGAAAAGGTGAATGTCCCAGCAACAGCTAAGGTCATATAGGGCTTAGACCTAGGTTTCAAGGAAAGATCAGTGGGATGGAAATACTATGAAAGTATTTTGATGCCTAAGGCAAGGTTTGAACCCACAACTTCCGGATTGGAAATGAGGTGTTCTAAACCCTAGACCACAACCCATTCCTATCAAGTCAGTGAAGCGAAGGTTCAAATGAGTGAATGATCAAAATACTAGAACCAGTGAGAAGAGGCTCACATTTCGCCCTGGCCGCCACCTGAACCGATGAACAAAAACTTTAATTCAAAGTTTCAAAATTTGTATGCACCTCAGGACAGTATAGATTCATATCAGCCTGTATGAGTGTATTGGTAAACTAACAGCCAGACTGGCCACAAATGCCATAAGCCCATTTCCCGGTGATGACTAGATAGCCGGCCCACTTACGTGTGTCGTCCCTGACCTCCATGGATGGCCGGTCCCCGCTATGGTACTCCACATGGGTCTCGTGGGCCGTCATGGTAGCTGCAACAACACAAGGTCAAGGTCATCAAATAGGCAAACATATTTTTGAGAGAATATTTATTATTTGTAAAATGATTTCCCAACAATTGTGCATGTTGTGATCACTAATTTCAATCATTTTGAAGAGATAAGACTAATGTGAAGGTCAAAAAGGTTTTTATGTCAGGTTAATGGTCTATCCATTAACCGGACCTAAACGGTTTTGACCTTCACAGGGTCATTTTATGAAGGTCGAAAATGTTAAAGTTAGGTTAATGGTGGCATGAGTGTATCTGACATATCCGCATGTGTCAAGTGTCCAAATATTAAAGAAATTGATCTAGTAGTATTGGATTTACTTTAACAAATTCTCTGATGTAAATGATGACAGATGTATGGGAGGTTGTATATAACTTCAATATCGGTAGCCAATATCACCAACATTGCAAAGTATACTTTTCTAGCAAAGTATACTTTGAGGGAGAAATTTTCAATTTTATGATAAATTTATTAATTTTTATTATACTGAATTTATTACATTATCACAGCCATTTTGGCTGTGCTAATATAATAAATTCAGTATAATAATTCTGCATACTTTTAATTATCAAATATATGCAGTATATGCAGTCGTTAGTTTTATATGAAATAATAAATTTCAGGAAAAATAAATGATTACTCCCTCAAAGTATAATTTGCAATGTTGGTGAAATAGGCTACTCAGCAATGCATGTATGCCCGCCCACCTGGCTATTGCTGATAAAAAGAAACAAAAGTTTATTCATACAAGGGCACTTGTATGGTATTCTAATGACAACGTTGGTGCACCTGTTATAGAAGTTATGCCATGACATGAGGTATGATGAAGATTTCTGTGAGTTTTGGCAAGTATATCTAGCTAAAATTATGATAAGAATGTGTAATGGCTGACAGATTCATAAACTGGTGTTGCCCCTTATCAGATTGCACATATATGTAGGCCTATCTCGGAAAAAATCCAGTAACAACAGACATTTACACCATTTCCCCATGGGACGTCACAAATGTGGCTGTGACTGGTGAAATGGAGAAAACCTATGGTAAAATACATTTGTGGGCAATCTAGTGTCTAGCTGGTATGCTAGCACACTCCTGCAGACTGATATGGCTCGAGACGGTCTGTTAGAAGGATAGCTGTTTCACTGACTGAATGCAACCAGTGCAGATCCATGATCAGACTGCGCGGATGCGCAGGCTGATCTGGATCTACACTGGTTTCCAATGCCGTAAGTCCCAGTTTTGCAGCCACAAATACGCTTCCTGATGATTCTTGGTTCCAATTGCATTAGGTAATTACAGAGCCTGACTAAGCTGTTGGCCTATATATTAATCATACTTGAGCAATAACGTATTGCGAAAGAATGTACTGGCAGACAACTGATCAATCGGCCATCAATAGAACAGGCTATTACTATTACAGCAGCTACAGAAACAAACACTACATGTAATATGAATCATAGCTCTATTTATAGCACAGTTCAATGATCGTCGATTCTTAGACTACATGTAGCTATGATCGCAATTATGTAACTTGTACTACTTTTACTTAGCTATATCCTACCTGGAATTTTAGGAATGCGTATTTGTTGTGAAATGGTAATACTTTATTACTTTTAGAAAGATATTTCCAATTTATAGACACTAGTCTAATTAATGTACATCTAGCATCCGGAAGGCTCATTTTTTATTATTACATTAAAAACATTTTTTTAACAATTACCTATGCATACATGTATGTGAGATTCAGTGCCTTTAACTCTTTACATGCATGTACTAGGGGTGAAAATAACAGCCAACAAATTACAAGTATTTTTCTTACTTTTCTCTGTAAATATGTCTTGGAATTTCATTAGAATTGCGTCCTGCAGACTCTTTGAATGGCCAACATTATAGGCTCCAATCCCCTTGGTGAACACTGTGCAGTCTGATATGGAGGCACAGTGTCCACAACCATAGGATAGGTCCCATTAGTCGGGGAGCCCCAGAAACAGGTGTCACGTGAATCACTTGACTGACTGGTTGGTTTTATCATATATGGCTATGATTGGAGATATGGTGCTTATGGGATTTGTGGATTTTATTCTGATTTTCTAGCCTACTCCTGAAGCCTGATGAGGATTAAAACTATAAATTAAAAGCATTATGGGTGTTACATTGACTGAATGGCGAACAGTGCAGGCCCAGATCAGACTGCGCGGATGCGCAGGCTGATCTGGGGCTACACTGGTCGCATAATCACCATTTCTCGAGTGACAGACACACATGTGCTTCCTTGGCAAGTTTTGTTTAGGTTCCTCTCTGATTACATAATATGTGTAGAGGTTTCCACAAAAGCAGGGTTATTGCTCCACCAATGTTCATGAATGGCGTGACATTATATCTTGCATACTCATGCTGATGATAATGATTTGAATTGATTCGAAGGCCAGAATGTGTCTGTCTATCATTGACCGATTTATTAACCCTTTCACCCCTAAGTAACTGGAATGGATTTTGATATGTTAATTTTGCAACCAATCCAACCGTCATAAAATGATTTTCAGACTAGTCCATTTATGAAAAGGGGGTATTTTTGGTTTTCAAAAATATGAAAATTACTTTCAAAAAGTGCAGATTCTGATCAGGGCACGAAAGTTCTTGAAATGTTTACTCGTCCTTACTTTGCCAGGAATGGCAAAATTAAGAAATCTACATCACAAAAATTTAAATTTCCACTCGTCAGGACGAAAGGATGAGTGGAATTTTTCTGCCCTGCTGATGAGACGGCTCGTTACAATCTGGTTCATTTGGGTCTACACTGTTTGCATAAACCGCTATAGCGGGCTTTCTGGTTCAAAGGGTTAAGCTACATTTTGTTTCACAATACCACCAGAAACAATGCAGTGGTTTGGGTGGTGTTTATACACATGATTAGAATAGCATAAACCATAGGCGTAATTATGTAAACCAACCAACCCACATGCACATGAAACAGTAGACGAGAAAAGGCATGATATGGCTATTCATCACAATCTAAGGCCACCAGGCTGACTGGCATCTCATAAGTAAACACATTTGTTGTAATGCAACAAAATATGAATGTATAGTCCGCAGACGATAACTTGCTACTTGTTTACATACAAACCGATCATAAATAAAACACAGAATAGGTGAGACAGGTAAATATACCCGTGGCAATATTCCTTTTCAATATTGATTTTTCAGATTTGTCATGAAGTGTTATGTAGTCGAGGGGTTACAGTGAAGATATCAATGCCGTAGGTAGTGAGTTCGAATCTTAGTTTTTCATACATGTATACACATACATGTATATTTTTATTTGTTTATATTTTATTATATATTTCTTTTTTATGTGTGTTGCTCTTACAAATTACATTAACTAAGCAGGATATAGATTACATGTAGAACGTTAGTCTCACTTAGAAAACTAATAACTAAATGCACATATGTGTGTACATGAAGAATCTTGGAGTATGTTCTCGCAGATCATGTCATATTGAGGTCAAACAGCAATAGTGATAACCCTCGCCGTTTCACTTATTCCCTTCTCCAGCAACCAGTCATAAAAAAAACAGAATGATATCGACAAAAGTAATGCGTTTTGTGAGGTTCGAACTCTCGAGCAGATAAAATGAACAAACATTCTGCTAACGTAATGGATATTCTCCCGCTTCGATACCACTGAGCCACACTACATGTCTATTTTGCGCACCAAGATACACTATTATATTGACATGCATGCACGTGGCACTTTATCATGTAGTTAGTATCACGAAAAACGAGGCTATGATATGATAAAACACCTGTAGCCTATTTCATCAACATTGCAAAGTATACTTTACTAGCAAAGTATACTTTGAGGGAGTAATCATTTGTTTTTCCTGAAATGCATTATTTCATATGAACTAACAAATGCATGTATTTCATGATTAAAAGTATGCAGAATTATTATACTGAATTTATTACATTATCACAGCCATAATGGCTGTGATAATGTAATAAATTCAGTATAATAAACATTAATAAATTTATCATAAAATTGAAAATTTCTCCCTCAAAGTATACTTTGCTACTAAAGTATACTTTGCAATGTTGATGAAATAGGCTACTGGTCTACCTATATTTGGACTCATCGATTGACCTCCAGCAACTTATTATCGTCTGTCATTTATACACATTGATATGACATGGATCAATAAACTCTTGACGATATAAATGACATAATCTATACACACCAAATGATATGTAGACAGTTGATATGAAGATACAATATTGATTCCAGTAAGTCTGACATAATGTACATGTACATGTAAGTGCCACCAATAACTTTAAGAATGGAAGATTTGGTTTTAATATTCATACTTTGGGACTGAAGTGCAATGGGGCCGACTTGTGAAAGACCAATGCATATTAAACCACTAGTGAAAGAACTGAAGATATATTTCGAAAATTGAATACCCTATATGCCCTAATTAGCATGATAGTTCACATTTTATAAGCAACAGAATACATGTTGGCCACAAGGAGATACAGCACATAACATACATTGTATTACTCATTCTAGCCACTTTTGTGCTAACGATTTGAAATTAAGTACTACAGTGAAACCTTTCTAAACTTGACATCCTAGTGTCCGGCTTAGAGAGGTTTCACTGTAAATCAGGCATTTGATCATTCTTAGCCATATATGAGTGTGATGCGATCACAAATAGACATTATCACCTGATATAAGTGACCAAGAAGCTCATCAAAAAATTGTTTCATTGTGCGCGGTTTAGAGAGGTTCCAATGTAGTAGTAAAATGCATCAAATATCGATGTGTAGAAGCCACTAAACTGTTTTCTGCAATTGCTAAATCATATAACTGCTTCAAACAAGTTCTCAAACATTACTAACCAAATGGCAATGGCAAGTTTTGCTATTAGTGTAACCTGGCTCATTATCAGTTTTTATAGACACTGTGAAATCATATGTCAAGCTTCCTTCCTCCAAGCTATTTCCTCCATTACAGTGAAGTAGGTATATTGGGCTGTGACTGGAGACATGGGGCTTACAGGTTTAAGGACCAGATAGATCCAGATCAGATCTGCATTGCTCGCCATTTCATTAATGACACACCACACCTATTTGATCAGGGGCTACACTGGTCCCAAATCCCATAAAGCCCATTTCTCCAGTCACATCCACCTATAATCATAGTATAATTGTCAGGCAATTCCATTATGCTTGCAGACTTTTCTGGCTTTACCCCAAAGAAAAAGAAAATTACAAACCTATGACTGAAACTACAGAGCTTAACATTTAGGCAATATGCTGAAAAATACTACCAGTATATGATACACACCAGGGCTTAAAATTTCAGAATGCCAATCGGTCCAGACGTAACACTGTCGGCCATTGTCAGAGCAGAACCCCCCCTCCCCCCCCCCACACCCCTATTAAAAACTTTAACTAAAATTTCGAAGTTCAAACAAAGTACTAGAAAGAATGAGATAAATGCTGTATTGGGATAAATAAATTGTGTTTATAAACAACAAAAGTGGACAAAATTGTGTATGCACCGGGTCACGTGGTGTGCCTAAATAGTGCAAAGACGGAAAAAATGTGAAACGACAGAGACGAATCGTGATGCCGATTGATTGCATGTAAATTTTCGGTAGACTAAAATAAATTAAAGTTTTACAAGTCTGTGTCTTGTTTCGTTTTTGATTTATTCCTCTCTGCCGGGTTGCCAAGCCGGTAAGTTGTCTTTGTGAATAACGACAAAATAGTTTGTTGTGCTATTTCAATAATAATCGAATGACGGACAATATAGAAAAAAAAATGCGTTATATACCCAACTCGTAATTCATTGCTAATTATGCTATTATCACTGTTCACACGGACTTCAAAATTAATTGTCGGCCTAATTTGGCTAGCTGCAGACACATCAATTTAATTTAATTACATGTTAAACAATTAATTTGTACAATTGAATTAACATTCGGTGTTTCTTTAACCCTCAGATCGAGTTCAAAGTACATCTGCGGTATGATTTAGGACTTCAATTGATCCCTAGTCCCTGATCCCTAATGAGTCACGCTTTTAACACGACAGACGTACCTTGTCGTTTATCAAAATGTTTGCGAATTGTAGATCACGTGAGCCGGCTCATCAGGATTTGTGGCATTCCTACAATCATGTACATTTTATATACACAAAAATGACCCCTAATACAGCGTAATGTAACAGTTACTAACTTAATATCGAATAGCCCAGGCCGATAGTCCGTGTCAGTTACTTGGGGTTAAATATTACGAACACAGATAAACACAGTGCATGGTTTCTTTATTTTCTTTTAACATCATCAGAAATGGCGAGTCTAGGAACTCTCGTATCTTTACGCTGAAGCCAGTCTATTTAAGTCACTAAGCTGGTATACATACACCTGTCCACCACGCGTGTGTTAAGAAAAATTGATACTAGGAGAACCTGAATACACAGGGAGTACACACTGGTTTAACACGGATATGGCCCGCGGATATGTGTCATAAAATGGACATTACTTGGTGGTCAAAAACGGTAAATTTACAAGGTTTATAGCGAAATAGCAGTCGACTAGCAATTCAGACCGATTTTTAAGACTAGTTTTCAAATCTCAATAGGTCTGAGAGTTAAAAAATCGGTCCAGAACCTGTAAACTGAAAATTTTAGAAGCCCTGAATTACACGCCATGCGATTTTGTACCTTCGGACATCTGCGTAATTTCATGAAATACGTTTACAAAATTTACAATATTTTCCGTAAATGGCATCAAAAGTTGACAAAATTGTGTCAACTTTTGACTTTATTTATGAAAAATATTGTAAATTTTGTAAACATATTTAATGAAATTACATGGCTTATCATCTCATATATGTGCAACCTGCATAACCCAATATTTTTCTATGAACTCGCCTCAATAATCACCATTGAAGTGCATGGATCATGACTGATGACCCGGTCAGCATACAAATTTGATTACAATCATGATGACAACAACGGACATGATAATTTGGGCCCGATTTCTCAAAACCTCTGTTAGCTTGATGGACTGTTAAATCTTAAACAAGGAGTTAACAGTCTGTTAAGCTAACAGAGGTTTTGAGCAACTGGGCACAGGCTCAACAGGGGTGGATCCAGCATTTGGGGTTGTCTAGTTGCAAAGGTAACTCTTGCAATCTACTCCCATACCGTCCGTAGCTAGCTACGGACGGTCCGGGAGTAATTGCAAGAGTTACCGTTTGCAACTAACTAGGGGGTTGTCCTATTTTCGAGCTCTTCGAAATGCACTTTCCTGTGTTTTACGGCATTTAAATTCAGACTCCAACTGGTGGTAAACTGTGATCTATAAAAACTCCGTGGCTGAACGGGGGGTTGCAACCCCGGAACCCCCCCTCCAGATCTGCCCCTGCTCAAACTGGTGAAAAGATGTCAGATGATAACTTTTGTCAAGACTAAATTAATTTATCACAGTTATTAAACCTAGTGTGCAAATATGTAATTTTACTGATGGAAATCAAGTACAAATTGCAGCATCTCCACAAAATCATCATCAGCAGGCGATTTCATCAACATTGCAAAGTATACTTATCTAGCAAAGTATACTTTGAGGGAGAAATCATTTATTTTCGCGAAATGCATTATTTCATATAGAACTACCGACTGCATATATTTGATGATTAAAAGTATGCATAATTATTATACTGAATTTATTACATTATCACAGCCAAAATGGCTGTGATAATGTAATAAATTCAGTATAATAAAAATTAATAAATTTGTCTTTAAATGGAAAATTTCTCCCTCAAAGTACACTTTGCTAGATAAGTATACTTTGCCATGTTGGTGAAATAGGCTACTGAACCATCCTATGACAGTTTAAATTGGCATTCAAAACATAAGTCTCTAATAGACGTAAGAAAACATAAAATTATTTGGCCATTTATACCCCTAAAGAGTTATTGCGAATTTGCTTCAACAAAAACACCCAAGACAGTCTCCAAATGTAGTGGTGACATTTCCTAGAAATGTCTTTGCACTATGGCTTGGTAATCCATTGTTATTTCCAGAAATCCACTCCACCCCTATGCATAGAGAACACAATAAATACACCGTGTCAGAGGAGTAGCGCCATTGTATTGTTTGTCCACCAAAATTACACCAATAACACATTACAACATTATAGGAATGAATGGCCTTTTTGTGGAATTTATCGAGGTATAAACTTGGAAAAGTCGCGGAATACTGGACGAAGGCCTTCGTCCAGTATCCCGCGACTTTTCCAAGTTTATATCCCCGATAAATTCCACAAAAAGGCTGTTCATTCCTTATAATTCCAGCATTTGAAATAAATTCACCAAGAAAATGTGTTTATTTAGAATTAAGAATTATTTTAACTGCGCCTCACGGTTACGGAAAGTAGTTTGGTGTGGGAGTTTACTGGGATATAAATTTTGGACAGAGACTTGCTACAGGCCAATCAAATGTTAGGGAATTGTGTAAATATTTTTGTGCTGGAATTATCATACAATGAATCTTCGTTTGTATTTTTTTTTTAGGTGTATGCAAATATTACAATATTTTCTTGTCTGTTTTCCTCATTTCTCATTGAAAGTATATGTCGAGACCACCATTTGAACCGTCTCAACGAGACGGTTCAAATGGTGGTCACAACATATAATTGTCATGAGAAATATAACAAGAGCTGTAGGAGAACAGCATAGCTCGACTACGAGGGTTGTCGATGTACACATAGCTTGACAAAGAAGGTGGCTGCGGCCTGCATAAAAACCTTAACCAAGGTTGACTAAAAACCTTAACCAAGGGAAATTAAGTAAGTAATTCAAGGTTAAATGTAGGTCAATGTCAGATATAGGTCAGGGGTTATTGATGTACATCACTAGGAAATGAAGTTTTCCAAGTATGGTTTCTGTAGGCCGAGGAGTATTCCATATACAAGCTTGACTAAAAAGCGTAACCAAGGGGAAATAACTAAGTAATCCAAGGATAAAAGTAGGTCAAGGTCAAATATAGGTCAGGGATTATTGATGTACATCATTAGGAGATGAAGTTGTCCAAGTATGGTTGATGTAGGCCCAGGAGTATTCCATATACAAGCTTGACTATAAACATTAACCAAGTAATTCAAGGTTAAATGTAGGTGAAGGTAAAATAAAGGTCAGGGGTTATTGATGTACATCCCTATGAGAAAAATAAATTATCCAAGTAGGTGGGTCTGGATGCACAATAGTATTCCATGTACAAGCTTGATTAAAAACCAAACCTTAACCAAGGTTGACTAAAAACCTTAACCAAGGGGAATTAATTAAGTAATTCAAGAGGAAATGTAGGTGAAGGTCAAATATTGATCAGGGGTTATTGATGTACATCACTAGGAGATGAAGTTGTCCAAGTATGGTGGGTGTAGGGCCAGTAGTATTCCATATACAAGCTTGACTAAAAACCTTAACCAAGGGGAATTAAGTAAGTAATTCAAGAGGAAATGTAGGTCAAGGTCAAATATAGATCAGGGGTTATTGATGTACATCCCTATGAGAAGGTTGTCCAAGTATGGTGTCTGTATGCACAATAGTGTTCCATGTACAAGCTTGACTAAAAACCTTAACCAAGGTTGACTAAAAACCTTAACCAAGGTTGATTAAAAACCTTAACCAAGGGGAATTAACCAAGTAATTCAAGAGGAAATGTAGGTCAAGGTCAAATATAGATCAGGGGTTATTGATGTACATCACTAGGAGATGAAGTTGTCCAAGTATGGTGGGTGTAGGGCCAGTAGTATTCCATATACAAGGTTGACTAAAAACCTTAACCAAGGCGTGACGCGGTGACGGTGACGCCGACGCCGACGCCGGGGTGACAACATAAGCTCTACTTATTCTTCGAATAGTCGAGCTAAAAATGATTTGAATGTTTCTATTGGTAAATAGTGTACATGTATCTGTATTATGTAACACGTAGTATACACGTACATCTGATCACTCATATGAACCATCTTGCAGGGATTCCGCTGGCGATCGCCACTTTCCCAATTGGCGATAAAAATAAAGAATTGGCGATAAAAAATTACAATTTTCGAAACAAAAATTAAAAAAAAAGATTTGAAAAAAATAAAATTTGAAGTGGTGATTTTTTTATTTTCCCCAACGGAATCCCTGATCTTGATGAAACGGTACACATGGTGGGGGTCATGAGACAAAAATAATTATTTGAAATTTTCCATCGGTAATATGGTGTATCTTTGGAATGTTATTGGCAGGCCAACAAACAGTTGGTGTGGCTTGTGGAACTAGGGTAGTCCACATACCACTCCCCATTTGCTTGGCCAGCACTATCCACATCAATTAACACTTACTATGCTTACAAACCATTGTGGCTAGTCTGCAAATCTTTGATCAGTTCAGATGATACATGTACATGTATATACCGTTTTTCTTATTCTAAATATATTTATTGTTTCAGAGAAAATATTTATACATGTACTTGTATACACGTATTGCACATGTAATTAGTTAGTATGGCACATGCTACATGTGTTCCCATATCTTTCTTATAAGACCAGGATAACCCCAAGTACCAGTATATCCTGGATAATATATCGTGGGTGTATCAATCTGGCGCCAACAGAGACACTAGTAACTGTAGAACTTTACTGCCAGCCACTCTGACACAGCTATGACCTGTACTATACACAGGCTCCAGATACGCATGCATAAATTATAGCAATTTTTTAAAGTCTGATGCATCACAGGAGTTTGTTCATTTGTTTGTCTATTCATGCGTCTGGCAACAATTTTGTCTTGTCTAAAACATTTTTAACTTGGTCTGCATAGCCCAGTAGCCTATTTCACCAACATTGCAAAGCATACTTTTCTAGCAAAGTATAATTCAAGGGAGAAATGTTCAATTTTATGATAAATTTATTAATTTTTATTATACTGAATTTATTACATTATCACAGCCATTATGGCTGTGATAATGTAATAAATTCAGTTATAATGGCTGTGATAATGTAATAAATTCAGTATAATAATTCTGCATACTTTTAATCATGAAATACATGCATTTGTTAGTTTTATTTGAAGTAATGCATTTCAGGAAAAATAAATGATTACGCCCTCAAAGTATACTTTGCTAGAAAAGTATACTTTGCAATGTTGGTGAAATAGGCTACTGGTGGTTGTGGGTTGTGAAATACATGGGTCCATTGATGTCAAAGACGGGAAGCAGATTTGTTAATACAATAGACGTTAACAAATTTCTGATAATTTTTCAGACAATTCTAAAATATTCTCATCTGGCATGCCTTTGTGGAGAGATGAGAGAAATCTAGTGAAACTGTGTTGTTTATCTGAATTGATGTAGGACATTTATGGCTATTATAGCTCCTTATCTGCAGACTGTGATTTATACCATTTGCTGTAAAAGCATGCCACATGTTCCACTGAATGAACATTGAACAGTGCAGGCCCTAATCAGACTGCGCGAACGCGCAGTCTGATCTGGGCCTACACTGGTCACAATTGCCAGCCCCATTTCTCGAGTCACACATACAGTATGAATAATAACTGAATAATAACTAGAGACCAATTTCCACTTACAGAGAAACTGAGTGGCTGACTAGGGAATAAATCCATGACCAATACCCAAGTAACTACCCATAACACTGGCAATGATCCGAAATTATGCAGGAACAATGCCAAGGTTGGAGATAACTGTGACATATGGAAGATTCCTATAGAAATACTCCTGTTTCTCGGAGACAAGTAGTCTTGTAAGGAATACCCAACATAAATGTGCAATAGTACATGATTCGTTTTCGAAGTGTCACGGTTAGCATGTAGGTAACAACAAACAATGGGGAGGAAGTGTGTATGTATGTGTATCTGTGCCTGTTAAGCCCATGTACGGTAAACAGGGATTCTGCTTGGGAAAATAAAAAAATCGCCACTTCCAAAAAAAATTTAAAAAATTGATATTTTTTCGAAAATTGTAATTTTTTATCGCCGATTGCGAAAGTTGCGATCGCCAGCAGAATCCCTGGGTAAATGTAGCGATGGTATGGTAAACCAGGTCCTGGGTTCGAGCCCCGGGTCGGGTGCACATTTTTTTCTCCCTGTGATACAAGACATACACAATATGTACAATGTACATGAAGTATTCTAAAATTAAAACTCTGACATATTCAAAGGCATTTATATAAGTATATAGTGAGAGACTGTCTTATGATCGTTAATTTTGAGTCACAGTTTTATTGATGCTGTTGTCGTTATGTCCCCACGCTGATTTTCGTTAACCGTTTCTAACCACATTTACATTGACTGATATATATTGGTGCTCAGATTATTGTCTGGCTAACTATTTTCTATTAACCCTTTCACCCCTAGATAACTGGAATGGACTGTGATATATTAATTTTCCTACCAATCCAATCCTCCCAAAATAATTTATGAAAAAGGGGCTGTTTTTGTTCACAGAAATAAGAAAATTACTTGCAAAAAGTGCAGATCTACACTTTTTGCCAATACCACTATACAGGCAGGTAGTGTTGAAAGGATTAAAACTATTCGAGGATATTTCAAGGAGTAAAAAATGTAACGAGTTAGAACACCGAATAGAACAAATTCTGCTTCATGTATCTCAATCAAATCTTCATTCTCTATAGGACACAAATTTTTGAAAATTGTGCCGAATCCAATATTCAGTACGTTACTCCAACAGTAGACAGAGAGTCTGTACTTTCTTCCATTCAAAACCGTGGCTGTCATAGACAATATGACTATCAGATTTACATCTACATCTATTCATGCTTAACTCAGGCAACAATCCAGGGCTTAGAAATGCTATTAACATGATTAAAGGCATATGCCCAATCAGTAGGCACAAACTGTTCTTTATAGGAATTAAATAAGTGTAAAGTTCTTTCACTATTCCACCAGTTCTAAAAATTACATGTGCCGGCCATACAGATATAATCATGTTGCAATATTTAGTGACAGGCTATTTTCATATGCAAATTTTCTTTCTACGCATAGATTACACACAAAGTCATGTTTATGTGTCTATGAAATCTGTGACTGGAAAAATGAGGTTTATGGCCCGTGCGAGCAGTGTAGTCCCAGATTAGGGCACTTACCTACGGTTCACCATTCAGTCAGTGAAACAAATGTCAGGCTCCTAACACATTGGTATCGATTCTTATCAGACCACACGGGTGTGCTAATAGATAGAGCTAGACTGGCCACAAATACCATAAGACCCAGTTCTCCAGTCACAGACACACTTTTGAATAAAACATACGAGAAGACTACATGAACAACTGTAGTGAATAGAACATGATCCAAGTACATTTATGTTAGAAAGCGATATAAATGGGCTGTCGGTGGATAAAAAGGCTCCTAGGACAAGTGAGACTACCAGATCCTGACCACTTTTATTCGAGCGCTAGCGAAGAATTATACAACCAACATCCAAATTTGAGGTCTTACAGCTTTCATGCAAATGAGCCTATGTCGGTTGCAGCACATAATTTGCGGGTTGAACTTTCGCCATAAACTAGTTCCAACAGCTTGATCGCCTTTTCACTGTGATAAATGTTTTGTCTTCTTTTTTGTGTTAAATTTATGTTATTACAAATGTTTCCGTAGTCTAAGGGTGGCGATGATTAACCGCCATACCCGATTATTCGTGATTCGTAACTCCATGGTTCGGTGCATGAATACAATCTTGTGGTTGATTTTTTTTTTTTTTTTAACTTGTTCTTATTGTTGCTGCTGTGAAATCCCCGCACTTATTTTCACAAAACGCTTTCTACTCTAGATTAATTATTAATCTATGTGTCATCCACAAACACATACTGCAAAGAATTTCAGGACGTTCAGTCCTTTGGTTATTGGTACTCGGGCAACCAATTTCCAATAGATTGACACAAACAAAACATGTTGAATACTCAGGCACATAAACAGCACACTACCTTGACTGAATGGTGACCAACTTAGCCCCAGATCAGACTGCGGTGATGCGCAGTCTGATCTGGGGTCAAGCTGGCTGCACACGTCGTAAGGCCCATTTTCTCAGCCAAAGGCCCAAATGGATGACACCGGACAGCTGAATATATGTTCTCTATGGGACCATTACCACTGAGTCATTCTGTGTGGCCTTGGCAGGAGGATGACTGGTCAATATGACTGGACAATTGATTCCCGACTACATGTAACAGGGTTATGGACCTCAGACAGAATACAATTTGATTTGTATCTGATACTGGCGAACACTTTCAATCCCACTTACACATATTACATATATTTCGCATACACTTGTCATAGCTGATATTGACTGAATACTGAGATTGTAAAGGTAATTGTTTTTAAGGTACATGCCCACTCAGTAGGCACAAAATGTTTTTATATCAGAGAAATCATATGAGACATTTTCTGGCAAAATAAATATCATACCTCTTTTTCATATGAAAATAGCCTGATATTTGTATAGCGGCACTCGTAATTTTTAGAACTGGCGGAATAGTGCCACAATTATAGACTTATTTAATTCCTATAAAGACCATTTTGTGTCTACTGAGTGCATGTACCTTGTATTCACAATTTATAGAAATGAGCCCACATATATTTAAGGTTTATTTTATTTGTATGTGGATATATGCACAGGTTCCGTAGCGTGCGATAGTGGGATACGTATATAATAAGTACATTTATTATGGGCGAGTAGTTGAGATTAGGCAAACAAGGTGATCACCAGGGAGTGTATCACCCAGATATGTAAATATAGTATACATATTGGATGTTTCTCTTGACGTGGTGAACACTCAGTGTTATGACTTAACCCTTTCAACACCACAGACCTCTATAGAGACAATGTTTGCAAACAGTGCAGATCCAGATGAGCCGGCTCGTAACGAGCCGTCTCATCAGGATCTCCACTGTTTGTTAATAATTTTAAACGTCGTACAGATTACCCTTTTAGAAGAATGGGATAATTTGAATGAACAAAATTAATGAAATAGCGTGAAACATTGGCATGGAACATCCTAGTAAGTTACTTGGTGTTGAAAGGGTTAATTGTGAATAGGCACAGGCTTCAAACAAACAAAATTCCATTCTGGTATATAAAATAAGTACATGTATAATGCATACATGCACCTTGAACAGTACATACAAATGCTTGCTGCGTAGGTCTGTCAAAATGTGACACAACTAAAAATACAACACTGGTATGTTACTCATACTGTTGAATAAACCAAACTTCAAGGATTTATTTTGACACACAAGACAAACAACAAGGGTACAATATTAAACACGCCATAAAACTGTAATAAACAGTGCCACTAAATACCGGCGTCCCACCTCACCTCAGTATGTGTAAACACAGATATGATACAAGACACCCACTAATAATTCCAGCACAACAATATTTACACAATTCCCTAACATTTGATTGGTCCGTAGCAAGTCTCTGTCCAAAATTTATATCCCAGTAAACTCCCACGCCAAACTACTTTCCGTAACCAGTTAAAATAATTCTTAAGAAAACAAAAAATAAACACATTTTCTTGATTAATTTATTTAAAATGCTGGAATTATAAGGAATGAATAGCCTTTTCGTGGAATTTAACGGGGATTTATCTTGGAAAAGTAGAATAAACTTGGACGTGGCCTTCCGCTTCGTCCATATCCCGCGAATCCAAGTGGTCCCCATAAATTCACAAAAAGCCAGGCCATTCCTATAATAACCAATTGGATACAAATTAAACAATTGCGATAAAAAATTACCAATTTTCGAAAAAAAAAATTTATTGTAATTTTTTTATCCCGCAATTGCGAGCTTTTCCAAGTTTATACCCCGATAAATTCCACAAAAAGGCCATTCATTTCTATAATAACCAATAGGATACAAATAAACAATTGGCGATAAAAAATTACAATTTTCGAAAAAAAAAATTTAATTGTAATTTTTTATCGCCAATTGCGAAAGTGGCTTTTCCAAGTTTATACCCCTAATTCCAGGCCATTCATTCCGATAATAATAGCCCTTTCACCACTAAGTAATTAGAACAAGAGCTCCGCGGAGCAAGATGTCCCGCCTGGCGCAGTTTGATAGTACATAAGGAGCTTGTAATAACCTTGGGGTTAGTGAGCACCATGGGCTTTCTGTAGAATGATGCGGGATGTTGTTACAAATGCATGTATGGAATATTAAAGCATAAACTGAGCATAAATTTCCAAGTCAGCGACCTTGACCTTTGGGGTTAGCGGGCACCATGGGCTTTCTGTAGAATGATGGGCTTTCTGTAGAATGATGCGGGATGTTGTTACAAATGAATGTATGGAATATTAAAGCATAAACTGAGCGTTAATTGCGTTAATTTCTAAGTCAGTGACCTTGACCGTTGGGGTTAGCGGGCACCATGGGCTTTCTGTAGAATGATGCGGGATGTTGTTACAAATGCATATATGGAATATTAAAGCATAAACTGAGCATTAACTTTTCCAAACACGGAAATTTCTAATTCAGTGACCTTGACCTTTGGGGTTAGCAGGCACCATGGGCTTTCTGTAGAATGATGCGGGATGTTGCTACAAATGCATGTATGGCATATTAAAGCATAAACTGAGCATTAAAACTGAGCGTTAACTTTTCCAAACACGGAAATTTCTAAGTCAGTGATCTTGACCTTTGGGGTTTGCGGGCACCATGGGCTTTCTGTAGAATGATGCGGGATGTTGTTACAAATGCATATATGGAATATTAAAGCATAAACTGAGCGTTAACTTTTGCAAATACGGAAATTTCTAATTCAGTGACCTTGACGTTTGGGGTTAGCGGGCACCATGGGCTTTCTGTAGAATGATGCGGGATGTTGTTACAAATGCATGTATGGAATATTAAAGCATAAACTGAGCGTTAACTTTTCCAAACACAAAAATTTCTCTAAGTCAGTGACCTTGACCTTTGGCGTTAGCGGGCATCATGGGCTTTCTGTAGAATGATGTGGGATGTTGTTACAAATGCATGTATGAAATATTAAAGCATAAACTGAGCGTTAACTTTTTCCAAACACGGAAATTTCTAAGTCAGCGACCTTGACCTTTGGGGTTTGCGGGCACCATGAACTTTCTGTAGAATGATGCGGGATGTTGTTACAAATGCATGTATGGAATATTAAAGCATAAACTGAGCGTTAACTTTTCCAAACACGGAAATTTCTAAGTCAGCGACCTTGACTTTTGGGGTTAGCGGGCACCATGGGCTTTCTGTAGAATGATGCGGGATGTTGTTACAAATGCATGTATGGAATATTAAAGCATTCTTTTAAGGGAAACAGAAGTTACAATGAATTAACCTGAGCGTTAAGTTTTAGAAACGGAGCTAAACGCAAAAACTCAACGTTGAATGCATGTGAAAAGTAGGTAAATAAACCATGAAAACTAGGTCAAGGTCACATGGGCTCCTCTGTGTGAGATGGTTACACCACAGTGTTGATGTATACCGAAGCATTCCATCAAGGGAAACAGAAGTTGTAACACATTAAACCGAGCGTTAACTTTTCCAAACACGGAAATTTCTAAGTCAGCGACCTTGACCTTTGGGGTTAGCTGGCACCATGGGCTTTCTGTAGAATGATGCGGGATGTTGTTACAAACGCATGTATGGAATATTAAAGCATAAACTGAGCATTAACTTTTCCAAACACGGAAATTTCTAAGTCAGCGACCTTGACCTTTGGGGTTAGCGGGCACCATGGGCTTTCTGTAGAATGATGTGGGATGTTGTTGCAAATGCATGTATGGAATATTAAAGCATTCCATTGAGGGAAACAGAAGTTACAATGAATTAACCTGAGCGTTAAGTTTTAGAAACAGAGCTAAACGCAACAAACTTAACGTTGAATGCATGTGAAAAGTAGGTCAATGAACCATGAAAAGTAGGTGATGGTAAGCCTCTGTGTGAGATGGTTACACCAGTGTTGATGTATACCAAGTATGGAGGTCGTAGGAGTTACAGTTTTCTGGAAACTGAGCTAAACGCAAAAACTTAACGTGAAATGTTGATGCCGCCCCCGACGGAAAAGCTATGCCTATGTCCCACTTCTGCTAAAGCAGGCGGGACAATAAACTGTGATATTGTACCGGTAATTTCCCCGACCATCCAATTGGCACAAAATGATTTTCGGACTAGTCCACTTATGAAAGGAAGGGGGGGGGGGGGGGGGGGGGGGGGGGGGGGGCAAGTTACTTGCAAAAAGTAGCCTGTTAATGATCTAGTTTACTTGGTACAAGCACGACAGGTGTTCCATTGATGGAATGGCGAATAATGTAGATACTGATCAGACTGTGTGGATCTGGACCTACACTGGTCGCAAAACCCATAAGCCCCATATGTCCAGTCACAGCCACATATGACACTGTAGTAGCTATGTGACACATGTTGGGCCAAAATAATGGAATGGTGCTTAACAGCCCAACAACACAAAAGAGTATCATTTAAGGTCAAGCAATTTAGATGAATAAGCCAATACTAATCAAAGACCATGTACCTGTGGTTTCATTAATACGCCAAAATATACTTTTACAAATGTACATCCACGCTATTTCTACCTGTTACCACTTGTCTATGTCTCATGCTAAATGCATAGCATAGTACCAATGGTACAGGCACAGTTACGGTCTGGTTTAATTCTTTTCAAAGGTCATGGGTTCAAGGGAATTGATTCAGTACTTATTTCTGTATACAAGTTTGAAAAACAATACGTGAGAGCATCTCGTTCACGCCCCATATTGATCCCTGTTACTACTTACGGAATTCACAGATGAACTTGAATTCGCTGAAGTCCAAGTGACAGTGGTAGTCATGCCAACGCCAGTTGTCGTCACGCCGCATACAGGCACAGTTTTCCAGGGACAGTATAGCCAGGAACTTGCTCGGCTCGCCATCCGCCCAGTATGTGTATGTCAGCCGCTCTCCTGCAATGTGATCACGGCCAGTGATTATAAAATATAAATACCGTATTTATTCTAATAAACGCCCCCAGGGATATGAAATTTTTGGGGATCAAAACGTGGAAAATAGGTTCAAGCATATTTACATGTAGAATGCAAATATGGGACGGGGCTAATATTAGAGAGGGGGCTACTTATAGAATAAATATGGTAACACTTTCTGAGCATGTACTCTGTTCTTTTGCTCGATTGAAATGGTCCTTAACAGCCCATCGACACAGAAGAGTATCTTTAGGGCCAAATTCTTGCGCTCGTAATTAAGTTTTATTGGTCAAGTGATTATGAAATAACTCGGTTTTCATGCTCAAAATCATTAAGTTCGATTGGCCGAGACTGAACTGTTTGAACCCACAACCTCTGGATTGAAAGCCATGTGTCCTAACCCCTAGGCCACAAACCATCCATACGAACTGCCTGATTTTTAACGATTATAAAACTACTGTTCTCATGCTTGAATTAGAAAACTGGCTGAATTTTAGTGCTTACCGGAATAAAACTAATCTGTTCTTAAGCTCTGTTTAATTGATTGATGCTGCACTATGCTACATGTAAGTGTAGGCCAACCAAACGGCCTGATTTTTAGTAATTACCGGTATATAACTAACATGCTCTCATGATTGGTTTGATTGGTCAATGCTGCGTTATTCAGTCTCGGCCAATCAAACTACCTAATTTTTTTTGTGACTACTCTCCTCATGTGTAGAATCAGGAAGCTTGATTGGACAAGTCTGAGATGTGCTTTCAAAATGATTATAAATCTGGCATAAAGGCAAACTGACTATGATGTTTATGGTAAACTTTTGTTTCTTACATGTATCTTATATGGCAGACACAAATCAAATGATGGTTCGAGATTTACAGGAATAAACAACAAGCAATTTGGCCTATCTGTGTGGCATACGACATGTACATGTATCCAGGGCTCCAGAAAAGGAATTACCGTAATTACCCTAAATATTCGGACACCAAAACCAATTGTTATAAGTGTCATAAACATTTATCAAGTTGATTATGTTGTCCAATGAGGCCTCCAAAGCATTCTGTGAAAATGGCAAATAGTGCAGACCCTGATCAGACTGCTCCTTCAGGAGCAGGCTGGTCTGGGTCTACACTGTTTTCTCACATATTGGTGTCCGAATATTTAGGGTAATTACGGTAGTAATTCGAGTCTTTTCACTCCATCATATCTGAAGCAATTGGGTATTTCAATATTTTAATTGGGTAAAATAAAATCACACTATTGCTTACACATCAACAGACAGCAATTCTTGAATAGTTTGCTTCGAAATGAAAACATGTCTTGGCATTTCATTAGAATTGTCTCCTTGGAGACAATTCTAATGAAATACCAAGATGTGTTTTCATGGAAAATAAGAAAAATATGCTATATTTATGGTCTGTTTATTGTTTTCTGTAGCATGATAAAGGTACCACAAATTTGTTATTTCTTTTTGATACAGCATATTTCTGATTTCCACTGGGTTTTTGGCAATTATAATTGGGTATTTACGCAAATACGCAGTTTATCTGGAGCTCTGATGTATCAGTGTATAAAACTACGAAACGTAGCCGTTTGTAACTGACCGTTCATAACATGA
Organism: Conchocele bisecta; assembly: GCA_029237695.1. NCBI lineage: Eukaryota > Metazoa > Mollusca > Bivalvia > Lucinida > Thyasiridae > Conchocele > Conchocele bisecta. The sequence goes on from CM055267.1 coordinate 65,322,618, forward strand.
GTCTATTCCAAGGTCTACAACGTTTACAATTACAACCACATGTGTTTGAACACATGGTTAGTATGTTGGTGTGTTATGGGTATTTTGATGGATTTGGGTAGATTTCATTGCTTTTGGGTAATTTACATAGTTTTGTGCAACTACTAAGGCTCAAACATTACACACCACAGAAATCGCCAATTATCCATACATTCACCGTTCCAAACTTCCCGGCCAATTTTATACTGTCAAAATATCAATGACGGAAAGCTTTTCCAATATTTGGCCAATGCCGATAGATGACGTGAAATGCATTTTATCTGTACATTTAAGACATTAAAATCCATACAATTGCGCGATTTTCTAACAAGCCTTCTGAGTGGAAATACACGTGTGGCACGCCATATGATTGGATAGCCATTTTCCTGTGATGTGTCAAAATCTACTACGACATACCCTGTCACTCTATTATTAGCGGACACATGTGTGTCAGCCAATGAACGTCGCGCTGTAAAGAGATTTACATAGCTATGTAAAGACGTGTAAACAAATTTCTCCGCTCAAAGAGCTCGCCCATCTATCCGATATTTGTTGATGATTTTCAGACAACATATAAATGTTTGACATGCATTGGCGGTTAAGATCAAATACATGAATCTCAACAAACAGTTTGGGACCGGTTTAGTGTTATTGGTTAACAAATAATGGTTTTATTGGTTAAAAATGTGGGAGGTGACGTAAATTGTATGTTGGTAACAATGCACCCAAACCACCAGATATACCGAAATAACCCATAAAAGACTGAAATATGAACCGTTCTGCAAGAACTTGTGATTCCAACAGCGAATCTCTGGTGTACCCTCTAAACTTGTAAACAGACACAAGTTGGTTATAGAGTGTGCCAGCTTACAGATCAAAACTGATGTGAAACGGTTCAAATGAGTGGTCACACCATATACTTCTGTGCAGAAAAAAGAAAACTATTTAAAATGTTCAGTCAGAAAAATTGTACATCTTCAGCAAAAAGTGATATCAAGTGTTCTTGCATTGATTATGTGATATGATGTGCACATATAGAGAATAGTAGGTTAGTGCCGTGAATGGGAAAAAATATCTGGCAAGGCTCAGAGCCTAGCCCATCCCGTTTCTGTGCTGCGCCAGATATTTTTTCCCATTCACGGCACTAACCTACTATTCTATTTATCCCGTCAACACCTACAAATGGCTGTAAAATGCAAAAAATAGTATTGACTTATATCAAAAATGTTTCATCGCACCGTGTTTCACGGCACATACGCACTGTGTTGACGGGATAAATACTATATCACATACATGTGTGTAGATTTGACTGGAGAACTGGGGCTGATAGGTTTTGCGACAAGTGTAGATCCTGATCAGCCTATACATCTGATCAGGATTTGCACTGGTCGCCATTCCATCAATGAAACACCCATCCTGCTTCTAGTAAGCAACACAAATCCTGAACAGGCCACTGGAGTGTGTTATTTGATAAAGAGCTACACTGGTAACTAACAAATTCCATACGCTCAATTTCTCCAGTCACAGCCCCGTACATATCATATCATACATATTGGCATGAGATAATGACGGTAAACCCCATTCTTTTGTTCTTTTGGTCTGGTCTGTGCTACGGCCGAGACAAAATAATCTAACAATATGTGCGATCAGTGTATTCCTGGATCAGCCTGCATGTTCGCTCGGATCAGGGCCTACACTGGTCAACGTTTAGTTTATCTAGATTACAATGCTGAATAAAATTTTGTTGCTCGCTGTTTATAATGGCAATGATTCTAGAGTGCTGTCAAACCATGTTTTATTGTGAACGAGACAAACTATAAAACAAGTGTAGATGAAAATTTACATTTCTGCAGTTCATTACATGAGCAAAATGATGAGCTCTTCACTAGACTCCTGTACCAAGTGCTTTTTTATCATCAGGTTTCCTAAAAGTTTGAAAGCTGAAGGCCAGTGGCCCGTTTCACTAAACTTCATAAGCCCAAGAAGTTTGCAAAATCTAATTTTAGAATAAAATTTACACTGGAAAGTCTTTAGTGGATGTGTTTATGTGTGAAATGTGTAACGTTAGTTAACACTTAGACCGCTATCTTATTTGTTTTGTCGTCTGCTGTTTATTTTCTATTTTCCATTTTTATCATCAAAAACATGCTTTGACAGCACTTTTGAATAATTTACAACATGCTTTGACAGCACTTCAGAATAATTTCCATTGGAAATGATTCTGAAGTGCTGTCAAACCATGTTTTTGTTGAGAAATAAGGCAAGATGTAAAAGCAACAGCAGACGACAATTGTGGAGTAGTGGTCTAAGGGTTAATGTGTGAAATGGGCCTCCAGATACGTACCTGTTGTCCATTCCCAGCCTTTGTCTCTCAGATCACTAGCACCAATCCAGACACCATTATTACTCCACCCCAATTTCCGAGAATAAAGTTCATTTTTAATAAACATCATGGTTTCAGCTTTCTTTACCATCAACATTTCTCCACCCATGCGCCAGCAGTAGGCTCGTGCATCGTCCCAGAACTTCTCATGGTTAACAAACAAGTAGCATTTGTTGTCATGCACGGCCACATGTTGTTCACTTGTCTGTACTAAGTTGGGACAGGAATCCTTTTCTGACGATCCTGAAAAAGTAATTTTAACAGACACTGAAATTCTTCCAAACTTCCAATACCATTAACTTTTATTTATCAAAAAGATGTTCAAAATCAATTTCGGAAAAGTTGACATATAAGATAATGCATACCTATGGTGGGATATTTTTGCCATATATTTGACGAAATATATTTTATTTATTGGAAGAAATAACTAACACAAAATCTGATTTTAGTATATTTTATGTTGTGTTGATCAGTTACATGTAGTTACCAAAAGTTTGTCAACAGCACAACGTGAATAGACAGTATAGTCGTTCCACCAGTTTTTGTGGTAGTCAAGAGTTTTCGGGGTATTCACATTGTTTGAAATTTATAGGTATGTGTGCTGCCGCGATTTGCATTACCTCAGGCGACGAAAATAAGCATGACTTGACCTGCACTAAGTCCTTTAAAAATGCGACCAAATCCTGTGTTTGGACTAAATACAGGTTATTTTTGCCGGGTGGCTGACTATACATGTAAGTTGTCTTGTCGCGATAAAAATATAGTTACAACATTTTACAAGGTGTATTACGACGACTTATCTATCACGTAGGATGTCAGAAATCAGAGTTAGTAGACCAATACAATTATTGTTGAATACAAACTTTTCAAGTAGAAATAACATCCATTTTATTAATTGTAAACCTAAATAAACATCATAAGAACATAAATCAAACATAAACACTTTTCATTCATATAACACAGTGTCCTTTTGAAATGTGTTAATAGCCGGTTGGTCACACTGTCAAAATCATACATGTTTAAAAATTTCAGGCATAAAACATGACATTGAAGACGATTTCAACATGAATTCGCCACAAATTGCAATAATGCACGATCGAAACTGCGCGAGCGCTGGCAATCCCACTCGATGACTGCTCATATTAAATTACCTTAGTCCAATAATATTAGACCTCGGGCTTTGCTATCTGATGGAAAATCAGAAATAACAGATGGATTTTTTTTTCTCATATAGTCCCTATTCTCATGGATCCGTGCCCCTAAGCACATAAATTCATATTGTGTGTTATATTCTGATTAATTCCTGAAAATGTATACATCAACATAAAGTTCAAACACTTGATTATGAGTGCACATAAGGAATTCACCAAAATTGTTGTTTATGCAAGTCTTAGAGTCCCTAGAAATAACCCACCCAAGTCGCCTAATGGATCTTGACACTTCTCATCAGGTTCGTGCCCTACAACGTTTTGCACACTTGAGTGGCATTCCTTGATCACTCATACAATTAAAGAAGTGTTGCTGCTTAGATGAATCAAATTTAAATATGGTGAAGTTTAGATTCACCTAGAAATCAACTATATCACATTTTATGCATCATTTGCGAACAGACCCTCTTCACATTAAGGAAGTATGTAGAAAAATCACAAAATAGGTGGTAAATCACAATTTTATGTAACTGTAACCTAGAAAACCATGGGAAACAACTTAAAATACCTTTTTAAAATACTTTTCAAGTTAACAACTTTTTTATTCTTAGAACTATGCTTATTCACTTGTTTTCTAGGGGCACGAATCAATGAGAAGGCACGAATCCATGAGAATTGGGGCTACTTGTTTTCTAGGGGCACGAATCAATGAGAAGGCACGAACCCACGAGAATTGGGGCTATACGTTTTCATACATACAGTTCATACAGGTTCTTGCCGAGTTATGTAAGCCCCAGAGGCTTGTCTACTCTTCCTAGATGGGGTTTACTTTATGTCCGTTCCGGTTGCTTATTAATATATGGTCGAGGCGCCAGTTTTCGGGGTAGTCGGAGTTTTCGGGGTATTCAAATATTTTGTAATTTATAGACATGTGTGCAGCCGCGATGTGCTTTACGTCAGGTGATTAAAATAAGCAGGACTTGACGTACATTATGTCCTTTAAAATGCCACCAAATCCAGTGTTTGGACTAAATACTGGTATTTTTTCTCATTTTAGGCATTTATGTAATTTTGTTCACGAACCTACCTTGATTGTATAGGTCCGCCATTAATCTGCTCTTTAATATTATTAAAATCATAAACAATAGAAAAGTTTCAAGTTTTCCTTGACTGTGCCTCATTCATCTGCGAGATGATCAACAGCCAATGAAAACTCGGGACAAATTAGCAGATTTATTCACACTTTCGGAACATGCCCCGAAAACACCAACCATAAGTCAAGATTCAAGATGGCTGACTCCTGCGTTGCTAAACGCGCTAACGCGGATTCTAAATCTAACAACAATCTTATTTTGAAGGCAAGAACCATTGTAAGAAATGTTTAGCATTGGATTGAACTGAAAAGTTAGCTCCTATGGTATGTTTTATAAAAATCGCTAGTTGATGAACTTGTTAATACCCCGAAAACTAGACCCACCATCATACTTGATGAATGTCAAATCTATAGATGTTATCCATGATTTATCGATTTTGCTTTTGAAGCTATTTAGTGTTTCGCTGCTCACAATATCTTCCGTTAAGTTGTTCCAGTCCTCAATAATATCTGGTCTATGAATTTTGATTTCAATCATAAGTTCATCTCTCTTTATATTATAGAACTATAAATTACCCCACCCACTGTTATTTACGTTGAAATTCAGGTTTGTTTTGACTCGTTATCTAACCATACTTACTGGCACAAGAAATCGTGGCCAGTACTAGCACTGACAATACTGGCAACATGTTTCTATGTCTGAATGTATCCATATCAGCTATTCCATGTGTGTGGTTGACTACCATAGACGAACAAACCACACAATTTCTAACTGATGCCAAGTTGACAGTCTGGTCCGAGTTTAGTAGGTCAAAACATGTCTGAAAATCCGTTTCCGGTTCGTTCTGATTGGCTGAACAAAAATAGAACATTCCATTCGTGATTGGGTATGTATGACGTTTGTGTGGGTGGCAGAGCGACTCATTCATGAATAGGCCCTGAATGGGGGTCCTATAGATCAGAGACATAATATTATATATACATAACACTAAAACCGTATATACAGTATATACATATTGTGCCTTAAAATTTGAACGTTATATGTCCTCTCTGACCGTGAGCATGATGTTATTAGCCGATCAAATCAGGGTTCAATATATGTCCGCATTTTAGTAGTTACTGAGTCTCGGGTGGGGGGGGGGGGGGGGGGGGGGGGGGGGGGGGGGGGAATGAATGAGCGAGTGAGTATTGGTGTTTAACGGCCAATCAACAGCTAAGGTCATTTAAGGCTGGGCCAACGGGTTGTACTATCCCGCATTAAACGGGTCCACGATGAGGAAAATTCCCCAAATCAGAACTCAATATTTCCATGCCACACCAGACACTTTAGTAGCTCGGCCCCAAAGTAATATGATTTGCCATAAGCTTATTACTTCTTAATGGAGCATAACAGGTTAACGTTGTCACTTGTGTATCCCTTGTTTATCGATTTAAATGGTTTCAATCGACTCGAAGCTTACGTTCAACAGCCGCACAAACTCGATTGAACTGCACGCCTTCCAATGATTTATTACGTTTTTTTAATGTGCGCACTGGTCATTTAAAAAGGGGCCCATCCGTGATATTTTTTGCGCGATGTCGGGCACAAGACAATCAATAATTTGCGGCATTGACAATAATTAAGGGGGATTGCCGCAATCGCGCGTGCTGGATGCATCCCTGCCATCCCTGCATGATACGTAAACAAATCAAAGCTCGTTATGAAGGGAAATTCTTCGTTTTGATTGGTGGAAAATTTTGTGAATATTAACTAGCGTCAAATGACGCGCATACGCGATCCAATGGGATAAACCGAGATGCTGGGTTGCTAGTCGGAGGAGATTTTGAGCAGAGGTCGATTATTAAATTAGCCGAATAACACATTTTACGCGATTTATACGTGGCTGAAACTTGTTCTGTTTAATAAATAAATAAAAGCTTTAAATTAGCCCAATAATCGGCGTATGTTGGCGTATATGGCCATTAGAGCCAACTATGGACTTCAACAACAACAACTTCCGGGTTCAATCTCTTCCGGCGTTCAGCTCATTACATATTCAAAATTGTGTTATTTGGCTATACATGTATTTAAAGTTTTAAACGGAGATAATTGCCAAAAATGCAAACTTTATCGGTTGATGCAATTTGGAAGTGATACAGCAAAATTCGCGTTCGTAGATTACCGAATAGCGGAGAAAAGGGTTGCTACAAACTTTTTCAGAATTCGATGGATGACCAATATATTAGTCGATCTATAAATAGATCGGCTAATAATAATACAGTACATATCTTTATTCTGCGGCAAGAGTGCACTATACTATCAGGAGATACGCTGTTCATAAAACCAATGAGCCCCATTCCTCCAGTCATATCCACTTTTATTTTGGACGTGAATATATATAGTTGCATACATAGATGTATGTATATACATGTTAGGCTATAGCCTCACCAGGCCCGTACGCAGGGAATTAATATTGTGGTGCGCAGTGGCGGATCCAGGATCCAGGTGGCAGTCGAAATTCGAACTACTAATTTTCAGTAAATACTTCTCATGTGATAAGGCACATTGTGGTGACATCTGTATAATATCTGCACCGTGATCTGATAAAATCACCATTATTTGACAATGCTTGCTATTTTTTTGTTACAGAATCAGACAGCTTCTCAATTGCAAAACAAAGTCTGGAATCGTCGGCGCGAAGGGTTAACATTTTTGTGCACATCCACGGACAGACCTCGGCAGATTAATTCTTTCACCCCTATGTAACCGGAATGAATTTTGATATGTTAATTTTGCAACCAATCCAATCATCACACAATTATTTTCAGACCAGTCCATTTATGAACATGGGGTGTTTTTGTGTTTATGGGGTGTTTTTGTTCTCAAAATTATGAAAATTACTTGCAAAAAGTGCAGATCCTGATGAGACGGGTCGTCACGAGCCGGCTGATCTGGATCTACACATTTTGCCAATACCACTATGCAGGCATGTGACGTTGAAAGGGTTGTCACAAACTTAGTGCATTCATAAACTCAACGGTGGGCTAAGCTTCTTATAACTTGTTGTTTTTTTTTGTACAGAGAACGTCTTGATATTTCATTCATTTAATTCGGTCTGATGATCCTCTATCAATGCCTGGTAAACCAATCTAACTACCTACCCATACCCTGAGTCTAGGCTAAGGCTGCCAACAGGCGAGCCTCGTTGTCTTCTGACAGTTCTCGTGTCTGCTTGCTTGGATCTTTAGTTTGTTGTGTTGTGGGTCTTTTGTTGTGTTTTTGTTTTAATATTATTTGTATATTTTATGTATTGTTTAATTTTACTAGGTCGCACATTTCTATGGATGCAGCTATTGATCGTGCTACGCCTAAACGGCGAGTACGACCAAGAAAATAGTGCCCTGTGCCAACTTATCCTATGGCGTTTTGGTCTGTCTTGCTTTGTATCTAAAACTCTAGATATACTATTCTAAATAGTTTTCACAGTTTGGTGCTCAGTTTATGAGCTAAATTCTGGAAAACACGAATCAAGATATTTCGTGCGTATGAATACAGCAGCTATTATGTTTAGTTCTCACAGCTAGGTAGCAGTGAACAGTTAGCGGCCAGTTTCGTACAATGTTTTATTCTGTGAGTTTCAAACAGTAATTTATTCTAGAGAAAATGTATGGGAATGGGTTTGCACCATCACTGTACATTTGCCTCTGGATGATGATTGAGAAAATATGCAACTTTCTGTCTCTAGTTCCGCAAGTGATCAGTTTTTGTGGAGATAACACATTTCAATACTTTCAGTACTTTGATTGTTTTGCTTTGTCAATGCGCACATGTTTCATAGAATGTAGGATCAGCATAATATCAGCGAAATCTAGCTGGTTTATTAAATTGGTCATTATTTTCTACATTTCCCCAATTACGTAACACGAATTATCACCCTATATTGTATTATATTACCAAGTTGATATTCCGTTTCCAGAACGAATTATATAGGTTTTTAGACAGCATACATGGAGGAAGAATATATAACTATAGTTACTTTCAACTGAGCATATTATATATAGAAAACGGAGATACCATTGTCGGGTATATAACCAATTACAAGTGCAATGCATATGCCGATGAAGTTGGTATAAGCAGATTACTGGCTTGTATACTACTGTGTAAACGTTTGGCTATGGAATGTCTGGTGCGTCTTCACGACAACGTAACGCCACTGTAACAGTTGGTCGTGATGTCTTCTTTTCTCTGTATTTCCCGCATTTCCTGGGCGCACGGAAGAATAAGGTCTTCGTAATCGATGTATGTTAGTCAGTGAAACTAATTAAGTAATGCAGTGTGGAACATTAAACACAGTTTATATACACGACTATATACACTGCTCCCGTGCACACAGACTTATGCACACTTTTTTGCTTGCAACTCGTTGCAGACAGGTTTGTGGCGTGGCCGGTCAAATATCTGACACTCTTTTTTTACAATACCTGAATGACTTGCACTTAGAACACTTATCCAACGGCTGACACTTTTGAGCAGTATGCACATATATTTATATTACAAGCTTTTGCTTCAAATCACTTTCGTCGTCACTGTCTATGACTTGAGCAGTGGAATTCACACTCTCCTCATGTGCAACACGGTCTGTTGATGGTTAACTCTTTGTCTGTGGTGGAATACTATTTTCCAACGTGTGAAAATCAGTCGCGTCATTCCTAATCGTGCGACTGGTAATGGTAGCTTTCTTCCGTTGTCGGGATGCTTGCAGTCTTGCTTTGTCCCTGGAAATTGCCGAGGGAGACTTCTTCTTACGCGGTTTGTTCTCTGGCGAAGTGAGTCCGTTTCCAAAACAGTTCCATTGCGTCATTGTGTCGCATTCTGGTTATACCGTGTTTTCGTCGAATTTGGTGCGCGCGCACTTACGCTATCAACAAAAATATGCCATCCTGATTTCTGGTAATTTTCCAATTAAATCGGCCCCTATCTTCCTCCAAAGCGCTTAAAACATTCAGAATTTTATCCGGAAGAATCATAGGGACATGCCGATCACATGTATCCATTATTATTTCCGATCATAACACATTTGTACGGAGGATTTTCCGTCCATTGTTGCATGTTTCCCGCCCAAACACAGCCACAAATAACGTCATACAACGGCTAAATGCTATACCATCATGCAATGAGAATAGTTTCAGGCCGCCTGACTATGATTTTTCAGTAAGCTAAAATAGAATATTAATGGAATAATAGTTCGCAGGAGACATATAATCAGCGCGTCCGCTCAGATGTGATGGCTGCCCAGTAACTGGGGTTACCAAGTTTGCAACTCTTTGGAAACAAGTGATTACTGTCATTAAATAGCCGTGGTTATGCTCAATATCATTTACACGATTGCGTCCAATACAAATATGGCATTAATTTAGTAATTATTGGATCACGTTCGTATCAACTAAGGATATTAACTATGCTTTTAAGCCGTTAGAAAAGTCAATAACCATAGTAGCAATGAAGACAATATTTCAGAGTTATGCACATACTAGCCAATTCTCAGTGGTTTTAATAATTAATGTTTACTTTTAACAACACCTTACATACGTATTGAATGTGGTGCCACAAAAAATAAACGTGGGAATGTGAACAACAACAACAACAACAACAACAATAAACGTGAATTATATCTGTCTTAATTACAATGTAAAGTATTTACAAACAACATTGAAGAAACTCTATTTTATTTTGGTAATTCTATTTCCTCCAAATATTTTTCTAATTTCATGTGAATAAATATTCCATACAATATATCTGAGTCAGTTTTTAAAGTGATGTCATGGGTTTTCGTGCATCATGCCATCATGGTTTTGGTAAATTGATATTTGAATTGTAGGTAGCTCAAGAACCTGTGTCAACAATTCTAATGTGTCATCCCACTTATTTAAATAGTAAGGACTCTAATACAAATGCTTAAATTAACTACCAGTGGTTACAAATCAAACGTTTCTGCGATAACATCATGCATTTTGCACATATTATTGAAACCGACATATATTTTGGAAATCGGACATCATCCATTTTGCGCACCTGCAGGTTATAATTATCTCCCCTGTCGAGGAGCGCAGGGTGAAATCTGACCCATTTTCCTATATAATTTAATCATTTTGTAAAGCTTCAAACAACTAAATTCCAATCGCTAAATCAAATTAAACTGCAAATTTATAATATTAAATGGTCAATAAAAATATTCTTATCACCATTTAGTATTTACTGGGAAAATTATATATTTTAGAACAAAATGTATCGAGTAACCCCCAAACATATCGGTTCACGTGACTAGTAATACGTTACGCCGACTTCCAGAATAGATGAATGTTTGAAATTTTTATGTTTCATTCACTGTTTCACCTACTCGCAAGATTAGTAGTCCACATAGTCGTATAATTCATATAGAAAAATTGTCATGAATACACATTTATTTCTTGAAATTGACAAATCGCACACTGCCATCCCATTTCTGACATTCGTCGCGGACAGGATTGTTGGTCCGCGACGGACAATCCAATACGTCCGCCACGGATCGTCACGAATGTTTATAGCGCGTTCGTGCCGATCCGGCACGGAATAATACCTGTACAGTGGTCATTTTCCGATCGTCATTTAACCCTCACAATGCTGAATTAAACTTTGTCGTCTGCTGATTAGTTTGCATTTTTCTCATCAAAAACATAGTTTTACAGCCCTTTAGAATCATTTCTAATGGAAATGCTTCTAAAGTGCAGTTGATCTATGTTTTTATTGAGAAATATATAAAACAGTGCGAATTATATCACTGTTACTACCGGTACTTCATACATCGACAAAATGACTCAGCAATATGCGACAAATCTCTGTGCAGTGGCCTAGCCAGAGCCTCTAAAACACCGAGGCAATAACATTGGTCCTTGTCGACGTAGTGTAGCGTGGTATGGGGGTCCTGGGCATCCCCACTCCACACGATTTTGTTTTGCAAATCTACGTCGCATTTCCCGCGTTCTGACATAACCCAAACTTCTAAGTCATTTGACCTTGGGGCACAGGGGCCGCATGAGTGGGACATAGAATGAATATATGAATATATGAATGATGACTAATAAGCATATGAAGTTTCAAGTCAATGTGACTTAGGACTGCAGAGATATAAGGTATTTAAAAACTTTAACGCAGATTTCGGACGGACCAACACACTGACGCACGCACGCAGGACGTCTGAAATCGTAACACTGATTTGTTGAATCACATTCAATCCAACCAACACTAAAGCACACTAAAGCACACATTTCGCGGAAATAGAGACGATTCTCATCTGCTACCAAATCTGTTTTTATTAAGCAATAAAACGAATATAAAAGCATCAATATTTATTCTATCAACATATATTTTGACAACACATAAGAATTAATCGTCTTAGGAGATGATAACAATCGTTTTAGTAGACGATTCTCGTGTGCTGCCAAAATAGTTTTATTATGAAATAAAAAATATGAAAAGAACTATTTATATTTCATACAAAAACAGATTTTGACAAAATTTGATAATCATCTTAGGAGACGAAGTGAGACGATTATCATGTGCACAGTGCAGTCAAAACCTGTTTTGTTAAGAATAAGTCGCGTTTTCGTTTGGCGCTCTCGTGACCGCGCATCGCGTTTTCGCTATCTCAACCAATGCCGAAAACGCGAGATTCTAACATGTCCCTAACAGGACACATACACATCGTCTAAGGAGACGATTCTCATGTGCTGCAAAACATAAAACACGTTTTCTGTTTGAAACCGTGACACTGATTGGTTGAATCACATCCAAATCCAGCTAATACTTAAAACATACAAACACATATTTCGCGGAAATAGAGACGATTCTCATCAGCTACCAAAACTGTTTTAATAAGGGAATAAAATGAATATTAAAGCATCAATATTTCTTCTATCAACATATATTTTGACAACACACAATAATCGTCTTGGGAGACGATTTTCTCGTGCACTGCCAAAATATATTTTTATCAAGAAATTAAAAACAGGAAAAACATCTGCCGGTTCAACAAAAAAATCCTACAAAAAAACATATTTTGACAAAACTTGAAAATCGTCTAAGGAGACGATTATCATATGCACAGTAATGTCAAGACATGTTTTGTTGAGAATATGTTACATTTTCGTTTCAGCTTTCGCGTACATGTTTTGTTGAGAATATGTTACATTTTCGTTTCAGCTCTCGCGATCGCGTTTTCGCCATCTCGACCTATGCACAAGATCGCGAAAGGAGACGATTATCATATGCACAGTACTGTCAAAACATGTTTAGTTGTGAATATGTTAAATTTTCGTTTCACGTTTTCGCGATCTCTGCATATGCTCATGTGTTGCCAAACCTATTTTATTACGAAATCAACAAATGTGAAAAGAAAACATGATTACATTGGTATTTCTTTACAAAACATATTTTGACAAAATAGGAGAATCGTCTTTGGAGACGATCCTCATGTGCTGCCAAAACCTGCTTTATCAAGAAATCAAACAATGCACTATGTCAAACTAATGCGTAATTATCAATTTATCTGCGATGACGTGAGCGACTACATACCATCACAGGTTGACGTAACGGACCGAGGTGTATAAATACATTAAATATGCCTAAAAGCATCAATAAATGAAGCAAAAAAAAGCTAATTTTTTTTTACCCCTCCATATAATTCTGAATTATATGGAGGGGTAAAAAAAAATTAGCTTTTTTTTTTCTTCATTTATTGATGCTTTTAGGCATATTTAATGTATTTATACACCTCGGTCCGTTACGTCAACCTGTGCATACCATGGTTTTGATATGTTTGTTTCCGCCGAACACTAAATGTCGGTCACACTTTGCACGTGAAACTGGATTACCGACCGATGATTGTAAACACCATCAGGTGTGCAGCTAGACCGAAAATGATATGTCGCAAATGTGCTAGTTGGGGATGGGTGAGTATGGGCATATTTTTTATAGTCCCTTTTGAAAACGGGAGTATTATGTATCCACGCTGTGTGGGCGGCGGACGACTATCACAGCGTAGGCATTGACACACCCAATCTTCTACCCTCCACTACGGTGTTCCATTTAGGCCATCGTAATATCGCTATGGAGTCGATACTACGATATGGCCATAACACATCGTGAAAAAGCCGAGGCAAAAACGCCGACATTGCAGTCGCGAAAACGAGAGATCGCGAGGCGAAAACGCGATATTGAATACAATAGAATATCACGTTTTCGCCTCGCGATTTCGCAGTCAAGCGATTTGGTATTGCGTTTTCCCGATCTTGTGTATAATATCGACGATGCGATGCAGTAACCAATAACGTATCGAAATATATATATTTTTTTATCCAATAAAGATGTAGAATCGTCTCCTAAGACGATTATCTTGTTTTGTCAAATTATGTTTTTTGTTGTCCACATTTGTTATATTACTTAATAAAAACAAGTTTTCGCAGCACACGAGAATCGTCTCCTAAGACAATGTGTATGGTGTCCTGTTAGGGACATGTGACAACCTCGCGATTTCGCGATTTCTCGCATAGGTTGAGATCGCGAAAACGCGAGATTCTATCATACATGTATTCAATCTCGCATTTTCAACATGCATGCTTTCGACACATGCATGAGCAACACAAACCCGAATTTTCTGCTGTAACGCCCAAAGTTACAGACAGAAAAATCGGGTTAGAGCAAAACGTATTTTCAAAAGCGGAATGCCCCCCTGCCCCCCCCCCCCCCCCCCCCCCCCCCCCCGCTACATACAGGCCTGCCATAACCTGTCTACTGTCAGCTGATGGGCATTGAACATGTCGCTATTGTGTATTATACAATTTCTAACTACCTCTAAAGTCATAATTCGCACTTTATAATTATACCGTATTTACGATGTCTGCAAATTTTGATCGGAAAACTATAATATTATATAGATATAAACGTGACGTGATGCATGTGTATAGGCCGATATTACGATACAGATGTAAAAGATAAATCCACTTTAGATAACAGGTATCCTCTGGAATATTCTCCAGTCGGCACGGATCGCCACGAACATTAAACTATCGGGCGCGTAAGACCGCCTGCTGAGCTGCAGGGGTACTTTGCCCCAGGCATGTAAGTAATTCCGTCTTTGTCCGTTTTCGTCAATCTCTGTCCGTTTTCATTCGTGACGGACATTCGTGCCGAATAAAAACGGAATTCCGCTAGCGACATTTGCTTGTTCCGCCTGAGCTGTACTGTACAACATCGGTATAAGTATTAATCTTGTTTAGTTTCGTTTGACCCATTTCACATACATGTGATCTGCATTGACCGGAACTGAGTACTGGTTTGTTCCTGCGTTAATACCTATGTTCTCGCAAGCAAATGGTATCAAGTTGTATCGGCATACCCAACACTCGGATAACCTGTTCCTAACCCAACCATTTAATATTTTCATGTATATTTACCACTACCTGCTTCTATCCCAACCATTTAATGCTTTCATGTATATTTGAATTTCAGAAATGTCGTTATCAGGAGTAAAATGTTTAAATCGACTTGTGAGCGTATCACCTCGACACAGATTATGTAATCTGTTTGTTCGCCGGTATGGGAGTGCTGTTATACGCAACATCCTGGATTTACATGAGAGGGGTGTTCTCCAGTCCATAGTTCCGGACAACAGGTAAACCAGAGCTCCAGATAAGGTGCATATTGGCGTATTTACGCACTTATTATACCCCCCGCAACGAGTTGTGGGGGGGTATACTGGAGTGAGGTTGTCCGTGCCGTCCGTGCGTCCGTGCGTCCGCGTAAACTTAACATCAGAGAAATATTGTTATAACTTCTACTTCCTTCATCTAAAATGCTTGATATTTCACACATGCATTCCTGTAAGGCTCTACTACCATGCTGTGCCAAATCCACGACCGTCCAACCCCCGCAGATCCAAGGTCAAGGTCAAATACTTAGTCCGTAAACTTAACATCAGATATTGTTATAATTGTTAACTGTTAATAACTTCTATTTCCTTCATCTAAAATTCTTAATATTTCACACATGCATTCCTGTAAGGCTCTACTACCATGCTGTGCCAAATCCACGACCGTCCAACCCCCGCTGATCCCAAGGTCAAGGTCAAATACTTAGTCAACTTAGTCTCTTTACAAAACTTAACATCAGAAAAATATTGTTATAACTTCTATTTCCGTCATCTAAAATGCTTAATATTTCACACATGCATTCCTATAAGGCTCTACTATCATGCTGTCCCAAATCCACGACCGTCCAACCCCCGCTGATCCCAAGGTCAAGGTCAAATACTTAGTCTCTTTACAAAACTTAACATCAGAGAAATAAGTTATAACTTCTATTTCCTTCTTTGAAAATTCTTAATATTTCACTTGTGCATTCCTCTAAGGTTGTACTATCATGCTGTGACAAATCTACGACCATCCAACCCCCGCTGATCCCAAGCTCAAGGTCACATACTTAGTCTCTTTACAAAACTTAACATCAGAGAAATATGTTATAACTTCTATTTCTTTCATCGAAAATTCTTAATATTTCATGCATGCATTCCTCTAAGTCTCTACTATCATGCTGTGACAAATTCCCGCTGATCTCGAGGTCAAGGTCACATACTTAGTCTCTTTAGTCTTTACAAAACATAACATCAGAGAAATTGGTTATAACTTCTATTTCCTTGCTCGGATATGCTTCACATTTCACACACGCATTGCTCCAATGGACCTCTACCACCCTGTGAGAAATTCACGTTTATGCCGCTTCCGCTAAGCCCAGAATCAAGGTCACAGGCCCACACACTTGGAAATTTTTACATATTTTAGGGGTACCTGGGCCCACGCGGGGGGTATTCCGTAAGCCTCGCTTACTGACCAATCTAGTTTTTGCACATTTTAGTGCCCCCGACTTAGCACGACTCCTGCACGCCCCGCGAGCGGTGTATTGTGGGTTTGATCCGACGGCAGACAGTTTACACATCGGCAACCTGCTCGCCATTATTGCACTCATCCACTGCCAGCGAGCAGGCCACAAACCCATAGCTGTGGTGAGTATGTCTGTGAAGTATACAGTTAGCACATCATAAATTCATTGGCATTTGATCAAAGTAAAAATGTGCATTTCATTGATACAGATCATTTGCAGTTCATATTTACTATTTAAAACAAACTTTTCAAACAAATGAAAAATCATCTGAAGCACAGAGTGCCACAGACTATGTGTATTTCAAAAACATTGTGGGTAACTGTTTACTAATTTCTGTTTGCTTTCCTTGTACTGTGTCTTTGTTTCACAAATTCATTCTTTACTTGTCCCCCATCGTTCGGTAACAAATCCATGACCCTCTGATCTACTACATCCAAGGTCAAGGTCATGTATAATACGGTAATTGAAGAACACACATGCATGTTTTGCCTTTTGGGGACATTTGCAACACACAGGACATATTATGGTATGATGGTGCTGTCCATTCATCAATATATCGGTCCGCCCACTTATGACCGACTTGAGCGTTTATGTCAATTTGCATAACCGAACATATTGGTGTATAAGAAATATTGGCACCCTCCACCATGTATATTTTTGGTATAGTAATTCAGAGCTCAAGATAAACTGCGTATTTGCTTAAATACCCTATTCAAATAGCCAAAAACCCAATTGATATCAGAAGTAGCGAGTATCGAACAAGTAATACAAAATTTGTGGTACAGTAGAAACTCTGAATACCGGACAGCCTCCGGACCGGACAAAACGTCCGGTTTAGAGAGGTTTCCAGTTTTTAAAGGTTTTTCACTATTCTTACTCAAGACTTGATATACATGTACTTGTACTGTAGTATTCTATTATCTATCATGGTGTGTGGCCTATGTTCCGATAATATGGTGTGTAAATTAGTTTGTCACTAAACGTGTACTCCAATTAGCGAAGACTAATCAACAATTTTCAATGATTATTTGACCTCATAATTACCTTACATATACCTGCCGTTGTCAATTACAGCCGCATCAGTCGAAAATAAGTCTCAATGAAAATGAGCGCAGTGGGCGCACTACGCGCACAGTAAACATTAATGTACACGCTACAAAAATCGTACAAAACATTGTTGGTCATTAAATGACAACAAATGGCGTAACATCCTTTTAAAAATAAACAGCCCCGACCATGTGACTTGACTTGTGAACCGTGTCAAATGCGTAACGTCTCTCTTATCACACCTGTCTGACAGGAAATCCAACACGACCATTGTGTGAAATTTATCCCCTGCCACGGGC
Source organism: Conchocele bisecta (assembly GCA_029237695.1). Classification (NCBI taxonomy): domain Eukaryota; kingdom Metazoa; phylum Mollusca; class Bivalvia; order Lucinida; family Thyasiridae; genus Conchocele; species Conchocele bisecta. Next base: position 65,340,559 of record CM055267.1, read on the forward strand.
GCTTGGTGATTTTAGCAATTCTAATCCGTCCGGTATTCAGAGGTAAAATTATGCTGAAAAGTCTTCTTTTGTTTTTTGAAAATCGTCCGGTTTCCGGAATTCAGAGGATCCGGTATTCAGAGGTTTTTAGTACATTGAATAAAGAAGGAATTAAATTGGGACTATGAAAATTGTCCGGTTTTGAGAGGATTCCGGTATTTAGAGGGTCCGGTATTCAGAGTTTCTACTGTACCTTTATCATGCTGCAGAAAACAATAAACGGATCACAAATATAGCATATTTTTTCTTTTGTCCATGAAAACACATCTTGGTATTTCATTAGAATTGTCTCCAAGGAGACAATTCTAATGAAATGCCAAGACATGTTTTCATTTCGAAGCAAACTATTCAATAATTGCTGTCTGTGTAAACAGTAGTGTGATTTTATTTTACCCAATTAAAATATCGAAATACCCAATTGCTTCAGATATGATGGAGTGAAAATACTCAATTACTAATTCCTTATCTGGAGCACTGTAAAATGTCTTCAATATTGTTCCATGTTAACCCGTAAAATGTTGGGAACAAAAATTTTTGTCTGCTGTTCTATATTTTGCCTTCTCAATAAAAACTTTGTTTGACAGCACTTTAGAATCATTTCCAACGGAAGTGATTCTAAAGAGCTGTATTGGAAAGCAAGTTTTTGATGAGGAAAATAAATAAAACATAGACGACAGACGACAAAATTTAATTCAGCGGTTTAAGTGTTAAAATGAAGTCTTCAATATTGTTCCATATTTAAAAAGTAATCTCCATGTTAACCTTTACAATGCTGAATTCAATTTTGTTGTCTGCCGTTTACTTTTTATTTTCAATTTGCCTCATCAAAAACATGCTTTGACAACACTATAATCATTTGCAGTGAAAATGATTCTAAAGTGATGTCAAACAATGTTTTTATTGAGAAAGATGATAAAATATAAAACAACAGCAGACAACAATTTACGTTAACCACATTTTAATGATTAAAATATTAGTCCATGTTAAAATCAAGTCTTCAATATTTATTCCATTTAAAATGAAGTCTTCAATACTAGTGTCTTTTCATATCAAGTTTATCAGACTTGACTCGGAAACGGTAGGAATTCATTGGCGAGCCTTGGAATTCCTACACGTTTCCTAGCTTTGCCTGATAAACTTTATATCAAAAGACACTAACATGGTATTCTCTATTTATCAGGTAACAAGCTTCACATTGGCTGAATACATACTGACAGATAACAAAGTGTCACATCTTGTGTGTAGGTGGGTGGTGCGACGGCCAGGATCGGTGACCCTAGTGGGAAGACAAAGGAGCGTGAGACCATTGATGCCAAATCACTGGAGCGGAATATAGTCGGTCTGTCAGAGAACCTGGAGCGTATCTTCATGAACCACGAACTCCACCTCTGGTCCGACTGTCGGCAGTTACAGCCCCTGCAGTAAGTGTCTAGTCTTCAGCAGAGCTCCAGATAAGTTTTGTATCTAAAGAGTATTATACCCCAAGATTTCAAATTCAATGCGTATTTTACAAATGTATTATTGGTTTTATTCCTTATTATATAGAGAACAAATGGAAAAAAAAATGAATAAATTCACTTATATGAGCTGCAAAAAACAAACACTGTTTGCTTTTTTACAGCTCAACTACGTAAATTTGAACTTTATTACAGTATTTTCACTACTCAATTTGAAAATCAATGCATATTTTCACATTGCTGTGAGTATTTTGTACTCCCACTTTTGATAATCAATCCGTATCCTGCTAAAATAAGTGCGTAAAATACACCAATACTCGCCTTATCTGGAGCTCTGCTTCAGACTGCTACGGAGTCAGAGGCACAGGCTGATCTAGATCTACACTGATCCCAAAACCCATAAGATTTTTCAACAACAATTACAGTGGAGTCGGCGTGTAAGTGCACACACGAACGAACACGACAGGTTGGTTCCAACCTGTCGTGTTCGTTCGTGTGTGCACTTTACACGCTGACCCCACTGTATGTGAGCCCTGAACAGATGGTGTGGCTCAGGGAGTTAACCCTATTCCAGTTATTGCTTCAATTACTTGAGAATGTGTATGAAAGCTCTAAATAATCTTTGTGTCTAAAGTGCATCATACTGTCTGATTTCAAATTAAATGCATATTTATATTTGCCATTTGTTAATACTTAATTTATCACACATGTTTCCGGTTTAAAATGTTCTTTTATTATACTCGTCATTTTGAAAGTCATTGAGTATTTTCAAATTGTGAGTATTTTCTACTCCCTCTTTGGAAAATCTAAGCGTAATCATCTAGAATAAGTATGTAAAATGCAACAATGCATGCCTTATATAGAGCTCTGGGGCCGTTTCACTAAACTTTGTACGACTAAAATGTTTGTACATGTAAGTGCAAATTTAGGATCGTAGGAAATTTCAATTGATGGATTTACATTTATTGAGCATAGGCTGCATATACAGCCTATGCTCAATAAATGTAAATCTAATAATTGTGAAATTTGCAGACTCATAATTTTGCACTTATGAACATTTTACTCGTACAAAGTTTAGTGAAACGGCCCCCTGGTGTGTGTATGTTTATGTAGAGCAGAACTATTTGCTTGTTAGTATGACATATTAGTATCTGTCTACACTTACTATAGGAATGAATGGCCTTTTTGTGGAATTTATCGGGGTATAAACTTGGAAAAGTCGCGGGAATAGTGGACGAAGCGATAAAAAATTACAATTTTCGAGAAAAATGTTTTTTTTTTGTGTTTTTTTTCAAAAATTGTAATTTTTGAAGACCTCGTCCAGTATTACCCGCGACTTTTCCAAGTTTATATCCCCGATAAATTCCACAAAAAGGCCATTCATTCCTTATAATTCCAGCATTTGAAATAAATTCATCAAGAAAATGTGTTTATTTTTCCGTTTCTTAAGAATAATTTTAACTGCGCCTCACGGTTACGGAAAGTAGTTCGGCGTGGGAGTTTACTGGGATATAAATTTTGGACAGAGACTTGCTACGGGCCAATCAAATGTTAGGGAATTGTGTAAATATTTTTGTGCTGGAATTACAGGGTCATGAACAACAGCTCATGGTATAAAGGCAAAAACGTTGTGCAGTTTCTAGCACAAGTCGGGCGCCACTTCCGGCTGGGACCCATGCTGAACAAACACAGGTATGACTCAGAGCTTCAGATAAGGTGCGTATTGTCGTATTTTACGCACTTCATTTTAGCAGAATTCGCATTGATTATCAAAGGGAGTACAAAATACTTTCAGCAATGTGAAAATACACATTGAATTTCAAATTGAATAGTGAAAATACTGTAATAAAGTTGAAAATTTACTTTAATACTTGAGCTGCAAAAAAGTGAACAGTGTTTGCTTTTTGCAGCTAAATAAGTGAATTTTTAAATTGGTTTTATTTTTGATCATTTGTTCCCTATTTAAGGCAGAAAATCAATAATACATTTGTAAAAGTAAAATACACATTGAATTTGAATACTCTTACAAAATCATGTTTTTATTCCTTACACTGTGATGTTACTTTTGCTATCAGGGTGTCTAAAAAGACCCTTTCTGACGTTCTATTTCTTCAAGTTAATGAAATAAAGAATCAACACTGTGGTCTCCACTTTAGCCTTATCCCCTAGTCTCCTCTGGTGACGCGTCACTTCCGGAGGTCATATATTTATCGTCAGAAAACATCTAATGGCTGCGCTTTTTTAGTGTCTGGTTTGTTTAGAGTTTTCTGAGTTTAATTAGATCCTTTCTTGATAAATTTATTTATCTAATTGTTCGCATAAGTTTGATTTATAACTACACGAGAGGGAATTTTCCTATCGTAGGTGGTTCGGTTGTAATTTGACATTTTGTTCGTGTCGGAAAGCGAGTTGTTATTTTCATAACGAACCGCCATTTTGAAAGAAGGAAATTGTTATTGACAAAAGCCGGTGCAGTTTGCGTCGGTATTTTTGCCATAGTTTTGTGTATGGTCAAGAGTTATTCCATTCCAGGAAAATTCTGACAAGTTACGGAATATGTAGAATTTTTCTTTTCAGTGTCATTGCTTTTCGCGAGCGAGTTGTCAAATTTACTATAGTAGTAGTAGGGACGGTTTACGCCCAATAAAGTTTTTGTTTCAAAGTAAAATTTTTTTTTGAATTTGTAGTTCATTTATGCTTTGAATCAAGCGCAGACATAGATTGGTGGGAAGTTTGAGAAAATTTTATTTTTTGGGGAAAAAAAATCCGGATTTTTCTCTATAAATCTTCCAAATTCAGTGAAATTTTACGCTTTTTGTGTTCTGATGTTTTCTGACATAATTTCGCGTTAATTTCTGAAAGGGTCAAGAGACCCGGACAGATTCGTTCAGCGTGCGGCCACATGGCTTCAGCTCTCGATAATCATGAAGCCATGTGTCGCACGTGCTGTGGGTGCTCCCAACAGATGCTATGCGTAGTCTCGGCTCTCTGGGGGGCAACCACTTGGAAGCAATTAGGAGCGGGTAGATCTTATGCAGATAAGAAAAAAATCTACCGACAGGAAATCTCTCATTTCTGTTCACAAACCCGCTCCAAAAAGACCTGGTGTAGGTGGAAATCTTAACGAAGGAGATATCACCCCCACACCTCACAAAAAGAAGTCGACAATATCTCGTTGGACTCTTAGTGAGGTGGCCAGGCATCCTAACGGAAACACCGATTCTGAGCGAATCTCGTCAGAACGGCGGTCAGGTGGCTCTTCAACAATATTGCAGGTGATAACTCCACCTAGCAATAAGTCGGACCGAGGGGAAGGTGCAAAGAACCAAACCTTGGAGTCCGACTTGCCACTGAGGCCGACAGCTGATAGGCCTGTGATAGACGAGCATAGGCTCGATACACAGAAGCCAAGACAAACTAGTGTACTAGTTTCACATCAGCTACCTACGGATCACTTGAAGGACTGTCCGGTGTCCGGTAGTCCGGTAGTCTGGTAGTCCGGTAGTCTGGTGTCAGGCGTCCGGTGTCCGGTGGTACGGAAACTGGCAGTATAACGATCCGTAGGTCTGGTAGTATGGGGAATACAACCAGTGGACAATGGAACCATGGAACAGTTAGAGGGTCAGAATAGTTCCGTTTGTCAAAGGGGAGTTCAACCGGTGATGATACCGGGAACTGGTCAGGAGTACCCAGATCGACAGTCAGAGTACATTGTTACACCGTTAGGCACTTTTTCCACGGGTAACAAAGATCCACTACCGGAGTACCATGCTATGCACATAGACATGGATACTGAACGGGTGTTGGAACATCCCGTTAGTGCTCAGGTGACTAGAAGCATGAAGCCTAGCGCAGGGCAATTACCCAAGAGCACGTTAACATCTAAAGCTTCAGAGTTTTCACATCCGGTGGATACCGGGTTGGGAGCAAGCAGGAGACGGGCAAGGTCTGGGAAAAGACCTAGAGCATACAGGAGCTCTTCATCTTCTAGTTATGGGTCCAAACGCCGCTCCACAAGGAGGGGTAGGAGTTCTTCTTCGTCTAGCTCGTCGTCCCCTCATAGGAGACACAAGCATAGACGGAGACATAGATCTCGTCATAGAGACCATAAGTCTGGAAGGGCTTCATCAGGACATAGTTCACATCTCCCTTTATCTCTGAAGGTAAATCAGAGGGAATCTGAATCTTCAGGTTTGATGCAGTCCATGCAGCATATGATGAAGCAATTCCTGGATAAACAGTCTACAGCGACTATAGAGCCTGTCGAACAGGAATTTGATCCTGTGGAGGATTATTTGGAAGAAGTCGAGGTATACAACGATACCACTACTTCCATACATCCGGCTCCGGAGGTAGAGGAGGTAGATGATACTGACACCCCACCCTCCTATATGGAAGCCATTCAGGCGGTGTATAAATACTTACCGCTAGACATTTGTCCTTCTCAACCCGTGAAACCTCCAAGAGTGACTTCTCTATTTGAGGCAGATTCTGACAGAGAACCGCCTAAAGAGATGCCCATGTTGCCACAATCTCCAACGGTGGCAAGAATTCTGACTGAGATGCAGGAGGCATCCGGTTGGGACATGGGAAAGTCATCTGATTTTGTACCGAAAGAATATGCGGTACATGCGACCTCGTTGAAGTTTTATAAGAACCATACTTCAACGTGGTCACAAGCTACACCTACCTTGGATAAGGATGCGCAGAAAGTGGGCATACTTAAGGTAGATACACCCATCCTATCTCAGAAAATGACAGACATGATTGATGTTAGATCTCGAGCCATGGTATCTATGGTAGCACTGCAGAATGGGGATACGAGAGCAGTTCAGGCACTGCTAAAGTCAGCAGCCAGAGCAAACAAACACATCCTGACGACATCTTTGATAATATCAGCTGATTTGCTTCTAGCTAGAATAGATGCTACCTTGTCAAGGGCTTCAGTGCTTCCGGGACAGGGTAGGCAGTTTCTTAGAGCGGCACCTCTACAATCCGAACAGCTGTTTGGAGGGCGTTGCTCAGGTGTAGCAGATACTGACCTCGCTGAACGGCAGAGGATACAGTTGGCTAAGGGGTTTTCGGGACCTAAACCGAGTACGAGAGGTAGTCGGCCATCTACAGGAGCATATAGAGCGAGAGGTGTGGCTAGAGCGGGGAAGACTAGGTCTCGCCCTCCACCTATGCACACACAAACTGTTCATCAGCCGCAATATGTTGCGGAAGACTTTACACATCCTGCCCCTCCAGCTAGGGGAAGAGGTAGGGGTGGCAGAAGAGGTAGGACCCCTCGAGGACGTTTCTCCAGTAGGAGGCCTCGAAGGGGCAGTTTTTGATGTCGCGAGGGGTGGTTCGTGTGGGGGGGTGTTTACCATTCCAAGACCCTACGTGCCTGTAGGAGGCAGACTGACGGTCTTTCTGAGGGAATGGCAGGAGATCACCAACTGTCCATGGACGTTGGGGATCATAAAAAGGGGATATTCTATCCCCTTCAAATCAACCCCCCCCCCCCTCTTCGGAGGAGCTGTCCGGATTGGATTCCCCCGAAGAACTTGCTCTAAAGACAGGCCTTAGACAAGGAGATACAAGATCTTTTGAGAAAGAACGCAATAGAAGAGGTCATGGACACTTCCACTCCAGGCTTCTACAGCAGACTGTTTGTCGTTCCCAAGAAGATTTATCCAGTCTGAACAAATCGGTTCAGATAGACCGGTTCAAGATGGAGACTGCCCGGTCTATCCGAATTGCCTTAAAGGTGGAAGATTGGTCAGTCTCCATCGATCTGAAGGACGCATACTTCCATGTCCCGATTTCACAGGCGTCAAGGAAGTATCTGAGGTTCCAATGGAGAGGAAAGGTTTACCAGTTCATGGTCCTCCCATTTGGAATTTCAACAGCACCAAGAGTATTTACCAAACTGATGGAAGTAGTGGCAGCAGCAGCAAGGAGACTAGGTATTGCTCTGCTGCAATACTTCGATGACTGGCTGATTCACAACCAGTCGAGGGTGATACTCTTGAAAGATTTGGTCAGAGTTTGGCAACTGGTGACCAGTCTAGGTCTCATTCCCAACATAGAGAAATCAGAAACTGATTCCATCTCAGGATTTCTGCTATGTGGGAATGAATTTCCTAACGGACATAGGCAGGGTGAGGGTACCACCGGACAGGATACAGAGCACACTAAAGACGGTGTTCAACGCTCTGGATGCTGTTTGCATGTCCGCAAGGAATATCCTGTCATTGCTGGGCGTCCTGGGGGCAACGGCGGAGTTGATTTGCCTGGGGAGATTACACATGAGACCCCTACAAATCTACTTACTCTATCATTGGAGACCACACCAGTACCCGTTGGATATGATTATTCATCTATCCAGAGATTTCAAGAGACATCTCCGATGGTGGGCCCAGAAGAATCATTACCTTCTGGGGGTACCCATGGTAGATCCAGAGCCCAAGATGTTTCTCACCACAGACGCGTCGAACACAGGCTGGGGAGCGCATCTCGAACCGCTGGGTATTCTGATGAAGGGTTGCTGGTCATCAGAGATGGGCAACCAACACATAAACATGTTGGAACTTAAAGCAGTGGTGCTATCAGTTCACCAATGTTTAGAACATCTTCAGGGAAAACATGTTCGGATAGTAACGGACAACACTACGGTGGTCGCGTACCTGAACAGGCAGGGAGGCACCCATTCTGTGTCCCTTTGCATAGAGACAAGGGATCTGCTAATGTGGTGTCACAGTCACAACATACAGTTGACTGCCAGACACATCACAGGCAAGAAAAACATTATAGCGGATTACCTGTCTCGTCAGGGGACTCCAGTCCTAACAGAGTGGACATTATCACAGACAGTGTGCAACACTGTTCTGGGAAGATGGGGCAATCCCTGGGTGGACCTGTTCACCACGAGGATGAACAACAGGCTCAGGATGTATGTGTCCCCGGTGCCGGATGTCCACGCTTGGGCAGTAGACGCTCTATCATTAGAGTGGCACCAGATGGACGCATACGCCTTTCCACCGTTTGTGCTTCTCCCGAAGGTGCTCCAGAAGATTCGGGCAACAAGGTGCAAGGTCACCCTGATTGCTCCGTGTTGGCCAACGAGGAGCTGGTTTACAGAACTACTGGACCTACTCATAGAGTCACCGGTGAAGCTACCAGCGTACCACGATCTTCTCACACAGCACAAAGGAAGAACTGTTCATCCAGGCGTGGGAAGTCTCAACTTACACGCCTGGAGGTTATCAAGCGAGGTATCCGAGCAGATAAGTTTTCGGACGAGGCTGCAGAGATCATCTCCAGGGCAAAGAGAGTGTCCACATCCAAGTGCTATGACCAGAAGTGGGGTATCAAATTGGTGTGATAAGAGGAATATCGATCCTAGCAGACCAGGACAAGTAGGAGATTTTTTTATCTACCTTTTTCAGGACAGGAAACTTTCCGTTCCTACCATTAAAGGTTATAGGTCAGCTTTGGCAAGTTCGCTTAAGTTTACCAAACACCAGGCCAGATCCATTGGGTTGGATGAGAGACTTTCTCAGATGGTTGCAAGTTTTGCAAGAGAAAGACCAATAGGTAGGTCAATTATTCCAAAGTGGAGTTTGTCAGCAGTGTTATGGGCACTAACAAAGACTCCTTATGAGCCTATGGAACAGGCAAGTATAGCGTGTTGGACTATCAAAACATTTTTTTTATTAGCATTTGCAACAGCTATGCGCAGAGGCGAACTCCATGCGCTGGTCATTAATGATCCTGGTTTTAGGGTTGGTAAGGAATCCATGACGCTAGTCTATGAACAGGGATTTTTACCCAAGACAGCGGCACCTCATGAGGTGATGCCCCCTATTCGTATTCCAGCCATTCAAACTGCCAAGGGAGTATCGAGCACGGACACTACTCTCTGTCCTGTACGGGCAGTAAAGTAAAGCATTACATTTATACTCACAAAGAAGACTAGAGCAAGAAGAGTCAAACTTTTCATCCCTATTCAAGGTGAGCATGATGTATCTAAGGCCACTGTATCAAAATGGATAACGTTGGCAATTAGAAGGGCATATGAGGGTTTCTCGGAAAAGATTAGTCCAAATCTAAAGATCTCAGCCCATGAGCCATCTCTACTTCATGGGCTTTCAAAAACAGAATTCCTGTGAAAAGAATTATGGAAACTGCTTCTTGGAGAAATAATAACACTTTCTCCACCTTCTATCTCAGATCGATGTCGGAACAATGTGGCGACCTATACAAGCTAGGCCCTTTAGTTGCTGCAGGACAACTCATGCAGGAACCGGTGTAGCAGGCCACTTTCCCCCCCAGTCAGAAATCCCCCGGGGGGGATTCTGGGCCGGCCCGCGATCCCCCCCTGGGGGGCCCCCCCGGGGGGATTTCCAACTAGTCAAACTTTCCCCCCGCCCAGTCAGTCAGAAAATCCCCCCCCCATATTTTTTCAAACAATGGCAGGTTAAATGCTAAATTAGCAACTAATATGAGATTGAAGTATTTGAAGTAAGAATGGCGGCTAGATATAGAAAAAATATCAGTTTTATGGGGGGGGTTTGGGCGGGTTTCCGGGCCCGGCCCAAACTCCCCCCCCCCCCCCCCCCCCCCCCCCCCCCCCCCCCCCCCCCCCCCCCCCCACCCCCCCCCCCTCCCCCCCACTCAAACTGAAATTTTATCTATATACAGCCATCAAACATACTTCAAAAACTTCGGTAGCATGTTAGTTGCTAATTTAACCTGCTTTTTATTTCAGCATTCAACCTGTCATCGTTGAAAAAAAAAAATGGGGGGGGGGGGGGAGTGGGGGGGGGGGGGATTTCGGGCCGGCCCAAATCTCCCCCCCCCCCCATCAAACTGAAATTTGATCTATACTCAACAAAACTAGAAACGTCCCTGTTTTATAGCCGGTGTAGCTCTGTCTATGTATGTACCACATGTTCAAAGTACATGTATTTTAAACCGTGGCGATGATCAGAATACGATCGTGTAGAGTTTAGCCGATACACACGGTTTACATAGCGGCCAGTGACCGGAACGTTGATTTCCACTTTTTGCACGTGCACGCTATACTTGTCATCGATAAGGTGATTCAGTTCATGTCGTACCATTCATGCGATAGGGGCTATTCGGAAAATTAAAAGACTTTTTTAATTTTTCACTGTTTTCGATATGCCACGGCTTTCCGAAAACGAGCGAAATCAGGCAATTGGGATGCTTGCGGGTGGGATGGCCGCCAGGGCGGTCGCCGCCTCGGTTTGGTTGCTGTCGGAAGACGATTGATCGTCTTGCAGCCCGGTACCAGCAGACTGGGGCTGTTCACGACCGGCAGCGACCTGGTAGGCCTCGTGTAACGACGGCTAGAGCCGATCGTTACATTACGTTGACGCACTTACGTCAACGTCGATTGGCAGCCACAGTCACTGCTAGGCGATACGGTGTCTCAGGGCAGACCATTTCGCAACCGGTTACGTCGTAACGCCCAACCAATCCGGCACGCCGCCCGTACACTGGTCAGATAATGACCCAACGTCACCGTGCTGCCAGACTGTTATGGGCGCGACGTCATCTGAACTGGAGAAGGGCTGACTGGAACCGAGTTTTGTTCACCGATGAATCTCGGTTAACAGTTAGTCATGCTGACGGAAGATTACGGGTATACAGGCGTAAAAATGAAAGATTCACCGATTGTTGCATTGTTGAGAAGAACAGGTTTGGGAGAGGGAGCGTAATGGTTCTGGGGTGGGATCATGGGAAACCGGAAGAGATTTGGATTTGTTGTTGTACAGGGCAACATCAATGCACAACGTTATGTTACAGATGTGCTAAATGCACATGCCTTACCATTTATCCGTCTGCATGGTCCTGGTGTGACATTGATGCACGACAATGCCCGCCCTCACGTAGCCAGGGTCACCACTCAATACTTACAGCAAAACAACGTCGACGTCATGCCATGGCCCGCGGTCTCCCCGGATCTCAATCCCATTGAGCACATATGGGATGAGCTGGGCCGCAAAGCACGAGCTAACCATCAGATTGACAATGTTCGCGATCTTACACGGGCGTTACAACGGGAATGGAGGAATTTGCCCAACGCACTGGTATTGCGTTACGTCACGTCGATGCGGCGTAGGATCATTGCATGCATTCATGAAATGGTGGCCACACTCGGTACTAACGAGATTTACTGAATTTGCCACATTACTTATTGAAATTCCATCTCTAAACATTAAGTAACACATTTCTGAGTTTTTGTGATTTTTGATTTTGACCCCTACCGCCCTTGGCCGGTTATCTCTCGAATATTTAACAAGATATCCAAATGCAATTTATTGGCTTTGATACAGAAATGAATGAACTTGTTTTTCCATTTTGATTTTTAAAAGTAACCCTTTTGGTTTTTGATGAATCTTTCCTTAAACATGGAGGGACGTTTTTAGTTTTGCTCAGTATATATACAGCCATCAAACATACTTCAAAACCTTCGGTAGCATGTTAGTTGCTAATTTTAATCTGCTAATTCAGCATTCAACCTGTCATCATTGAAACAAAAATATGGGGGGGGGGGGGGGGGGGATTTTTGGGGGGGGATTTTGGGCCGGCCCGAAACTCCCCCCCCCCCCCCCACCACCCCCCCCCCCATCAACTGAAATTTTATCTATATACAGCCATCAAACATACTTCAAATACTTCGATAGCATGTTAGTTGCTAATTTCAACCTGCTAATTCAGCATTCAACCTGTCATCGTTGCAAAAAAAATATGGGGGGGGGGTGGGGGGGGGGGGATTTCGGGCCGGCCCAAACTCCCCCCCCCCCCCATCAAACAGAAATTTTATCTATATATAGCAATCAAACATACTTCCAAAACTTCGGTAGCATGTTAGTTGCTAATTTTAACCTGCTAAGCTAATTTTAACCTGTAATTCAGCATTTAACCTGTCATTGTTGGAAAAAAAATATGGGGGGGGGGATTTCGGGCGGCCCAAAAACTCATCAAACTGAAATTTTATCTATATACAGCCATCAAACATACTTCAAATACTTTGGTAGCATGATTAGTTGCTAATTTAATCTGCTAATTCAGCATTCAATCAATGTCATCGTTGAAAAAAAATATGGGGGGGGGGATTTTCGGGCCGGCCCAAACCCCCCCCCCCCCCTCAAACTGATATTTTATCTATATACAGCCATCAAACATACTTCAAATACTTCGGTAGCATGTTAGTTGCTAATTTTAATCTGCTAATTCAGCATTCAACCTGTCATCGTTGAAAAAAAAATATGGGGGGGGGGGGGGGGGATTTCGGGCCGGCCCAAACTCCCCCCATCAAACTGAAATTTTATCTATATACAGCCATCGAACATACTTCAAAAACTTCGGTAGCATATTAGTTGCTAATTTAACCTGCTAATTCAGCATTCAACCTGTCATCGTTGAAAAAAAATATCGGGCCGGCCCAAACTCCCCCCCCCCCCCTCAAACTGATATTTTATATATATATATATCAATCATACTTAATTCAAATACTTCAGTATCATGTTAATTTTAATCTGCTAATTGAGCATTTAACCTGTCATTGTTGAAAAAAAAATGGGGTGGGGGGGATTTCGGGCCAGCCCAAACTCCCCCCCTCCCCCCCCCCCCCCCCCTCAAACTGATATTTTATATATATATATATCAATCATACTTAATTCAAATACTTCAGTATCATGTTAATTTTAATCTGCTAATTGAGCATTTAACCTGTCATTGTTGAAAAAAAAAATATGTGGGGGGGATTTCGGGCCGGCCCAAACTCCCCCCCACCCTCAAAACTGATATTTTATCTACATATAGCCGCGATACATTCTTCAAATACTTCAATCTCATGGTAGTTGCTAATTTAGCATTTAAACCTGTCATTGTTTGAAAAAAAAAAATGGGGGGGGGGATTTTCTGACTGGTGGGAGGGGGGGAAAGTTGACTAGTTGGAAATCCCCCCGGGGGGGATTTCGGGCCGGCCCAGATTCCCCCCGGGGGAGACTAGGCTAGCCGAAACTCCCCCCCGGGGGGATTTTCGGGCGGGGGGGATTTCTGACCGCTACACCGGGACCTAGTTTGAAACAATAATTGAGACTTCAGTAAAGATGTGCACTTTAGAGTTACCGTCGAGGATGTGCATTGACTTTTTTCCATCATGGTTGCGAGGTTTAAAAAGTGCGCTTTAACAAATAAATTGTAATGTAAAGTGTTAGCTAGTGAATTGTTCAGAAACGTTAATTGTTCATTAGCATATTGGAGGTAACTAGTGCGCTTTACTGGTGAAAATACCGCGTGTGAATTGAATGTGCACAGACTTTAATTTTCAAGGTCACACAGGTACAGAGTACACTTTACCGAGTATATGGTTGGAATGGTACAGACTATTCTTCCATGGCAGTTTCATTTCTATCTCGATAATATTCCTTAGTTAGAGTGTCATATTCCTATTATGTATGTTATGTATCCACGCTCGAACGATAATATTGTGAAACATTGTATACGGGCTGGAGTATCATTCATTAACGGATTACTAAGTGAAAACGCGTCCCATCTAAGAAGTGTGGTACGACATACACAGATGAAGAAGACAAGAAGACACGATTTGTCTAAAGTACGTAAGTGCAACGTTACTGTATAATTGTCTCTTTTTTCAGCCCAGTCCGTTAACAATGTTTCACACATATATATAGAGGTCCACATAATAGATCTGAGATAGAAGTCGGAAACTCCTTTTGTGGGGACAAAAAAAAGGGAGGGGGCGCATTTCGATTATACCTATTTGATGATGGATTCCAATAGGTTAAGTCGTTAAGTAGGTTCTCCACAAGCCTTTGAAGTATATGGAAGTTATTCAGAATTGAAACAAAGCAGGTTGACTTTGGTGTAATAACTTTAATCAGTTTACACATATACTTATATAATGAAGAAAGGATAATAGATCCTTACCTCCCACCGAGGAGACGAATTCGGTAGCAAAAGTAACATCACAGTGTAAGGAATAAAAATATAAATTTTCCAAATAGAAAATTAGTTTTTATTATACTTACCTGTGATGTTACTTTATAGAGTTCCCTTTATAAAGTTTTTACTTTATCTTCCCACCCCGCTTCAGGATACTTAGGATGACAGATATGGCCTCCGGAAGTGACGCGTCACCAGGGGAGACTAGGGGATAAGGCTAAAGTGGAGACCACAGTGTTGATTCTTTATTTCATTAAGAAATAGAACGTCAGAAAGGGTCTTTTTAGACACCCTGATAGCAAAAGTAACATCACAGGTAAGTATAATAAAAACTAATTTTCTATTAGGAAAATTTATATATTTCATTGATTGTAGAATGCACAATATAGTAGATACGAAAGACTGAAGACGAGTACTATACAAAACTTATCTGGAGCACTATAACTTGTATCTCACCATGCTGAACTGTCACAGCCATAGCCAGAGCTTATAACCAGACAGGCGAACATGTAAGTCCATGGGCATTCTTTCAAGTACTTGTCTTCAGTCTTTCGTGTCTACTATATTGTGCATTCTAAAATCAATGAAATACATGATTTTGTGAGTCTGTCGCAGCTAATCGCATGTGGTGTTTATTCACAAGCTTTATACAGTGGAACCTCTCTAAACCGAACAACCTTGCGACATCGATGTATTTATTTAGACCGCTTTCACTGTCAAATATCGCTATTTAGGTTTATCATTGTTCATGATGGCAATGGACACAGGCATGTGTTTCAGTGCTCTTAAATCGGACCTCCCAGGGTGTCCGGTTTAGGGAGGTTCAACTGTATCAATAAGTTACTAAGCGCAAACTCGTGCAACTTGTGATGGTTAATCTATTTCTGCTTCAGTGTGCGAAGTCGAATGGAATCTCCAGAAGGGATGAGTTTCACTGAGTTTACCTACCAAATATTCCAGGCGTATGACTGGCTTCATCTACACAGTAAACATGACTGCTTAATACAGGTATTTGGGGCAGCACTTAAACAATGGATCACTTTAAGCAGAACATCTTTTGTGGCTTTCACCCCCAAGTAACTGGAATGGATTTTTATATGATAATTTTTCAACCAATTCAATCGTCACGACATGATTTTCAGACTGTTCCATTTATGAAAAGGGCGTGTTTTTGTTCTCAAAAATATGAAAATGACTTGCAAAAAGTACAGACCCAGATAAGGCGTCTCATCTGGGTCTGTACTTTTTGCAAGTTTACAAATCTACACTGTTTGCCAATACCACTATACAGGCCTGTGGTGTTTAAAGGGTAAGCCAAACATTCTTCGTGGCTATTAATGTTCATGACTTTGTCGAGCCCGCTTGCGAAAGCGAGACATAGTGATTACAATGACATCCGTGCGTCCGTCCGTGCGTGCGTCCGAAATCTGCGTTAAAGTTTTTAAATACCTTATATCTCTGCAGTCCTAAGTCACATTGACTTGAAACTTCATATGCTTATTAGTCATGATCCATATATTCATGCTGTATCCCACTCATGCGGCCCCTGTGGCCAAGGTCAAGGTCAAATGACTTAGAAGTTTGCGTTCCGGAATATGCGTTAAAGTTTTTAAATACCTTATATCTGCAGTCCTAACTTCCTAAGTCACATTGACTTGAAACTTCATATGCTTGTTAGTCATCATCCATATATTCATTCTGTGTCCCACTCATGCGGCCCCTGTGCCCCTATGTCAAAGTCAAATGACTTAGAAGTTTGCGTTAAAGTTTCTGTCAAAATTTGCGTTAAAGTTTTCACATACCTACTATCTCTGTAACTGTAAGTCAGATTTGCTTGAAACTTTGTATGCTTATTGCGCATCAAACTTCAAATAAATACACTCTGAGACCATCAAATGCCTTGGCGGGCTCGACATGCGGGCCGCGGCCATCTGGTTATAATTAGACATTTGTACACAAGATGGGGACTTCTGTAACTTTCGTGACCATTGTACCCATGTCTAAAATCATTTGTCATTACCATTTATCCAAATGCTTCTGGTGTGTTGAGGATATGACGCCAGACCAGGTTATTCTAATTTCAGGGCTGTGGCCTAGGTGTTAGAACACCTGACTTCCAATCCGGAGGTTGTGGGTTCAAACCTCGCCTTGGGCATCAAAAATATTATCCATCCCACTGGTCTGTCAGATGAGACTTTAAACTGTGGTCCCGTCTCTATATGACCTTAGCTGTTGCTGGGACATTAAACCCATTCACTTTTCACTTTCTTATTACAGCGCTGAATATATTTTTTTGTCGCGCCCGCTTGCGGACAGCGCGATATGGTCGGCATATGGTGTACGTAAAGTGACACATCCGGCTAAGTTTTTTCGTTATACAATCAAACTTGCACAAGCGACTATGTGCATTAAGCAAATATTGTCGTATGCGACCACTTTCAATTCCCCCCGACCATGTACTATCAAAGCATCGGCCGGGCGCAACATGCAGGCCGCGGCCATCTAGTTTGTAAACATTCAGTTCTTATTTTGGGATTCCCCACATCATGAAACCATGGACTCTATATGGCCTTTGCTGTTGCTGGGAAGTTGAACTCTGTCACTTTTTGATCTATATATATATAAGATGCCCAATAACAGGGTCTGCACTGTTCGCCATTCAGTCATTGAAACACCCGCCAAACTTCTAACAAATAATACAGTATTGATTGTCTGGCTTCAAACGTATGCTACCAGATCAGGAACTTGACTGGTCACACATGCCATAAGGCTCATTTCTCCTGTCACGGCCACAAATAACCTCATTTTACAGATAGGAGGTCATGATCAGCTTGGCAACATAACCTCTGGCCGTGAGTTGGTGGATAAGGTGACCGGTCAGCGGGTGTTTGGCCTCACGATCCCATTGATCACCACGGCGAGCGGTCAGAAACTGGGAAAATCTACCGGCAATGCCGTCTGGCTGAGCCCAGATAGATCTACACCGTACAATCTCTACCAGGTATAGTAGTGTTCACGATGTCTCCATGGTGTAGACCAGTAAAATATGCCCTGTAAGTTGTTCTGAGGGAAGTTATTTTTATACCCCCTCAACGAGTTGTGGGGGGAGGGGATATACTGGAGTCCGGTTGTCCGTCCGCTAAACTTAACATCAGAGAAATATGTTATAACTTTTATTTCCTTCATCTAAAATGCTTAATATTTCACACATGCATTCATGTAAGGCTCTACTACCATGCTGCACCAAATCCACGACCGTCCAACCCCTGCTGATCCTAAGGTCAAGGTCAAATATTTGGTCTCTTTACAAAACTTAACATCAGAGAAATAAGTTATAACTTCTATTTCCTTCATTGGAAATTCTTAATATTTCACTTGTACATTCCTCTGAGGTTGTACTATCATGCTGTGACAAATCCTCGACCGTCCAGCCCCGGCTGATCCCAAGGTCAAGGCCACATACTTAGTCTCTTTACAAAATTTAACATCAGAGAAATATGTTATAACTTCTAATATTTCATGCATCCATTCCTCTAAGGCTCTACTATCATCATGATCATGCTGTGACAAATCCCGCTGATCTCGAGGTCAAGGTCACATACTTAGTCTCTTTACAAAACTTAACATCAGAGAAATCGGTTATAACAATTTATTTCTTTGCTCGGATCTGCTTCACATTTCACACACGCATTGCTCCAATGGACCTCTACCACCTAGTGACAAATTCACGTTCGTGCCGCCCCCGCTAAGCGCAGACTCAAGGCCACAAGCCCAGCCATTTTGTTTACATATTTACGGGTACCTGGGCCCACGCCTCGCTTACTGACCAATCTAGTTGATTTTCCAATTTCTGTTAACCTCCCAGGGTATCCAGTTTAGAGGTGTTCCACTGTATTTGGTTTCAGTTAGTTATAATTGTGGAATTTCATGTTCCTAAGTGCAAATTTAGGATCGTCTGGAAATTTAAATAGATGGATTTACATTTATTGAACATAGGCTGCATCAATAAATGTAATAATTATTTACAAGAAAACATTGTTCATGTGAAATTTTGCTCTTACAAACATTTTAGTCATACAAAGTTTAGTGAAACACGCCCCCTGGCTCTTGCGCTCTCCACCATGCCTTCTCATCATGGTGCATTTGTGCCAAATTATTTCAGAATCCCTCCAGCCATGAGAGTAAAACCATTTCTATAAATTTCTGTTGAATGTTTAACCATTTCTCTTTATTTTGTTTTCCAATTTCTATATACACACTGTATGAGACGAGCCATGTGATTTTGTACCTTCTGACAACTGCGTTATTTCATGAAATACATGTACAAAATTTAACAAATTTTACATAAATGATGTCAAAAGTTGACAAAAATGTCAGGAGTACATGTGGAATTATATTCTGCATGTACTCTGACATTATGGTCGACTTCTGAAGTCATTTACGGAAAATATCCCATTTTTGTCGAGCCCACTTGCGGAAAGCGAGACATAGTGATCACAATGACGTCCGGGTGTCCGTGCGTCCGTGTGTCCGTCCGAAATCTGCGTTAAAGTTTTTAAATACCTTATATCTCTGCAGTCCTAAGTCATATTGACTTGAAACTTCATATGCTTATTAGTCATGATCCATATATTCATTCATTCATGCGGCCCCTGTGCCCCTATGTCAAGGTGAAATGACTTAGAAGTTTGCATTCAAGTTTATGTCAAAATTTGTGTTAAAGTTTTCACATGCCTACTATCTCTGTAACCGTAAGTCAGATTTGCTTGAAACTTTGTATGCTTATTGAGCATCAAACTTCAAATAAATACACTCCGACCATCAAATGCCTCGGCGGGCTCGACATGCGGCCATCCTCATCTATAAATATATCATGAAATATTGCAGATGTCCATAGGTACAAAATCGCATGGCGTGTCTCATATTGATTTTGTTTTCCAGTATTTCATCAACAGGGCCGACCAGGAAGTAGAAAAGTACCTGAAGCTGTATACCTTCCTGCCCGCCATAGAGCTCACTCAGCTGATGACCAAACACAATGTAGGATAGAACCTCTCCACACCGGGCACCTAGAATTGATTCTGATCGGTTTTTGTCGCGCCCGCTTGCGGAAAGCGCAATATATGTCGGCCGTTTATTGGCCGTTACATTACGTACGTACGTTAACGTAGTTTACGTAACGTAGTTGGTCCCGGTTTTAAAGTTTTTATGGTTTAAGCTGGAAAGGTTAAGTTTTTTTTGGTTAAAAGTTTTTTGGTTTAAGTTCTTTGGTTAAAAGATTTTTGGTTAAGTTTTTGGTTAAAGTTGTTTTGGTTAAGTTTTTTGGTTAAAGTTTTTTGTAAATTCTTTGGTTTGTTAAAAGTTTTTTGGTTAAGTTTTTTGGTTTAAAGTTTTTTGGTTTAAAGTTTTTCGTTATACTATATCTCTGCAACTGCTTTGCCCATTACCTTGAAACTTCACATGGGTGTTTATCATCATCTATATTTTCATTCTACCCCCATCCGTGTGCGGCCCCTGTGCCCAATGTCAAGGTCAATTACTTTGAAGTTTTTGGGGTTAACGTTTTTGGTTAAAGTTTTTGGTTAAGTTTTTTTGGTTAATTTTTTGTTTTTTGGTTAAAGTTTTTTTGGTTAATTTTTCTTATATCTCTGAAACTGCTTTGCCCATTACCTTGAAACTCATATGGGTGTTTATCATCATCTATATTTTCATTCTACCCCCTCCTGTGCGGCCTGTGCCAATGTCAAGGTCAAATTACTTTGAAAATTTTTGGTTTTAAGTTCTTTGGTTAACGTTTTAGGGTTAAGTTTTTTGGTTAAGTTTTTGGTTTTTAAGTTCTTTGGTTAAGTTTTGGCTTAAGTTTTTTTGGGTTAGTTTTTTTGGGTTAAGTTTTTTTCGTTAAATTATATCTCTGCAACGCTTTTTTGCCCTTTATTACCTTGAAACTTCCACATGGGTGTTTATCATCATCTATATTTTCAATTCTACCAATCTCCGTGCAGCCCCTGGTGCCCAATGGTCAAGGTCAAATTACTTTGAAGTTTTTGGTTAAGTTCGTTGGTTAAAGTTTTTGGTTAAGTTTTTTGGTTAAGTTTTTTGGTTAAAGTTTTTGGTTAAGTTTTTTGGTTAAAGTTTTTCGTTATACTATATCTCTGCAACTGCTTTGCCCATTACCTTGAAACTTCATATGGGTGTTTATCATCATCTATATTTTCATTCTACCCCCCTCCCGTGCGGCCCATGTGCCCAATGTCAAGGTCAAATTACTTTGAAGTTTTTGGTTAAGTTCTTTGGTTAAAGTTTTTGGTTAAGTTTTTTGGTTAAAGTTTTTGGTTAAGTTCTTTGGTTAAAGTTTTTGGTTAAGTTTTTTGGTTAAAGTTTGTTGTTAAAGTTTTTCGTTATACTATATCTCTGCAACTGCTTTGCCCATTACCTTGAAACTTCACATGGGTGTTTATCATCATCTATATTTTAATTCTACCCCCCTCCCGTGCGGCCCCTGTGCCCAATGTCAAGGTCAAATTACTTTGAAGTTTTTGGTTAAGTTTTTTGGTTAAAGTTTTTGGTTAAGTTTTTTGGTTAAAGTTTTTCGTTATACTATATCTCTGCAACTGCTTTGCCCATTACCTTGAAACTTCATATGGGTGTTTATCATCATCTATATTTTCATTCTACCCTCCTCCCGTGCGGCCCCTGTGCCCAATGTCCAGGTCAAATTACTTTGAAGTTTTTGGTTAAGTTCTTAGGCGGTTAAAGTTTTTGGTTAACTTTTTTGGTTAAGTTTTTTGGTTAAAGTTTTTGGTTAAGTTTCTTGGTTAAAGTTTTTTCGTTATACTATATCTCTGCAACTGCTTTGCCCATTACCTTGAAACTTCACATGGGTGTTTATCATCATCTATATTTTCATTCTACCCCCCTCCCGTGCGGCCCCTGTGCCCAATGTCAAGGTCAAATTACTTTGAAGTTTTAGGTTAAGTTGTTTGGTTAAGTTTTTTTGGTTAAGTTTTTTGGTTAAAGTTTTTCCCTGTGCCCAATGTCAAGGTCAAATTACTTTGAAGTTTTTGGTTAAGTTTTTTGGTTAAGTTTTTTGGTTAAATTAAAGTTTTTCGTTATACTATATCTCTGCAACTGCTTTGCCCATTACCTTGAAACTTCACATGGGTGTTTATCATCATCTATATTTTCATTCTACCCCCCACTCCCGTGCGGCCCCTGTGCCCAATGTCAAGGTCAAATTACTTTGAAGTTTTTGGTTAATGTTTTTGTCGCGCCCGCTTGCGGAAAGCGTGATATAGTCGGCACTTTGGCGTACGTACGTGTGTCCGGTTAAACTTTTTGGTTAAGTTTTTTGGTTAAGTATTTTGGTTAAAGTTTTTCGTTATACTATATCTCTTTTTTTAGTGTCCATGCCTCGCCACAAGGCGCGACATGCAGGCCGCGGCCATCTAGTATTGTCATTTATATCTAATGATAGTGCATGTTCATGATTGCAAAATGTAAATATGGCTGTGACTGGAGAAATGTGGCTTATGGGTTTTGTGACCAATGTAGCTCCAGATCAAATCAAAGCATGACAGGTGTTTCATTGATGGAATGGCGAACAGTGCAGATCCTGATCAGACTGCGGAAGCACAGGCTGATCTAGATATACACTGATCAGAAAACTAAGCCTCAATTCTCCAGTCACAGCCACATTTAGTCATAGGTTGTTCATATTCTGAAATCATGGTGAAACCTCTAAACTGGACACCCTGGGGACCTCCCAGGGTGGCCAGTTTAGGGAAGTTCTTGTATGGAACAAGCTCCGACATAA
Source organism: Conchocele bisecta (assembly GCA_029237695.1). Classification (NCBI taxonomy): domain Eukaryota; kingdom Metazoa; phylum Mollusca; class Bivalvia; order Lucinida; family Thyasiridae; genus Conchocele; species Conchocele bisecta. The sequence continues at coordinate 65,362,858 of CM055267.1, forward strand.
TCTCATGTCGTACAAATGTATGTAGAATCATTCTTTGCCACAAGTCATTTCAATGTATGTAAGTTGGCAAATGAAAATAGGCCCTATTTTTTATTTATTTTTCCTATTTTCGGGTGGGAATTTTCAGGATATATTCTGAAAACAGGATGTGCGGTTCCTGATACTAGCAGAAAAATACCAATGTTTCAACATGGAAAGCACACTTTTACACATTTGTGGGTGTAAACATATGTTTGTATAGCCATTTTCATGATTTGGTATTTGGAACTGGTCCCACCCCTGTATATTCAAAGTACTATCAAAATACAAATGTGGTTGTGATTGGAGAAATGGGGATTATGATATTTGTGGACCGTCTAACTTCTGATCTGCTAGCGCACTCCTGCTTCAGTTAGCATACACATATATATGTTTATACCGCAACCATTGCTCCATGTAGCATAATAAATGGGGTTGAATAAATGTTGTTTATATCTGAAGTAACCTAATATTGTTGAAGTAGCCTAATACACATGAAGTGCCGATTTTGCCTTTATTTTTTCACCTTTGACCCCTAATCGCAGCCTCTGATTGGTCATTCTCAACAGCGAATTCAAGATGGCGGTGGATTTTAAAATCTAAATCGCTGATTTTGTCCATTTTTGTCGCGCCCGCTTGCGGAAAGCGCGATATAGTCGGCCGTTTGGCGTACGTACGTACGTACGTACGTGTGTCCGGTTTTTGGTTAAAGTTTTTGGTTTAATAAGTTGTTTGGTTAAGTTTTTTGGTTAAAGTTTTTGGTTAAGTTCTTTGGTTTAAAGTTTTTGGTTAAGTTTTTTGGTTAAGTTGTTTGGTTAAGTTTTTGGTTAAAGTTTTTCGTTATACTATATCTCTGCAACTGCTTTGCCCATTACCTTCAAACTTCACATGGGTGTTTATCATCATCTATATTTTCATTTTCTACTGTTGCGGTACCTCCCGTGCGGCCCCTGTGCCCAATGTCAAGGTTAAATTACTTTGAAGTTTTTGGTTAAGATTTTTGGTTACAGTTTTTGGTTAAAGTTTTTGGTTAAAGTTTTTGGTTAAGTTTTTTGGTTAATGTTTTTCGTTATACTATATCTCTGCAACTGCTTTGCCCATTACCTTGAAACTTCATATGGGTGTTTATCATCTTCTATATTTTCATTCTACCCCCTCCTGTGCAATGTCAAGGTCAAATTACTTTGAAGTTTTTGGTTAAGTTCTCTGGTTAAAGTTTTTGGTTAAGTTCTTTGGTTAAGTTTTTTAGTTAAGTTTTTTGGTTAAAGTTTTTGGTTAAGGTTTTTGGTTAAGTTTTTTGGTTAAAGTTTTTCGTTATACTATATCTCTGCAACTGCTGTGCCCATTACCTTCAAACTTCACATGGGTATTTATCATCATCTATATTTTCATTCTACCCCCCTCACGTGCGGCCCCTGTGCGCAATGTCAAGGTCAAATTACTTTGAAGTTTTTGGTTAAGTTTTTTGGTTAAAGTTTTTGGTTAAAGTTTTTGGTTAAGTTTTTTGGTTAATATTTTTCGTTTATACTATATCTCTGCAACTGCTTTTGCCCATTACCTGAAACTTCATATGGGTGTTTATCATCATCTATATTTTCATTCTACCCCCTCCTGTGCGGCCCCTGTGCCCAATGTCAAGGTCAAATTACTTTGAAGTTTTTGGGTAAGTTCTTTGGTTAAAGTTTTTGGTTAAGTTCCTTTGGTTAAATTTTTGGTTAAGTTGGTTAAATTTTTCGTTATCTATAATCTCCTGGCAACTGCTTTGCCCATTAACCTTTAGAAACTATCACATGGTGTTTATCATCATCTATATTTTTAATTCTAATTCTACCCTCCTCCCGTGCTGCCCCTGTGCCCAATGTCAAGGTCAAATTACTTTGAAGTTTTTGGTTAAGTTTTTTGGTTAAAGTTTTTTGGTTAAAGTTTTTGGTTAAGATTTTTGGTTAAGTTTTTTGGTTAAAGTTTTTCGTTATACATATCTCTGTAACTGCTTTGCCATTACCTTGAAACTTCATATGGGTGTTTATCATCATCTATATTTTCATTCTACCCCCCTCCCGTGCGGCCCCTGTGCCCAATGTCAAGGTCAAATTACTTTGAAGTTTTTGATTAAGTTTTTTGGTTAAAGTTTTTGGTTAAGTTTTTTGGTTAAGTTTTTTGGTTAAGTTTTTTGGTTAAAGTTTTTCGTTATACTATATCTTTTTTTTTAGTGTCCATGCCTCGTCACAAGGCACGACATGCAGGCCGCGGCCATCTAGTTACAGTATATGCGACATAACCAACGACACGGACATGTCCGTCATCATTTTAATGCTTATTATGACAAATGTGGAGTCTAAAGCCAGCCAGTATTGAACCTCATCGTAAATAAATCAAAGATTTAATCAGATACAATGTGGAATCTACCTAGCGTGGAAGCCGCCATTTTTCTTTGAATGACGTCGTTAGATTTGTGATGTATGGCGTGCGAATGACATCAAAAACATTATGTCACGCACGTTCAAACAATTAAGTCCAGTATGCGGTATAAATTAAATATATGATTAGTGCTGTCGAACATAAAATATATTCGGTTTCGCCACGACAATAAAGCTGCCTAAGGCTCAACCGAATATATTTTATATTCGACGGCACTAACCATATATTTACTATATATTGGTTATGACGGGGGTTTCACTTACTGAATGGCGAACAGTACAAGTTCTGATCAGATTAGCAGAGGATGGGAGGGTATGCATATCATAACCCATTCCATGCGTAATATCCATACATGTTGTGACGATTCAAATAGAAAAATCTGATTAGTTTTCTTGTTGTATCTCCCTAAACGTATATGGTGTGCCACACCATACACGCCACACCATATACGTTTAGGGAGGTACAAGAAAACTAATCAGATTTTTCTATCAACAAAATGGGGAATCCCCAGCATGACACGGGTTAAAGATATAGAGGATATTCCATTGTACATTTTGAATAGCAGGAAATAATACACGAGTGTACGTCGGCTTCCGCGTAAGTAACGAGTGAGCGTAGCGAATGAGTTGCTTGCAAGGACGCCGACGGACACGAGTGTATTATTTTCACGAGTGTATGAAGGAATATCCTATTTATTACACTTCCACGGCAGATATATGCACCTTTAGTCTATTTTTTAGATTATAATTAATGAATTGTGATGTGCGCATGAATAGTTATACAATGACGTGTTTTCCCGCGTTACATTGTGTGACGTCAAATGTAACGTCATGTAAACTTTTTGAAATAAAAATTACTCAGCTGTTTCTGTGAGCCAGATATATTTGAGAGCATGTTTGGAATGTGTTCAATCACATTAACATTCTAGATTAGTCGAGACCGTTTCCAAATTTTCAAATAACTTTATTTTGAGTGTAATAAAAATTAAACATTTTGCATGGTAGTTCATGGTTTCCAAGAAAGCAGGCACGCAATTACGGGTGTTCTCTTCACGGTGTATTATTTGTTAGGAGTCGATTATGGGTTTTCTCTCACGGCGAAACCCGTGCAAATAATTTGCAAGAGTGTAATAAAAATCTTTCCAGGCTTCATATCTTGAATCTAGCTGAAATTCACACCTGGGACCAAATGATCTGGTGCAGTTGTATCAAATGTCTTTCAGTACTGAAAGTTTTATTGTAATTTTTTTGGTTGTATAGGCCGTACGCTCCAGGGGGCCGTTTCACTAAACTTTGTACGACTAAAATGTTCGTAAGTGGAAAATTATGATAATGTTTTCTTGTAAACAATTAATGGATTTACATTTATTGAGCATAGGCTGCATGCAGCCTATGGTCAATAAATGTAAATCCATCAATTGTAATTTCCAGACATCCTCAATTTGCACTTATGAACATTTCAGTCGTAAGAAGTTTAGTGAAACGGCCCCCAGTTCTCTAGTTGCAACCACAAATGAGACTTGTCGTGTGAATTTTTACCGAAGAACATGTGCAATATCTCATTAAAAATATTTCACAAAATTTACTATATTTTCTGTAAATTACGTCTATGGAATTCCGCATTTGCTATGAAGAATTTTGTCAACTTCAGACGTCATTTACAGAAAATATCATAGTTTCATATTTTTCATGAAATATCGCAGATGGTATAAAATCACAGCTTGTTTCATATATATCGTCTCTTGAATATTGTAGAATCAGCCAGAAAAACGAATAGCACAGAAGAAGCTGGCAGAACATGTAACACTTCTAGTGCACGGAGGTAATAGCCTTTATGGACATTTGTACTTGTATACTACCATGGGACCGTTTCACTAAACTTTGTATATAACCAAAATGTTCATAAGTGCAAAATTATGATGGTAATTAACAATGATTTCTTGTGAACAATTATTGGATTTACATTTATTGAGCATAGACTGCATATGCTCAATAAATATAAATACATACATCAATTGAAATTTCCAGACGATCCTAAATTTGCACTTACGAACATTTTAGTTGTACAAAGTTTAGTGAAACGGCCCCCAGTCTTATAAAAAAAGTTCAAATTTGTAAAATCACAAGTAACTTCTCTTAGAAATACTTCTTAATAGTTGGGAACTTACTTCTGATTATCCAAGTTCGGTAACCTATTCACTGCTCTGTAAGAAACAATGCATCAGTATTAATCCCCTCAAAATTGGCCAGATATTACAGACTTAACAAGTGTGCCAAAGATCACAATATATGCCTGTTGAGGTATAGCCAGTAGACAAGGAGGCTAACTCCATAGAAAGAGAAATCAGTAACACTGATGGATATACCCCTCAACATATACGCCTTAAACATAGGTTAATGCAAATGTAAAGTAATTTCACCTTGACCCTGAACACAGGCTGCATGGGTGGTCTATTGAATGAAAATATTGATGACGACAAATAAATATATGAAATTTCAAGCCAATCCGACCGAGGGTTGCAATAATAACGGGTAGGACCCAAATTTCTAAATCATTTGACCTTGAACACAGGGACCGCGTGGGTGGGCTATAGAATGAAAATATGATGATTACAAATAAATATATTTAGTTTCAAGCTAATGCGACTAAGGGTTGTAGAGTTATATAACAGAAACAAATTTGCGTTAAAGTTTTTGGCCAAGTCATTTGACCTTGACTTTGAACACATGGGCCGCATTGGTGGGCGATAGCATGAAAATATTGATGATGACAGGTAAGTATATGAAGTTTCAAGCCAATTTGACTTAGGGTTGCAGAGATATAACGGATAACCAAAACCTTTTACGCAAGTTTTGCAAAACTTTAGCACAAATTTCTAAGTAATTTGGCATTGACCGGAGGCATGTGGATTGCGTGGGTACGCTATGGAATGAAAATATAGATGGTGATAACATAAATATGAAGTTTCAAGTCAATCAGACTTCGGGCTGCAAAAATAATAGGTAGTCAAACATTTTGCCAAAACGTTAACGCAAAGTACTTTGACCTGGGCATATGAGCTGCATGTTGTGGGCTATAGAATGAAAATACAGTGGAATCTCAGTATTGCTAACTATTGGAAATAATGAGTACATGGCATAAAACGATGTATTCTATGATGCGATGTATCTAGTCTCACATCGACCATGTTTGCATTGTTGCGCGTCAATCACGATCTGAAATATTGTTAATTGTGGACAATTAACCGGAACGACTTGATGACTACAGTGAGTGTCTTTAATTATTCCCTCGACGATATACTGTAAACCAAATTATATTCACACGCGAGATACCTTCGCGTTCTTCGCGAGGGATTGAAAATCGCGAATATAAATCTCCGCGAATATTTCCACATTTCGTAGCATAAGATTGTTAAAGATATTTTGCTAATAGATGTCGGGCCTCTTTTTAATTATATTTACCTTTCCCATATATCTCGGTGTCATTTGGTGACACTAGTTAATCCTGGTTGTTTTGAATGAACTATATTGATACGTGTTCTGCGTCGTGTATTCCAGTAGACATACCGGTAATATAATTCTAATTCTAATATATGAACAGTTTGAAAACTCGCACAAAACAGCTTCGGGATAAATTTACAACACCATTATCTTATATTGTTTAACCGACTCTGATTGGTCTAACGTGACACGCCTGTGACAAGTCCGATTGTTGCGTTGTTGAGTTCAAAGAGATGTCGCGGTGTCAATTTGAAGTAACTGTAAAGTACATGCCGTGGGCACTTAGTCATACCGATAATTCAAAGATTGATACACACGATTGCTGACGTCATTCGCGTATAGTATACACCACGGCTTGTGTTTTCTGAATGGGACCGCTATCCTGACAAATCACTGCTTATTGCATCAGTGGGAAGTCTAGAAGACCAATTTACTGATTATCGTCATAGTTTACAATGTTCGAAACTCACTCAATTTAATATTGATTAATGCATCAGCGGACAATGCGAATCAGTACTAGGCCATTTATATACCCAGTGTGAACATATCTCACACGCAACTATTGAAAAGTTAAATGGGGGATTATGATTGACACAGCGAGGTCAGCCCAATGTACAGTGTATACCGTTTCGTTCGCCGACAAACTCGTCCACTATTTGGAGTTGGTTTGCGGACGAGTTTATCAAAGGACGAAATTGATTCAGCAGTTCTGTTTCCGGGTCAAAAATGGCCATGAAAACATATTATTTCCAAAATTGGTCGCGAAAGTTAATAGCCTGACCACCCAAGGTCAAGGTCACTGATGACTTATGTTCACCTTGTTTGTAAGGCAAATGCGATAAAGTTTCTTTTGTTTATTAAAACACTTATGAACCGCTTGACCAATTTTGATAATATTTGGCCACAATGTGTCTCGGGGATGGTGTTTGTTTTGCATATGACCCACGTCCGACCGCCCAAGGACACTGAGGACTTATGTTCAACTTTTGTAAGGCAAATGCCATATACAGTTGTTACATCCGATGTAAAACTCCAATCAATCAATCTAGACGAGGGTCTGCAAGAAGCGAAGAAGTGGACACAGGTGTTTTGGCAGGAACAGTCGGACTGCTGCGGGAGTTGAGTCACGATGACCTCCAGCGCCTGTTTACCAACACGCCGACCCTCGACCTTATCATGGACCTGGATGTCACCGTCCTTGACCTTGTCATGAAGGCCGGCTGCTTTGACAGGGAAGGTGGGTTATAGAGGTCTGGGCGCATGTTCAGTCTGTTATTGCAAATGCTGTCGCCGGTGTATTTTTAGAAGTTATCACTTTCATCTACTAGAATGATGAAAAGTCACTTGTATATTATTTCACTGTAGAATAGTAAGATGGCCTTGTTCGACTTCAATTCTGATTCTTGTATGGAATGGCAAGACTTAAGTAAAATTCTTGTGAAAAGAATGATTTTTCATGCCAGTTTTAATGAAAATAATGTTTTGCAACAATGTGCGTCATGGCATTATGCTTTGCTATGCACGCCTGCAATGCTGCAGCGGGGTCGTATGGTAAGCTTCTATTTCATATACATGTCCAGCACAGTATCCTTATAATAATATCTGTAGCCTATTTCACCAACATTGCAAACTTTGAGGGAGAAATTTTCAACTTCAAATTTTCATACTGAATTTATTACATTATCACAGCCATTTTGGCTGTGCTATTATTGTAATAAATTCAGTATAATACATTTAATTCTGCATACTTTTAATCATCAAATATATGCAGTCGTTAGTTCTATATGACATGCATTTCGGGAAAAATAAATGATTACTCCCTCAAAGTATACTTTGCTACATAAGTATACATTGCAATGTTGATGAAATCTGCTACTGATACCAAGATTCACATACATGTATATTTTTAGTCTATTCAGGATATGTTGAGCCAGTATTAGTTTTTTCCACATTGTTCTGTCAATCTAGTTTTGGCTATTAAATACATTAAACTGAATAACATTAGAAAGTTACATTTAAATGTAGGTAGTGGAGGGGGCATTTAGTGATAATTCCAGCACAAAAATATTTACACAATTCCCTAACATTTGATTGGCCCGTAGCAAGTCTCTGTCCAAAATTTATATCCCAGTAAACTACCACGCCAAACTACTTTCCGTAACCGTCAGGCGCAGTTAAAATAAAGAAAACGGAAAATAAACACATTTTCTTGATGAATTTATTTCAAATGCTGGAATTACATGTATAAGGAATGAATGGCCTTTTTGTTGAATTTATCGGGGATATAAACTTGGAAAAGTCGCGGGAATACTGGACGAGGCCTTTATTCGCGCAACTTTTCCAAGTTTATACCCCGATAAATTACACAAAAAGGCCATTCATTCCTATATTACCCTTGTCCGTCTGTCAACAACCTTGTAACTCTTAAAACTTTAAAACCGTGCTAGCTATAGACCTGAAACTTGGAATGTAGCTTCCTTATGATGAATAGATGCGCAGAGTTTATTTTGATTTTTGATTCGACCCCCGTGTAATGGATTATCTCCCCCTTTTCGACTTGGAATTTACCAAGTTTGGGTTGTAACTCTTAAAACTGTTAAACCCCAATAGCTAGCTACACATCTGAAACTTGGTATGTAGCAGCTTCCTTATGATGAGTAGATCTGCAAAGTTCATTTAGATTTGTATTCGACCCCCAGGTCATGGATTATCTCCCTCTTTTTGACTCCGAATTTAATTATTTTGCCTTCTAACTTGTAAAATTTCGAGGAAGGTTGAAAATCAAATAATTGTTAATGTTTAATAGCCAAAAGTAAGAAAATGTGGAACAAACAGTAGTGCTAGTACATCAACGTATATGGGACACGCCATGTGATTTTGTACCTAACAATATGTGTCATTTTTCATGAAATATATTTACAGAAACTGACATATTTTCTGTAAATGACGTCGAAAGGTGGCACAATTTTCATAGCTATGAAAATTTCACCAACTTCCATTTACGGAAAATATTGTAAATATTTTCATGAGATATCGCACATGTTCTTCGGTAAAATCACATGGCATGTCCCATATTATCTGATACATTTCCAGTGGATGCGACACGAGTGATTGAAGCTGGCGGCATCTATGTGAACTACAATCGAATCATCGAACCAGAGTATATACTCATACAGGGGGAGGACATCATGCCAAACAAAATCACACTGCTGCGGGTTGGTGAGTAGGACTGACAGAGTTTCCTTCTAGATAATCTATTACATTACAATTTAGTCCACAGGCTGAGAAAAGGGACTGAACGGATTGCCAAGGATTGTAGATTCTGATCATATTTCATATTCACTTAGCTTTAGAAGTCTCATCATTTTAGTGACGGTAGTAGCGCATGTCTGTCACTGAATAGCTCATGATCAGTTTGTTGTTGTTGTTGTTGTTGGTGTTTAACGGCCTATCAACAGCTATGGTCATTTAAGGCGTCTGATTAGCGCAGAATAGTCCATGACAGATATTTAGGGGTGAGCGGGTTAACCATGTTTTGCATTTTCATTCATTGCAGGGAAGAAAAACTACCACATAATTCGATGGTTGACAGCCAGATAACACAGCCTGGTGTGGAACCAGTTTGCACTATTCTCCTGATTTATATGTCCTGGGCTCGGTTGTTCAAAACACCAGTTAGCTTAACGGACTGTTAAATCCTTAACGGACTGTTAAATCTTTAACTGAATGGTTAAAATCTCTGTTAAAACAGAGATTTTAACCATTCAGTTAAGGATTTAACAGTCCGTTAAGCTAACGGATGTTTTGAACAACCGGGCCCTGATTTATATGTACAAAGAAGTAAAATAAATATATGACGCACATATGACTGTATTATTGTGTAATTGTATAAAACACAAAGCAGGATTCAATCTAGCTACACGGATGTCTTACTATTTCATCTGTCTTTTATATTTTCTGTATCATACTAAATCTAGCTTAGATAATCTCCTAGAAGGATACAGAAAATATAGAAGAGAGATGAAATATAGCTGTGATTTACTATTAAGCTAACATTCAATGGTCAGTGGCCCCATCATATGTCATCAATACGGGACCAGCTCAAATAATAACTGGCAATACTTTGACGAGTCACTGATTTTAGCGAAATTGAATTATACATTGAATATAGTGTGTTAAGCTTCAAATTATAAATTATGTTCAAGCATTATTATAGGAATGAATGGCCTTTTTGTGGAATTTATCGGGGATATAAACTTGGAAAAGTCGCGGGAATACTGGACGAAGGCCGGAAGGCCTCGTTCCAGTATTCCCGCGACTTTTCCAAGTTTATATCTCCGATAAATTTCACAAAAAGGCCATTCATTCCTTATAATTCCAGCATTTGAAATAAATTCATCAAGAAAGTGTGTTTATTTTCCGTTTTCTTAAGAATTATTTTAACTGCGCCTCACGGTTACGGAAAGTACTTTGGCATGGGAGTTTACTGGGATATAAATTTTGGACAGAGACTTGCTACGGACCAATCAAATGTTAGGGAATTGTGTAAATATTTTTGTGCTGCAATTATATTGAAATAATAACCATAAAGGTGATGGAATATCATGCTTGAACATGACATATAATTCAGCATAACTTATTCCTGTGGTTTATGTGTAATTTCTCCTCATGTATTAAAGGTACATGCCCACTCAGTAGGCACAAAATGTTCTTTATATCAGAGACATCATGTGTCCGAGACATTTCTGGCAAAATAAACATTCATTCACATAATTACCCCACATATTAATTGGCATTAGTATACATTTTATATCGGACGTAAATTTCCACACATCTATCAGGGCTGATAACCGTATTTCCTTAACATGTTAACGGACATTACTATTTATTCTCTGTATTTATTTTTTGATGTGCAATGATCATACATTATAATCTGTCGAAAACATTATTTTTTCAGGTGACGCATTTAATTAGTATAAATAATTAAAAAATGTTATGCCTCATTTGCATATGAAAACAGCCTAATACCACTGCGAGTCACTATCAGTAAAATAAATATTACTAAATTATTATATCTGTATAGCGGGCACTCGTAATTTTTAGAACTGGTGGAATAGTTAACAATTATACAGTTATTTAATTTCTATACAGAACATTTTGTGCCTATTGAGTGGCATGTACCTTTAACCTGGTGTATCCCATTGGATTCATACTTAGGGGTCATTTGTAAAATGTATGGACCATTATGGCCCATTGCCATTTAGTACGGGGATCAATTGTGACAGACACAGGCTAATGGCCCCTCCTAGATTGAACACTACAAAGGTAATGCATTACCAATATTGCCAATGTTGATGTATCTATCAGTGGGAGTTTTCCAGCAATTATAAATAATCATTGTAAGGTAGCTTTTGCATCCATATATGTCCATATTCAACTGGGATAATAGGCAGATTGTAAAAGGAAATTGCTGGAAAACTCCCACTATTATCCCTACGCAAGGTGAAAATGGACATATGAATGTAAAAGTTACCTTGCAATAATTATTTAAAAAAAATAGTTTACATGTGGCTGTATTTGGAGAAATGGTGCTTATGGGTTTTGCAACAGTGCATCAGCGCAGTCTGCACTGTTTGCCATTCCATAATTCCAGCACAAAGCTATTTACACAATTCCCTAACATTTGATTGGCCCGTAGCAAGTCTCTGTCCAAAATTTATATCCCAGTAAACTTCCACACCGAACTACCTTCCGTAACCGTCAGGCGCAGTTAAAATAATTCTTATGAAAACGGAAAACAACATTTTCTTGATGAATTTATATCAAATGCTGGAATTATAAGGAATGAATGGCCTTTTTGTGGAATTTATCGGGGATATAAACTTGGAAAAGTCGCGGGAATACTGGACGAAGGCCTTCCGGCCTTCGTCCAGTATTCCCGCGACTTTTCCAAGTTTATACCCCGATAAATTCCACAAAAAGGCCATTCATTCCTATAATATAGATCGCTGTCCGGTTACAGCAGTGTGCTATTTGATCAGGAGATGATACGCTGGTCACAATTCCCATAAGCCCAAATTATCCTGTCACAGCTACATAGGACATTGAATCTTCTCTAAACTAGAGCATTAGTATTTTTAATTTTGGTGAGTTTCATTGCAATTTATCGTGCATGGTAATGTAGACTAATATTCATTACAATCTGTTAGAGTAGAAAATCTTAAACATGTCCAGTCTAGAGAGTACGGAGCCATGCAGGGCTGTGATATTTTCTGTAAATGACGTCAAAAGATGAAAACATTTTTATATCAAATGCGGAATAGAATTTCACATTTGCTACACAAAAAATGGTCAACTTTCAACACCGTTTACGGAATATATCACAAATTTTGTAAATATTTGTAAATATTATTCACGAGATATTGCACATATTCTTAGGTACAAAATCACATGGCGCGTCTCGTATGATCTTGAACGCCAGCGACAGCACTTCTGACCCAGATATGCATAATCTAGTCAATGCAGGAATTTGTTATTGGTCAGTATGTCAATGTAAAATCTGTCGGCTGATAAAATGCAATAACCAGCAATTCGCGGCTCCTGCTAACATAGAAACAAAATCACTACCCCGCTACGATATCTCTCCATAACCATATCGTAGGCAACTCTTGCTAACACTGAACCTTCTGAGCATGTAGTTGGTTCCAGTCAAATATTAGTCCATGTTAAATCTTTCAATATTATTATATGTTAAAATCAGAGCTCCAGATAAGCTGTGTATTTGCGTAAATACCCAATTCAAATGGCCAAAAACCCAATTGAAATCAGAAGTAGCGAGTATCAAAAAGCAATAACAAATTTGTCGTACCTTTATCATGCTACAGAAAACAATAAACAGACCACAAATATAGCATATTTTTCTTATTTTCCATGAAAACACATCTTGGTATTTCATTAGAATTGTCTCCAAGGTGACAATTCTAATGAAATGCCAAGACATGTTTTCATTTCGAAGCAAACTATTCAATAATAGCTGTCTGTTGATGTGTAAACAGTAGTGTGATTTTATTTTACCCAATTAAAATATCGAAATACCCAATTGCTTCAGATATGATGGAGTGAAAATACTCAATTACTAATTCCTTATCTGGAGCACTGTAAAATGTCTTCAATATTGTTCCATGTTAACCCGTAAAATGTTGGGAACAAAAATTGTTGTCTGCTGTTCTATATTTTGTCTTCTCAATAAAAACTTTGTTTGACAGCACTTTAGAATCATTTCCAACGGAAGTGATTCTAAAGAACTGTATTGGAAATGATTCTAAAGTGCTGTCAAAGCAAGTTTTTGATGAGGAAAATAAATAAAACATAGACGATAGACGACAAAATTTAATTCAGCGGTGTAAGTGTTAAAATGAAGTCTTCAATATTGTTCCATATTTAACTAGAAATGTGGCCTGTCGGCACACGAATGCCCCCGCTGGCAGCCAAAGAAAACGAGGCATATTTCATTATAAGTCATTTACCCGAGCGTTAAGGTTTCGAACGCACCAAGTCACAGGATTTGTCACAGGGCGGTAGAGGAGCATTGGAGCAATGCGTGTGTGAAATGTGAAGCAGATCCGAGCAAGGACACAGAAATTACAAGCCATTTACCCGAGTGTTAAGGTTTCAAACGCACCAAGTCTGTGACCTTGACCCTGGGCTTAGCGGTGGAGGGACGAATGTGGATTTGTCACAGAGCAGTAGAGGACCATTGGAGCAATGCATATGTGAAATGTGAAGCAGATCTAAGCAAGGAAACAGAAAATATAAGCCATTTACCCGAGCGTTAAGGATTCGAACGCACCAAGTCTGTGACCTTGACCCTGGGCTTAGCGGGGGCGGGACGAATGTGGATTTGTCACAGGGCGGTAGAGGACCATTGGAGCAATGTGTGTGTGAAATGTGAAGCAGATCTGAGCAAGGAAACAGAAATTATAAGCCATTTACCCAGCGTTAAGGTTTCAAAAGCACCAAGTCTGTGACCTTGACCCTGGGCTTAGCGGGGGCAGGACGAATGTGGATTTGTCACAGGGCAGTAGAGGACCATTGGAGCAATGTGTGTGAGAAATGTGACGCAGATCCGAGCAAGGACACAGAAATTACAAGCCATTTACCCGAGCGTTAAGGTTTGGAACGCACCAAGTCTGTGACCTTGACCCTGGGCTTAGCGGGGGCGGGACGAATGTGGATTTGTCACAGGGTGGTAGAGGACCATTGGAGCAATGCATGTGAGAAATTTGACGCAGATCCGAGCAAGGACACAGAAATTACAAGCCATTTACCCGAGCGTTAAGGTTTGGAACGCACCAAGTCTGTGACCTTGACCCTGGACTTAGCGGGGGCAGGACGAATGTGGATTTGTCACAGGGTGGTAGAGGAGCATTGCAGCAATGCGTGTGAGAAATGTGACGCAGATCCGAGCAAGGACACAGAAATTACAAGCCATTTACCCGAGCGTTAAGGTTTGGAACGCACCAAGTCTGTGACCTTGACCTGGGCTTAGCGGGGGCGGGACGATTGTGGATTTGTCACAGGGCGGTAGAGGACCATTGGAGCAATGCGTGTGTGAAATGTGAAGCAGATCCGAGCAAGGAAACAGAAATTATAAGCCATTTACCCAGCGTTAAGGTTTCGAATGCACCGAGTATGTGACCTTGACCCTGGGCTTAGCGGGGGCGGGACGAATGTGGATTTGTCACAGGGCGGTAGAGGACGATTGGAGCAATGCGTGTGTGAAATGTGTAGCAGATCCAAGCAAGGAAACAGAAATTATAAGCCATTTACCCAGCGTTAAGGTTTCGAACGCACCAAGTCTGTGACCTTGACCATGGGCTTAGCGGGGGCGGAACGAATGTGGATTTGTCACAGGGCGGTAGAGGACCATTGAAGCAATGCGTGTTTGAAATGTGAAGCAGATCCGAGCAAGGAAACAGAAATTATAAGCCATTTACCCAGCGTTAAGGTTTCTAACGCACCAAGTCTGTGACCTTGACCCTGGGCTTAGCGGGGGTGGGACGAATGTGGATTTGTCACAGGGCGGTAGAGGACCATTGGAGCAATGTGTGTGTGAAATGTGAAGCAGATCCGAGCAAGGAAACAGAAATTATAAGCCATTTACCCAGCGTTAAGGTTTCAAAAGCACCAAGTCTGTGACCTTGACTCTGGGCTTAGCGGGGGCAGGACGAATGTGGATTTGTCACAGGGCGGTAGAGGACCATTGGAGCAATGCGTGTGTGAAATGCGAAGCAGATCCGAGCAAGGAAACAGAAATTATAAGCCATTTACCCAGCGTTAAGGTTTCAAAAGCACCAAGTCTGTGACCTTGACCCTGGGCTTAGCGGGGCAGGACGAATGTGGATTTGTCACAGGGCGGTAGAGGACCATTGGAGCAATGCGTGTGTGAAATGTGAAGCAGATCCGAGCAAGGAAACAGAAATTATAAGCCATTTACCCAGCGTTAAGGTTTCGGGACGTACGTACGTACGTACGTAGTACGTACGGACGCCGGTAACACTATATGCCCCCCTCACCATTCGGTGGCGGGGGCATAAAAAGTAATCTCCATGTTAACCTTTACAATGCTGAATTCAATTTTGTTGTCTGCCGTTTACTTTTTATTTTCAATTTGCCTCATCAAAAACATGCTTTGACAACACTATAACAACACTATAATCATTTGCAGTGAAAATGATTCTAAAGTGCTGTCGAACAATGTTTTTATTGAGCAAGATGACAAAATATAAAACAACAGCAGACAACAATTTACGTTAACCACATTTTAATGGTTAAAATATTAGTCCATGTTAAAATCAAGTCTTCAATATTTATTCCATTTTAAAATGAAGTCTTCAATATTAGTCCATGCTAAAATGAAGTCTTCAACATTTATTCCTTTTTAAAATGAAGTCTTCAATATTAGTTTATGTTAAAATGAAGTCTTCAATATTATTCCATGTTAAAATGAAGTCTTTCATATTATTCCATGTTGAAATGAAGTCTTAAATTTCTTTCCCATTCCCTGTCTTTAACCTCCTTACGCCTTTGCGACTTTTTACTCGCTGTCCGAGCCGACATGATCCTCTCTGACCGTTTGTGAACTGACTTAATTGCTGCCACGTCATTAGGTTTAAAGTGTGTTACCTTTGCCTTCACTTGTTTGTGATCATCGGACCCAAGACACGATCTATCTCTTTTGAGTGCGGTTTTAACAGGATACCGCTGTCCTTGGCATTTGGGGCCCAGTCCCTTTTCTCCATCCCAGCCAGACTTTTTCATGAGTTGGTATCCCACATTGGACTCTGGGATCATGAAAGGATCTGGCTTTGGTTTCAATTTCATGTTGAATAAATGTACAGTGGATGTTCGATGGACTTTGTCACCGTCTGAAAATTCACACTTGCAGATTTCACAGTAAAATTTGCTACTGATTTCCTCACATTTAGGTTTTTGTGAATAGCTACATTCTTTTAATAATTTTACCATTGCACTAGATGACATTTTTACTGCAAGATCAAGCGCCGTTTCTCCATGTGTGTTCCTTAAGTTTTTATTTGCTCCTAAGATCAAAAGATATTTAATTACATGCTCATGTCCAGAGACTGCAGCACACATCAACGCTGACCATCCATAGCAATCTTGATAATCTATCGCTACACCAGCACCGTTCTTCTGTAACCTTTTCAACTCGTTAAGTTCTCCATTTTGAGCAAATTTTAATAAATCATTACATAGTCTGTGAGTTTGCCTAGCAGATCTCCGTGTGTTTGTACACGTTGCTTGTGTGTGGCTTTTGCAATCTCTCAGTTCATCACCATTCTGTGTGGTTAGATCATTGCATTTGTGTCCCTTGGCAGCTTTAAACTTACTGGAACATTCGCTAGAAGGCAAACATGTTTTATCAATTTTCTGTCTTGGAAAGGTCTTCCTTACGCCTCCAATGTTGTTATCAACCACACTCTCATAGAATGACCTGGCTTGTTCACCTGTAAGGTTATCATTTATTGGTTGATCTTCCAGTAATTCATCTCGGACAAGCTGATCTCTCCCAGCTGGGGTGAACTGTATCAAATTCCGATAGTCTGTATATATGCGTGATGTACTTGACATCTGAAAGAAGAAAGAATGAGGTTACCTGGCATGAAAGATCCACATCTTTGTGTGACAAAGTGCATAACAATATTTTTGATTTGATTTTCGGTTCATTGATCATTCTGTACTTTTACAGAAAGGCTGTTAGTGTGACCATATTTTATAATGGCCTAGTCTCAGCTATAGATTACAGATAATATAACTAGTAAGTCATCCGTATAGCCGAGATTATCTAAGCTATCCGGTGATCGCCTTGTTTATGGTCCAGTATGCCAGGGCAGTATGCCAAGGCCACCATGCCGATGTTTACAAACATAATATCTACTTGTATTATCTTGTAAAACTTTTAAACCCTAATAGCTACACAAAACTTGGTATGTAGTCTCATTGTGTGATGAATAGAAGCGCAATGTTTATTTCGATTTTTTATTACGGGCGACTCTTTGTCGCCCGCTTTATGTTACGCATATATGAAAACTTACCATTCAGTGAAACTAGGTTGAACATATGATTGAAAGTGTAAAATTTGTTTTACTGTAAACCGATAAACCAAGCAGGAGGTGTTTTTACGATATGTAGTATTACTAATACGGGCGACGAATAATTTGGCCCGAAGTGCCAACTGCTTCTAAAACAAAATGTATATAACATCGGAAAGTATACATAATATAGCTTACGAAGTTACTGCATTTCAAAATTGTGTTGTCGTTACGAAGACTAAAGTTGCTTTTATCACAACACAACGCTGAAGAGTCCCCTGAGAGACGCTTGAAAATATGCGTTTTAAATGATCGGAGTAGAAATGCCTTAAATGCGCATTGGAATATTTTATGGGGAAAAAAAAGAAAAACAATTTGCAACGAAATGTGGAGTTTCATTATTCCGTATTTATTTTAACACCTTTCTCTCTCCCACACCCATGTCTCTGTCTTTCTGTCTCTGTCTGTCTCTATATCTCTTTCACTCTCTCCCACATCCATGACTGTCTCTCTCTCTCTCTCTCTCTCTCTCTGTCATTCTCTCTCTCTATCTTTATGTCTGTATGTCTCTCTCTCTATCTCGCTCTCTGTCTGTCTATGTCTCTCTGTGTGTCTCTTTCTCTATCATTACCTAGAAACCACAATATATCTCTCCCCCGCACCCGCACCCACCTTCTCTCAACATCATTAGATAGAAACCATAATATTTCTCTCTATCTTTCAACATCGTTAGATAGAAGCACACTATATCTCTCTCAATATCATTGGATAAAAAGCGCACATGTTGTGATTTTGTTTACAAGACAAAGTCAAGCGATCCATGATACTCTGTGGACATGACTAACAGAAACAAGTATGCATTGTAACTGCTGTTTTATTGCGCCTGTTCGGTTGTGTCATGGCCTATGCTGTATTCACAGTTCTTACCAACAGCTGAAGTGAAGCTGTATGTAAAAAGGACCAAACTAATACGAAAAATAGTCAAAATGTGCTCAAAGACCACCAGGGATCGAGAAAATAATAGCATCACTGGAAGGACACACCTGGAGAATTTCTATAGCCGCCACGTTGCACTTAACTTCGCTGATGTGAGTTTAAAAATACAAGACATAGTCGAGCGATCCGGGATAATTGGGGAACACGACTACCAGAACAAAGTATGCATTGCAAGTGTGCATCTAGTGCACCTGTTGCTGTAGTCCAGGATACAAACACATCTGACACAGCACTGGGTTAATCAAAAAAAGTAAATGTAAAACTTAACACAATTCATACCAAAAATGGAAAATGTGTATAACTCTCGTCGTGCTCAATGACGACTGAGATTGCGAAAATTGGGAATAATATCACTGAAGATTCTTAGCCTTGTTATTTTTTCTTAAAATGATCGTAAATGTACTAATACAGTTTCTATAATGCTTTGCTTTTGCCAGTATACCCTCGCTAGTGGATCATATTTTTATTCATAAGTATATGACTTAGTGTTTCCCCTAGCAAGGTTTAGGAGGGCGCTGCGCCCTGCCCGGTTTACAGCCGGCAAAACCCCGCCCTGCTGCCCTAAAATCCAAATCTACCCGCCCCGCTACGCCCAAATTACAAAACCTGTGACCTAGTTTTGTCTGTATAAACTTACACGTAATCGCTAACAAATCCCAGAATATGAAAGTCAATTCCCACCTCACATGGCTCGCGCCCCGCGGAGAGATAAAACGAGATGGCACCTGGGCCCAGTATAGCGTGTATGATTTATATGAAACTGAATCAATACTGGTTTAGAGCGGCATGTCCCAGTTTTCTCTGCGCAATTAGCGAATGAAAAGCGGTAACCAAGTGTGTGTTACTAGGCGCACTTGATGCTAAATTTTGTATCGGCCAAATGACCGACCAATCATCGTGATCGACCCGTCAGCCGCTGTTTTTCGTGTTGTTTTTTTTTAATTCTCTAAATTGGGGTAATTTATATCTGAGACTTAGACATTTAATTGATCAAGATTTGTTTTGTCCAGCGTCGATTAGTGAACCTGAACTTGTTGGAGGCTATGATTACGATGGCACGTGCCTGGCATGTCCACCGACAAATAAGTAAGCGCCTGAAAAGCGGACATGAAACAACAACAAATTTGATATATTTGTTTATTATTATGCTTATTACCACTAGATCTATGTCAGTATATGCTCTGACATTTGACAAAGGTGAGTGCTAGTTGCAATAGGAACAATGCAGAAATAAATGCAATTCAAAATTTCCGGGGGAGCATGCCCCCGGACCCATCTAGCGTGCCACCCACCCAATAATTATATAACTGTTGGTTATTTCATTAAAATATAGGACAAAATGAGAGTCATAGTATGTGCTCAGACTTTGCTGAGCATGCAGGAAATGGCATTTCAGACCACTTTGATTTCAAAATTTTCCGGGGGGGGGGCATGCTCCTGGAACCCCCTAGCAAACTCCGGCCCTTCGGGCCCTCGAAACTTCGCCCCCCCCCCCCCCAATAATTATTGTCTTCCGCCACGCCTGAAGTGCCCTTTTTTCAGCTAGCACCCTGCCCCTTTTTCATCCTGGGGGAAGCACTATATGTACATACAATCAAATACAATCGATGTTCCCAGTATTTAGCTGGTACCCATTTACATCTGGGTGGGCTGAAACAGTGTGGATAAAGTCTCTTGCTCAAGGACACAACGCACGCGAGGCTCGAACCCACGATCGTAAGATCAGCAGACCGACGCCTCAGACTGCTCGACCACGCGCTCCACTATGCCTAGGCTATTAATGTACTATATATGAAACGGAAATATCTAAATTGTATCACTGGTTCAAATAAGAGAAGTGCGACAATGACACCATTTAATTATAATAGAGAAGTTGCAACACCGTGGTAGTTGCGGGAAGTAGTTCTGAAATACTACAATATACTACGGTACCGTTTATAGCATACTAACATCATGGTAAAGCTATCAATTGGTAAATTTATTTTCATATACTAACGTCGCCCGTCATAGGTAGTGCCTATTTCATATTATCTCCCCATAGTCGACTTAGAATTTCCAAATTTTGCATTGGAACTCGTAAAACTTTTAAAACATACTACAGACATGAAACTTCGTGTGTATGTAGCTTCCTTATGATGAGTAGAGGCAGAGGTGCAAATTTTTATTTAGAATTTTGATTCGACACCCCCCCCCCCCCCCCACTTTTCGACTTAGAATTTCCCAATTTTGCCTTGTATTGTAACTTCAAAATAAAACGACAAAAACAACACACACACGGGGTGTGCAGTGCTGAAGTCAGTAATTGTCTGTTGTGTTTGATGATTTGTCGCGAATAGAAAAAACGATACCTTTATAACAGGAGATATTTTTAATCGTTTTCATTTATTTCGTAATTTTGTTCTTGTTTTATAGACGCTTCTATTTTTGTGCGCATGCACCTCTACAACCCAGACTACTACAGAAATATTTGCACCGCACCGCACAAGTTGAAACAAAATAAGGAGCACCTGTTGATATTTTAACTGGCCAATTCGTACCCATACCAGTTCGTACTAAGTTGGGTATATAGATGAATTGGCATACACATACACACGGAAGGTTATGTTGGATAAAAATACACAAGCGGACCCCAACATTCGTATTCCCATACGTAAAAAATATGCATAATACATTGGTATGATTTATGATGACAGGCAGGTGGAAGCAAGACTGGTTAGTGCACTTCCACCCTGACAAATGTAACATCCTTAAAATTAGGATCACTCAAAAAGAACCCCCATTAAATCCACATACAAACTTCAAAACCGTACATTAGAAAAAGTCGAACATGCAAATATGTAGGCGTCACCTTAAAGGGACATGCCCACTCACGAGGCACAAAGTGTTCTTTATATCGGAGACATCATCTGAGACATTTTCTGGCAAAATAAACATTAATTCACCATTATCCAACTTATTGATTGGCATTATTAAACATTTTATATGAAACGAAAATTTCCACACTGATATCGGGTACGATAACCGTGTTTCCTTAAAATGTTAACAGACTTTACTATTTATTCTGTGTATTTATATTTTCATGTGCAATGATCATACTTTATAATCTGTCGAAAATATTATTTTTTCAGGTGACGCATTTAATTAGTATAAATAATTGAAAAAATATAATGACTCATTTGCATATGAAAATGGACTGATACCACCGCGAGTCAATATCAATAAAATAAATATTACTAAATGATTATATCTGTATAGCGGGCACTCGTATTTTTTTTAGAACTGGTGGAATAGTGACACAATTATACACTTATTTAATTCCTACAAAGAATATTTTGTGCCTACTGAGTGGGGATATACCTTTAAGTACAGAGTAATATAAAATGGGACAAACACATACATTCTATAACTGGTAAAACTATTCATTTTTTTTTATGCCTTTGTAGAAAGTTAAAAATAAACTCTGCTAAAGCAAATAGCATGCATATAAAGCACTTGTTAGACCTAATCTAGATTAGTATGCATCTAACTGGGACACACATACCAAATATCAAATAAACCAGATCGAAAAAATGCAACGACGCGCTGACAGATATGTTTCAAATTGATACCACAATGCGAACGCTGTTACAGATATGCTCGAAACCATAAACTAACCCTCTCTAGAAACCAAACGTACTGGTTCTAAAAATATATTGCTTTACAAAATTATCCACTGCGTAAGTGCCATTAATTCACCTACTAATCTTCTTATTTCTTCAGTTACAAAAAAACAACTCCGTTATACCGCGTTCTGTACATGCAACAGACACAGTGGGCGCCTTTAAGGTCCTGGTCCCTGTGTCTGCCCTCACTCCAATATAGGTATAAACGTATTTTATTAAATAATAGTTTACATCAGTTTTAGGTACGTGTACAAGCAGTGTAAGAGGAGTGGAACGAAATATTGCTATCGTATATAGTTCCTCTCCTTTCACAAGGTAATTATGGTCCAATCATCAATGTATAAATACATACAAATGTATATAATAACTACGACAGCCCACGTCACGCTATTATTAGATGTCAGCCAATGTGCGTGGCGATGTAAAGATAGGCCAGGGCATTTACGTGAACAATTCAGCTGACCCGTAAGTCTCTGCAACACAACCATCATTATTGTCAATAATCGAGAAAAATATGCTGATCAGCAGAAAAAAAAACGCCAACAATCGGAGGGTAGGAAAGTTGTAATTTTTTTTTAAAAAAAGTAGTGATTTTGAACAAAAATCGCAATAAAGTTGAAACAAATATTGTAAAAAACACTGTTGAATGATATTATATAACACTTTTGATAATATATTGCCAAGAATGTCTTTTCAAATAAAAAAAATAATCCGGATCTCCCGGGTGACATTTTTTGAGATATAAGTAAAAATTAATGCAGAAATCGCTAAAAACTGGAATACGTTTTTAAATACCAACTAACCAAAGACATAGTACTAACAACATAAATGACAATATATTTTCAAATGTGTGTTTTAACCAATGAACATAATTTCGTATGTGTCGGATGGTAGGAAAGTTGTAATTTTGGGGCATATATAAACATGCGAATTGAAACAATAAATCACTGAAAACAGGAATGCAATGTATAAACAACAATGGATGAAGACTATCAATGATTTAAATTTATCAAATATTCCTAACATGCGTGAAACATTCAAAACGAGTTATGATTTATCTATGTCCTCGAGTACGTCCGTCCGTCCGCAGTTATCTCCACATGGACGGTTGTCGACAGGCCGTTAATTGTTCATTTTTTTCATTCATAACCAGTGAATGCGATCGCGGTTATAAATGCGTTTATCAATCACAGTGATGATATTTGCATGAAGCAATATGTTGGTGAAATATGTAGTAGATTGGTGAAAGGAAGCAAATCATAGATTCATTTAGGTTAGACACCACCAAATAGTTTTACTATATTATTTAACCGAATGCCATCCAATAAGGCCAGTCTCTCCTACTTTCACTATTCATATGGATGCTATGGGACCCACTTGTACATGACCTGCAGCCAGTCTGTACTGGTTCTGCATGAACTAAACAATAGGTTCACTTTCTCCTAAGAAAGAAAAATCCAATCTTGTCATATCCTCCAATATTGTGTACATTTTTTGGCCACGGAAACTCCGTTTACATCAACTGACCAACAGGTTCAGTGTTTTCTTTTAAATGCTACAAATATGCTGAAAACTGGTGTTAAAGGCACCCCAAAATGTTCCTCAAGTGAAACTGGTTAGTAATGGATCAAGATTTGCAAGCAAACGGTGTCTGTGACCTCAAAACACCCGCACTATTTTTTTATACAGGACTACTTTTGCATACACCCTGGGCGATTTCGCACCATTTGGTGACTTCTAACCTTTACCCAAACATCAAGGTTTCGCACGCACCAAGTATATGACCTTGACCTGGGGTTTCTCGGTGGTTAGGCGGTTGTGAATCTGGCTGTGGGTGGTAGAGGACATTAGAACAATATGTGTATGAAATATCAAGCAGATCAGTGTGGAGAAACCAAAAATATATAAGCTATTTACCCGAGCATTAAGGTTTGGGACGCGCCAAGTATGTGACATTGACCTTCTGTTTAACGGGAGCGGGACGATCGTGGTTTGCTCCAGGGCGGTTGAGAACCATTGGAACGACACTTGTGTGACATATTAAGTAGATTCGAGCATGCAAACAAAACATATAAGACATTTATCCAAGCGTCAAGGTTTCGAACTCACCAAGTATGTGACCTTGACACTGGGCTATGGGGGGGTGGGACGATAGTGAATCTGTCAGTGGGTGGTAGAGGGCATTAGTGCAATGTATGTTTGAAATATCAAGGATTATGTAAGTCCCCACGACTGAGTCGTAAAACAGCATATAGCGTTACCGCCGCCCATACGTCCCGGACGAATCCATGGGCGGCGGTAACGCTATATGCTGTTTTACGACTCAGTCGTGGGGACTTGCGTACATGTTTCTGTAGTTATATGTGTAAATATAAGCACGTGTTTTGGTGTCTATCTAATAAAACTTCGTGTTTCCAGTTTTCAGCATTTTTTTTTAAATTGGGTACTTATTTACCAACTTTAAATACCACTTTCTCAGAACAGAACAGAACAGAACATATCCTTTATTTGGCAATGATCTCAGACTACTTAGTGGTATATGAGTGCATACATGTACAAGCACAATTTATTATGAACAACAACAACAGCATGGCGAGAGTTATGTGGAAGTACTGTACTCGGTCTAATTTATCAGCGAACTTGTTTGCAGGCAAATTTAGTTAAATAGTCAACATCTATATATTTTGCAATGATTCGGCTTGATGGTATTTATCAGTAGCGAGTATTGACTGGGAGAAATTCATCAAGTATTATATGTAAAGGAACGTGGTCAGTAAGCTTGGATCCGAATCAGAACAATTTGTTTAAACATAGTTTGACAATAATTCCAATTCTTAGAAACTCTCTACGAGTTTATAGGAGTTAGATTTGGTAAAATTTATTGCTACGTCAAACATTTTACAATTAAATATACAAGCATATAGAAAACGGGTTGCAAGTATATTCGATTGCAAAAAAGACCCGCACATCCCTGTGTGTCTCAGTCTCCAGGAATATGGAGAACGAGACAGGGCATGTCCCAGGATGGATACACGGTGAATTGTAGTGGGACACACTCTCATCAGATAGCGAAAATCGAAAGTTGGTGAGAGTATGTATGCCACTTAATACATAAGTTATTATACAGTTTCTCGTAAGTTAGACATCGTAGTATGGTGTGCCTGTATTGGTTGGATGCGGACCGCACGCACAACGACAACTCATATATTTGTGATGCGGCCTTCACCCTCCACTAGCATGCATATCGTGTCGTTATTTACCATGCAAATATCATATCAATCCTTCATGCATATTGATAGGTGTGAACAATGTACATCTTGATTTACTAGTATGTGACTGAACAACAGTATATTGTGTTTACTCATAATTGTCAGTAGTATAATATCTACAATTAGTGTAGCCCCGGATGAGATTGCTCAAATAAGTAAGCCATCCCAACAGGATCTGCACCACTTGTGAATGACTCTGTGATGTATGATTACTATTGAACTATAATACAAAAGTCACAAATAACAAAATTATGAACATGTGAATTACTTTATAATCTAGGAGGTACATTTAAGTCAATAGTTATTGGAAAAAACGCATAATATCAGCAATAAAGATGCTCAACCGTCGTAACTGTATTTCTGACTTGCAATTGAGAAGTTCTTTGAATCATTGTATAACATTTGGATGCCGATAATAGTAACGTTTGAGATACAATTTTCGTTTATCCGAGAAATGTGGACAGACTAGCAGATAATGATATTCGTCACCCAAATCATTTTTATTACATATGGTACACTTACGTTCAGAATGGGGTATCCCTAACCATCTACCTGTCTCGATTGGGAGTTTATGATTACCTGTTCTAAATCTTACAAGATTACAGTACAATGATTGTGGTAAACATGTGAAGTATCCTTCTATATTTGTGTTATCTTTAAATAAATTATACATCTTACCTTTGTTATATTCCGAGACACGTGAATGCCAGTTTTGGATAAATTGATCCATTAGAGTACGTTTAATTTTATTTTTACTTAGTTCCTGCATATTATAGTCTAGATTATTCCCCGTTTCATTTACTATATGTTTTATGAACTGCAACCATTTAAAATTAGTGTTTTCAAGGTTCGAAATATATTCTAACATCAGATATGATAATTTAGTCTGGTTGCCATTTACTATTCTATTCCAAAAACCTAACATCCTGGTTTTAATAGTAATCGATATTGGATGTCTACCGAGCTCGGCATATAACATGTCTCGTTACCAGATGTATTCATGTTAATAATAGCCATTTATCAACATGTTATCCAATGTTCGGTATTAAGTCTCGAAACATCTTCAAAATTACTACAATGTATGCACTAATTTTATAGTTTCACCCAAAAATGACACCCAATATCTAAATTCCCTGGCCTAGATTTTACACGTCTAAGTAATGTATACGGATGTGTAACCAAATTTGTCCGATTTGAGAGCTCAACCATCTATCCGAGAATAGTTGACGTTTTTCAGACTATATATAAATGTTTGACTTGCATTGGCTGTTCATTACATTAATATAAACAAACACTTTGGGACCGGCTTTATTGTTATCGATAAACAAATAATGGTTTTATTGGTTAGAAATGTACGCGGATAGAAGCTCCGTTTCTCACCTTATAAATTCGTACTTATACATGTAACTCGCGGTTATACATGTAACTGACGTAAATTGTATGTTGGTATTCTTTGAATGCACCCAAACCACCAGAGATACCGAAATAACCCATATAACACTGACATATGAATCGTTCTTCAAGAACCTGTATTCAATGCTGGTGGATTTGCAATATTGACATCTATGGTGCTCTAAACTAAACATCTCACAAACGTATGAGGTGTAAACCTGCAATTTCGGCATGTATGAATATAAATGAGTGTAATTAAGTGCCAGAAATTAATTTGAACTGCAACTGGCACCATTGTCTGTTGGATCAACTCTCCTTCAATTTAACGTCGGCATTTTAGGTTTTGGATCATGAATTTGGTTTTATAATATCACCACAGGATTGGTAACACAGTTGCTCAGTTGAACCTTTCAGCTATCTGAGACATTTGCATGAAGTGGTATTGTTGGAAAGTATACGTCATAGTTTCTGAGATATGACAATTTTAAAAAATGGGTATACATATATAATTCCGGAACAAGAAAATGTTTGGGTGGTCAAATTGCCCCAGTTATAGTCGCATGAACAGCTACTACTATGAGAATGCTACTGGACAACGTGGAGCTTATATGCCATTTGGGAACATTCTACACCTGATGACTCAGGGCCTCATCAGTTGGCACCAACAATTCCAGCTAGTAGGACGAACAGTCCCGCATGAATGAACGTGACATTTTACACACGTGCACAATCGATATTAAATTCCCGTGGACGTAAACAGAGAAGTACGTTAATTATTTCTAACCATATCAAATAAAGATGAACTTATATTAAGTACAGTAGAAAATTGATCTCTCGAACAGATCTCAAACCTCGACTGAGAATATATATTTGTATTTTAATTTTGTTCTCACAATTTTATAATTTTTATAAAAATAGCTATCAACTGATAGACACTTTATAGAAATGTAAGTAACTCGGAAAATGCTCAAAAATCAAATAATTGCAATTATAAAACCAAATAGGCCAACATATACATGTAGTATACATTTAAGAGTTAGCTATATATAATATAGGCTACTGTCCGTCAGAGACATATATATTAATAATATACACACCCTAAATCCCTGCCGGTTACAGTACACATTTCCAAAATATAGCTTTGTTATTGGATTATATATATATATATCACGTGCATGCGTGCGTGCGTCTTTATTGTTTTAGCCGTAAAAGTTGGGCATGTTTGTGAAACATGTTATATAACTTGCGCGTGATCGCCGTATCCACCGTGATGCCGTGATGAGCGGCGCGGTTTAACGTTTAAAATTGAAGATTGAACAATGCTATTATAAATGAATACTGTTACTAAATATATTAATACGTATATATACTAAAATGAAAGGCACCTGAATAAAGTAATTGCAATAATTAAAAATAAAATAGAACACAGTTGCTAGGTTACAAATAAATAAAAATGGCGGCCTCCGTGTTGGATCTTGAGGATTCTATAGTAGAATCTCACAGAACCTCGTTGCTTGAAGTTATTGAAGACAGCAATCGAACTGTGAATAAGGTCAATTACTATTTTTCGCTATAGCGTGTTTAAATTTCCCAATTCTTCCGCCATTTGTTGTTATTTTCTGTTTATTCAATGCCGCTTATGTAAAGTTTAGTGGGTGGGGTGAATGGTGGTTTTGTGCACTGGCAATGTTGAATATCCCCTACCCACTTGAATTCATATATATACAGATTGAATACAATGGAATTATTTTAGTAACCCTGTGGTTTTGTGCACGGGTGGTTTCGTATACGAATTAAGTGGTTTCGTAATATGAAATAGGCACTGCCTATGATGGGCGACGTTAGTGTATGAAACTAAATTTACCAATTGATAGCTTTACTATGGTGTTAGTATGCTACTACTGTCTGTTCCACGTTTTTCTGCCGACAAACTTTTGGCTAATATGAAATAGGCACTACCTATGACGGGAGACGTTAGCTAGTATATGAAACTAAATTTACCAATTGATAGCTTTACCATGATGTTAGTATGCTATAAACAGTACCGTAGTATATTGTTGTATTGCAGAGCTACTTCCCGCAACTACCAAGGTGTTACAACTTCTCTATTATCATTAAATGGTGTCATTGTCGCACTTCTCTTATTTGAACCAGTGATACAATTTAGATATTTCCTTTTCATATATAGTACATTAATAGCCTAGGCATAGTGGAGCGCGTGGTCGAGCGGTCTGAGGCGTCGGACTGTTGATCTTACGGTCATGTGTTCGAGCCTCACCGGAGGCGTGCGTTGTGTCCTTGAGCAAGACACTTTGTCCACACTGCTTCAGTCCACCTAGCTGTAAATGGGTACCGGCTAAATACCGGGAACATCAATTGTATTTGATTGTATGTACACGTACTTATGAATACAAATATGATCCACTGGTGATAAGCCTCAGTATTGAGGGTATACTGGCAAAAGCAGTATACCAGTATACTGGCAAAAGCAAAGCATTATATAAACTGTATTAGTACATTTACGATCATTTTAAGAAAAAAATAACAAGGCTAAGAATCTTCAGTGATATTATTCCTAATTTTCGCAATCTCAGTCGTCATTGAGCACGACTGTCACTTCGAGAGTTATACACATTTTGCCCATTTTTGGTATGAATTGTGTTAAGTTTTACTTTTGATTAACCCAGTGCTGTGTCAGATATGTTTGTATCCTGGACTACAGCAACAGGTGCACTAGACACACACTTGCAATGCATATTTTGTTCTGGTTGTCGTGTTCCCAATTATCCTGGATCGCTTGACTATATATGTCTTCTATTTTTAAACTCACATCAGCGAAGTTAAGTGTAGCTATAGAAATTCTCCAGGTGTGTCCTTCCAGTGATGCTATTATTTTCTCGATCCCTGGTGGTCTTTGAGCACATTTTGACTATTTTTCGTATTAGTTTTGTCCTTTTTACATACAGCTTCACTTCAACTGTTGGTAAGAGGTGCTTGTGTCATGGACTGTGAATACAGCACAGGCCGTGACACAACCGAACAGGCGCAATAAAACAGCAGTTGCAATGCATACTTGTTTCTGTTGGTCATGTCCACAGAGTATCATGGATCGCTTGACTTTGTCTTGTAAACAAAATCACAAATAGTGCGGTTTCTATCTAATGATATTGAGAGAGATATAGTGTGCTTCTATCTAATGATGTTGAAACATAGAGAGATAAATATTATGGTTTCTATCTAATGATGTTGAGAGAAGGTGGGTGGGGTGTGCGGGGGAGAGATACATTGTGGTTTCTAGGTAATGATAGAGAAAGAGACACACAGAGAGACATAGAAATACAGATAGAGAGAGAGACATACAGACAGACAGACATAAAGATAGAGAGAGAGAATTACAGAAAGAGAGAGAGAGGGACAGATAGGGAGAGAGACAGACAGACAGAGAAGATAGACATACAGAGAGAGAGAGACACACACAGACAGAGACAGACATGGATGTGGGAGAGAGAGAAAGAGATAGAGAGAGAGAGAGAGAGAGAGACAGACAGACAGACAGACAGAGACATGGGTGTGGGAGAGAGAAAGGTGTGTTAAAGTAAATACGGCATAATGAAACTCCATTTCGTTGCAAATTGTTTTTCTGTTTTTTTCCTCCATAAAATATTCCAATGCGCATTTAAGGCATTTGTACTCAGATCAATTAAAACTCATATTTTAAAGCGTCTCTCGAGATAATTTGAAGATGTTACGAAATGGTGCGAGGGTTTCCGAGTGATTTGTGTATCCTTGGGGACTCTCGTAAGCGAGTCTAGGTACAACGACAACACAAATATTTTGAAATGCAGTAACTTCATAAGCTATCATTCAGTATACTTGCCGACTTTATATACATTTTGTTTTAGAAGCATTTGGCACTTCGGGCAAAATTATTTGTAAAATATTCGTAAATTATTTGTAAAATACCACCTGTCATAAAACACCCAGCTCCAGATTGGTTTATGGTAAAACAAATTTTACACTTTCAATCATATGTTCAACCTAGTTTCACTGAATGGTAAGTTTTCATATACGCGTAACATAAAGCGGGCTACTTTGTAGCCCGTATTAAAATGGTGTCGGCTAATTCTGCGCACCTAAGACTGCACACCTGCAGGTAAAATGTTATAACGTTCTTACGTCAGTAAGTTATGTAAATTGTGTGATGTATGACGTCACATGCGTGTTTGCAACATCACATTTTTTTCTGCTAATGCTACATGTGACATCTAGTAGTGTTAACAAAATGGCGAACAGCACAGCAAAATTGGTATTAAACTTGAAGCAGAACTATCCAGTGACATCATGGCAGCTAGGTTAGTTTGTTAGTTGAACAGTTCATTTAGTAAACAAGACATGCAGCTATCCATCAGCAGGGTCTGAGGATTTTACACATTTTTACTATATTCTGAATAACTTTTTACCAAACTATCAGACTGTGATAAAATTGTGCCACAGTGTAGCAATTAATCAGCTTGTTTGTCATGTTTATTCCAAAATCCAAATATTTTATTAAGATGTACGCAAGGCTAAATTTGACGTCAATTGCACATTAGCCGATGCACAGAATTAGCCAAAATGACAGTAAACAGTAAAAAGTCACCCTCCCCAAAAAAATTTGTTTGATGAAATTCCATCAAATTTTGATTTTCCTCTAGGAATTTAACGTGGGGGAAAAAGAGGTGGAAGCCCTGGGGGAGGAGTCAAAAAACAAAACATTTTGGAAATTGGCTTCGAAACCGGGCTAGATAGCTTTGAAATAATCTAACTAAGAAAACAAAAGTTAGATTTTGAAAATCGGTCCACAAATAAAAAAAATATTTAAAAAAAAAATCTATTTTTATCTCCCATGTTACCTTTAATTCCATAGGAAAATAGTTTTTTCGCAATAAAATCAATATTTGACGGAATTTCAACAAATAAACAAATTTGGGGAGGGTGACTTTTTTGTTATTGATGAAAAACGACTTACATTTATGTTTTTTTAGGATTTAATGTGTTTAATGGCCAAAAGATCGTCGGCAGCAACCCGTGGAACAGACATTAGTTGTGAACGATAACTCTTGCAATCTACTCCCGTACCCTCCGTAGGCAAAGTTACGATTCCACTCATAGGATTCCTCTGCAGAATAGTGAATCAGATCTGCTTTGCACTTTAGCAGTTAATTGTGAAAGATTTTCTATATTTTTTAAATTAAATGAGTGTTCATATTATGAAAATAGCATATTCAAGTAATTATGACATACATTTACATATATGTAGATCACCTGATAAAGTACATTTAAGCTAGAATCAACAAGTAACTCAGTTAGTGTACAAGTTAAAGGTACATGCCCACTCAGTAGGCACAAACTGTTCTTTATGGGAATTAAATAAGTGTATAATTATGTCAATATTCCACCAGTTCTAAAAATTACGAGTGCCCGCTATACAGATATAATCATTTAGAAATATTTATTTTACTGATAGTGACGCGCGGTGGTATCAGGCTATTTTCATATGCAAATGAGGCATGCTATTTTTTTATTATTTATACTAATTAAATGTGTCACCTAAAAAAATCATATTTTCGACAGATTTTAAAATATGATCATTGCACATCAAAAAATAAATACAGAGACTAAATAGTGATGTCCGTTAGTATTTTAATGAAACACGGTTATCGCCCCTGATATTACATGTAGTGTGAAAATTTATGTCCGATATAAAATGTATAATAATGCCAATTAATACACAGGGTAATGGTGAATGAATGTTTATTTTGCCAGAAAATGTCTCAGATGATGTCTCTGATATAAAGAACATTTTGTGCCTACTGAGTGGGCATGTACCTTTAAGATGGGGTTAATTTTCTGTAAATGCAAACAAATAATTGGTTTGTATTACTTTTATAATACTACGGTAATATTTTTTTGTGTGAATGAGATCTGATTCGCTATTCTGCAGAGGAATCCTATGAGTGGATTCGTAACTCTGCCTACGGATGGTACGGAAGTAGATTGCAAGAGTTACAGTCGCAACTACATGTATTATGCCACGAACGGTACGGGAGTATTGCATAGCTACTTCCCGCAACTACCATGATGTCACAACTTCTCTATGCTAATTAAATTCTCTTATTTGAGCAAGTGATACAATCAGTGTTTTTCCTTTTTCTATATTGGAAAAACTGTACTAGTACATTTACGACGTCATTGTAAGAAAAAAGTAACAAAGTGAAGCATCTCCAGTGATATTATTTTCTCAATCCTTGGTAGACTAACATGCCATCATGTCTCTTTATCATATTTTTCATTATCTGACTTTTATCATTTATTATTTACTTTGCTATAGTTTGGTATCGATAGTAAAGCCATAGTGCTATGTCCAAATCCTCGGTGGTCATTGAGCACGACTGTCACTTAGGAAGTTATACACATTTTGCCGATGTTTGGTATTAATTGTGTTATGTTTTTCATTTTCTTTTGCTTAACCCGGTGCTGTGTCAGTGGTGTATCCTGGACTACAGTAACAGGTGCACTTAAACCACGCTTGCATTGTATACTTTTTTTCTGGTAGTCGTGTTCGGCAATTTTCATGGATCACTCGACTATTGTCTTGTAAGTTTAAACCTCAGCGGAGGTCTGTGCAGTGGTATCTGTAGAAAGTCTCCATGTGCATCCTTCCAGTGGTGTTATTATTTTCTTGATCCCTGGTGGTCTTTGAGCATGACTGTCAATTTGACAGTGATCATAATGCACATTTTAACTATTTTTCGTTGTGTCATTTTTACATACAGCTTCGCTTCAACTATTGCTAGGAGGCACTTGGCTAGCACAGTCCATGACACAACTGAAGAGATGCAATAAAACCGCACTGGCAATGTATACATACCATTTCTCGTAGTCATGCCCAGTAATTAACATCGATAGATTGACTATGTGTAGTAAAGAAATCATAAATTCACCCACAAAGGTGCCTGTGGTGAACTAAGTATGTTTGTTTATAAAATTAGTTGCAAGAATGTATCTGATTGCTGATGGTGTAAATTTATTAACCTACGGAATGTGCAAGTTACAGTTCTCTCCATTATCGTTATTATTGGTCACAATTAGCTCCGTTCATCATGCGTGTGTGTCTATTTACACCATCACCCTCTGATATGGCTGTGGAAAATGAACACTGTTCATACTCTAGACTACTCTACAGGAAAATGCTATTGACCGCACCATAGCTCTATTACAAATGACAGGGGGTACCTTTAAAGTCAGGAGCAACTAATATATGTACATTAGGTGCTAGCCATACTGTCAGCATGTTTCCCTTGATGACCCTATCAATGCATATACAGTAGAAGATCGATCTCTCAAACCGGTCTCTGTCAAACACTCTGGAAAATTCGAACTCGTCCTGTGGTCACGACAAATTTCCCTATATAAATCATATATTTTTCTACCTAAAACTCGACCTACAACAAAGTCGAACTCTCGAACCGAAGTCACGGTCCCTTGGTCAGTCAATCAACGTAAAGTGCTATTGATAGCTCGTACATGTACATTTGTACATGTAAGTCTGTCGCCAGCTGATCTGTTTGCCTAACGAGGTGTGAATATCATGATTGGCGGTCTGTTTGATTTGTTTCGCTTTTAGAAATATTCATTTTATTTTAATATGAATGGACATGTTCGTATTTGTATTCCTGAGTGACGAATGTTTAGAAAATAATATTCCGCCTTTACCATTTTATTTGTACAGTTTGTATATTTAATAAAGCAGTGTGCTATTTATAGACACATTCTTGGGATATGATGTTTTACACTGGTCAACTTTCGTTTATTGAATGTTATTTTATGCCGATCTTTTGCAAACACTTTACTGCTTTTGTATGCAAATTATCCGTGATAAAAAACATTCACCAGCAATAAAAATGGTCCATGGTTGTGAAGTTGTGGTTGTCAAGCTTAATTATAACATAGTAAAATAAACAAAACACTTTACTGCTTTTGTATGCAAATTATCCGTGATAAAAAACATTCACCAGCAATAAAAATGGTCCATGGTTGTGGTTGTCAAGCTTAATTATAACATAGTAAAATAAACACGTTTACAATGGGAATGTTGCTCTGACACGACAACTTCCGGTTTCGATATGAAAAAACAAAACAAAGACGAGACGGTGTGTAATATTCAGTTTCATTAACAGTTTATTTATTTACGTATGCATACATGTACATATTGAAATAAAATAATTAATTCTTTATATTTGTTTATTTGATATTTCTTCCAGAAGGCCATAGTCCCATTATCCCATACACACATCAATCAATGGTGTCATTCCTAAATGGAATGAAATCACTGACTAGTATTTATTTTCTTTCCCTCGAACTACGCCTGACTCAAACTTTTATTCGAGTCCGTTGCCGGTTCGAGAGATCGATCTTCCACTCTACGTACTTGTCTGCCATGCACATTCGTGTAAACTGTATTCATTTTACAATGATTATACACACGCGAGAGGGAACTTGTAGAAATGCTTTCCTGTTGGCACAGATGGAGATTTAAAGACGAACCTGCCATGTACTCTGTCTGTTGTCTTGGTGGACATTAGTAGCGTACATCAAATCTTGAAAAGCAAAATTTATAATGTACATACTGTAGGAGAGTTGAACATATGAATAACCTTGTCAGGTGTGGTGAAAGCGCCTTTTATAAGGATATGATAGAGTGTACGTCTCTCTGCAGTGAGCATGTGTTCAAATTTCATACAACATTTTTTTGGCCATAGCGAAGAATAAGTTGTGGTCTTGCTGAGAGAGAGAGAGAGAGAGAGGTGGGATTCTATCTGATAATGTTGAAAGAGAGAGATATATATATATATATATATATGTTATGTTTCTGTCTAATTTAGTTTAGTTTAAACATAGTTTATTCTGTCGAATTAATGATATTGAGAGAGGGGGAGAAGATAGAGAGAGGGTGGGGGATAGAGAGACAGGGGGTGGGAGAGAGATACAATCAGGAGTCAAGAACGGAGACAGTGTGACACGTCCTCTCACTTTGAATTAATTTATTGAACTATAATTTTAAAAAAATAGCCCAGATACCATGACTGTTTTTGCCTTCCGTTACAACCACTTTCGCTGCATTCAGCCCATTCACACAGGCCGCGGCCGCCCGGCTGACTCTGTGCCAACATGCTGGTCGTGTGTACATAGCAATCCTCGTGTTTTTTGGTAATATTTAGACCAGGTACAGGTCAACTGGGGTGTGTCAGAACAATGCTTTCGCAGTCTTTGTGGCTGTAGAGAGATTGAGGCGAAAATTAAGCGCATACAACAATTTGGACGTACGTTTTGGATGTAGCCAAATTTCGCATATCTCTTTATCAGTTAGTCGGATCATTACAAAACTTCATCAATAGCTTCCTCAAATTGATAGCTATCCATCCAGTGTTATTCAGATGACCTTGACCTTCACCTTGGTGACCTTAACCTTTGTGTCGATAATTTTGGATGTACATCCAGATGTTGAATCTCTCCTGATCCCTTAGGCGGATCCTTACCAAATTTCATCAATAGCTTTCACACATTGATGGCTATCCACCCACTGTCATTTTGGTGACCTTGACCTTCATCTTGAGGATGTGGAACTGTTGTGACAGTAATTTTGGACGTACGTCCAAATGTTGAATATCTCCTGATCCGTTAGTCGGATCCTTACCAACTTTATCAATAGTTTTCCCACATTGATGGCTATCCACCCACTGTGACCTTGACCTTGGTGACCTTAACCTTTGTGTCAATAATTTTGTACATACATCCAAATGTTGAATACCTCCTGATCCGTTAGTCGGATCATTGCTAAATTTCACCAATAGCTTTGTCACTTTGATTGCTATCCACCCTGTGTCATTTGCGTGACCTTGGTGACCGTGACCATCATATCAATACTTTTAGACTTCCTCATATTGTGACCTTGACCTTCGTGGCGATAGCCTTGTTTAGTGGGTGCGACACTCTCCGATGATCGCTTCGTTAAAAAAATGTTGCTAGCGGCTGCAACTATTGCAGTATATAGCATGCAATTAAGCAGTCAGAACGCAGAACAAGAGACGCAGTACATGTACTTAGGATTTCTCAGCCATGGTGAATAGTCAGGTGGTCACTGATGTCCCACACATTTGTTTTCTCACCCACGATAGTGGAAAATGAGACATTGCGATCACAATTCCAGTCGGCGTCGTCGTCAACAATTTGTGACGTAAAGTTTGGACGTAAGTCATCTCTTGATCCGTTAGTCAGACAATTACCAAACTTCATCAATAGCTTCCTCACATTGATAGCCATCCATCCAGCTTGACCTTGGTGACCTTAACCTTTGTGTCGATAATTTTGGACGTACAATGTATGTCCAAATGTTCAATGCCTCCTGATCAGTTAGACAGATCCTTACCAAACTTCATTAATAGCTTCATCACACCGATGGCTGTCCATCCAGTGTCATTCAGCTGACCTTGACCTTCACATTGGGAATCTTAACCATTGTGTCAATAACTTGAATGTACGTCCACATGTTGAATACCTCCTGATCTTTTAGTCGTATCTTTACCAAATTTCATCAATAGTCAATGTTGAATCTCCTGATTCGTTACACAGGTATTTGAACAGATGGTCAGTATGTTGGTGTCATATGGTTGTTTTGGTGGATTTTGGGTAGCTTTGGGTGGATTTGGGTAATTTACATACCGGTACTACCGGTAGTAGTTACTACTACCGGTAGTAGTTTTGTGCAACACAGAAATTGTCAATTATCTACACATTCACCGTTCCAAACTTTCGGACCCTTTTCATACTGTCAAAATACCCACAAAGGAATGAAATCTTTTTCAATATTTGGCCAATAAAATATCCAACATGCGTTGCTTTCAGACCGATTATATCATCAATTGTCAACAAACTCCAAATTTGGCTTCTATCGATTCAGGAGACATATATCAATCTGCTGATGCCATTAGAATATGTGAACTGCATTTATCTGTTTCTACATTTAAGACATTAAAATCCATTCAATTGCGAGATTTTCTGGGGAGCCCTCAAAGCGGAGATTTCAAGTGTGGCGCACCATTTGATTGGATAGCCATTTCCGCGATATGTCTAAGTCCCCTACGACATCCCCTGACATGCTATTATTAGATGAGACACGTGTGTCAGCCAATGACCGTCAGACCAGGCAGTGACCGGGGGTATCCATGAGCCCCTGCTCACTTGTTCAAGTTTCATTCTATAGCCCATCAATGTGGCCCCTATACCCAAGGTCAAGGTCAAATGACTTAAACAAAATTGCATCAAAGTTTTCGGGTACCTACTATCTGTAGGTCGGATAGGCTTGAAACGTCATACTCTTATTTGGGACACGGCATGCGATTTTGTTCATTCGGACATCTGCGTAATTTCATTAAATAATTGAAAAATTTACAAAATATTCAGAGGACATTTTGTCAATTTTTGATGCCATTTACAGAAAAGTTTGTAAACGTATTTCACACAGATGTCCGAAGGTACAAAAATCACATGTCGTGTCTCATTTGTCATCATCCATATTTTCATTCTGTTGTCCACCCATGCAACCCAAGGTAGGTCAAATCACAATTTTTGTTGGTTCTTTGTTTGTTGGTGCAGATGTCGTTTCAATGTACATCTAACTGGTACTGATATCTTGTTTTCTGTTAGGCGTGTTCGGCAATTATCATGGATCTCTTGACTT
Source organism: Conchocele bisecta (assembly GCA_029237695.1). Classification (NCBI taxonomy): domain Eukaryota; kingdom Metazoa; phylum Mollusca; class Bivalvia; order Lucinida; family Thyasiridae; genus Conchocele; species Conchocele bisecta. Next base: position 65,401,504 of record CM055267.1, read on the forward strand.
ATCATTGTAACATCATAACAATAGCTACATAATTATACCCACTTTTTGAAAAAGAAATGGGCATATTGTTTTCGTCACTGGTGTCCGTCCGTTTGTATATCCGTACGTCCGTCTTGTCACATTTTCTGGTAACTTCACTGTAAGATGTAAAACTATTAAACCGTAAATGATGTTTGGTATGTAACTTCCTTATGGTGTGCAGATGCGCAAAGTGAATCAATTTTTTATTTGACCCCTGTGTCATGGACTGTCTCCCCCTTTTTTATTTAGAATTTCACAATTTTGCCTTGTAAGAAGTAAACCTTTTAAACCATAATAGCTGGAGACTTGATATTTGGTGTGTATCTTCTTTATGGTGAATTTCGATTTTTTATTTGAACCCCGGGTCATGGATTATCTCCCATTTTGGATTTAGAATTTCGCAATTTTTACGTGTAAGAAGTAAACCTTTTAAACCGTAGTTGGAGACTTCATATTTGGTATGTATCTTTTTTATTGTGTGCAGATGCGCAAAGTGAATTTAGATTTTTGATTCTTTTTCCCCGGCACATGGATTATCTCCAATATTATAGGAATGAATGGCCTTTTTGTGGAATTTATCGGGGTATAAACTTGGAAAAGTTGCGGGAATACTGGACGAAGGCCGGAAGGCCTCGTCCAGTATTCCCGCGACTTTTCCAAGTTTATATCCCCGATAAATTCCACAAAAAGGCCATTAATTCCTTATATTTCCAGCATTTGAAATAAATTCATCAAGAAAATGTGTTTATTTTCCGTTTTCTTAAGAATGTTACTGAAAGTAGTTCGGCGTGGGAATTTACTGGGATATAAATTTTGGACAGAGACTTGCTACGGGCCAATCAAATGTTAGAGAATTGTGTAAATATTTTTGTGCTGGAATTATTGGGCTTTGAAATTTGGAAAAGTGGGTACATGCATACATATTACGTACGATAACGCGCCATCAATTTTTAGCCAGGTTTTTTGAAAAAAAATCCAGGCTATTGGATTGGCGAAAGCCGGGCGGCGGGCGCGGGCGGCGGGCGGCGGGCGGCGGGCGGGCGCGTCGTCCACAATCAATGTTAAGTTTTCGTGTTTGAGTCCATTTCTTTGTTACTGTACCACCTAGGAGCACCAAACTTTCACAGCTTTATAATCAAGGGGTGCCCACCACATATCACTATCCAACATGTTACTTTTTTTTTAACTTCACCCATTTTTTCCGCGCAGTCGACTTAGCCATTTTCAATGTTAAGTTTTCGCGTTTTCAATGTTAAGTTTTCGTGTTTAAGTCCATTTCTTTGGTACTGTACCACCTAGACCACCAAACTTTCCCACAGCTTCATAATCAAGGGGTGCCCACCACATATCACTATCCAACCATGTTACTTTTTTAGCCAGGAAAATTTTTAAAAAAAAATTCAGGCTATTGGATTGGCGAAAGCCGGGCGGGCGGGTGGGCGGGCTGGGCGGGGCGGGCGGGCGGGCGGCGCGGCGCGGGCGGGCGCGGGCCGGGCCTAGGACCACCAAAACTTTCACACACTTCATAACAAGGGTGCCCACCACATATCACTATCCAACATGTTACTTTTTTAGCCAGGTTTTTTTAAAAAAAATTCAGGCTATTGGATTGGCGGGCGGGCGGGCCTAGGACCACCAAACTTTCACAGCTTCATAATCAAGGGGTGCCCACCACATATCACTATCCAACATGTTACTTTTTTTTTAACTTGACCCATTTTTTCCGCGCAGTCGACTTAGCCATTTTCAATGTTAAGTTTTCGCGTTTACAATGTTAAGTTTTCGTGTTTAAGTCCATTTCTTTGGTACTGTACCACCTAGGACCACCAAACTTTCACAGCTTCATAACCAAGGGGTGCCTACCACATACAACTATCCAACATGTGACCATTTTTTTACCTTCACCTATTATTTCTACTAATTGACTTAGCCATTTTCAACGTTAACTTTTTAACGTACGTCTGGTTAAATTTTTTGGTTAAAACTTTTTCGTTATACTATATCTCTGCAACTGCTTCGCCCATTACCTTGAAACTTCACATGGGTGTTTATCATCGTCCATATTTTCATTCTAACCCCCAACCGTGCGGCCCCTGTGCGCAATGTCAAGGTCAAATTACTTTGAATTTATTTGTTAAAGTTGTTTTGTGTACTATATCTCTGCAACTGCTTCACCCATTACCTTGATACTTCACATGGGTGTTTATCATCATTGTCGCACCCGCTTGCGGAAAGCGCGATATCGTCGGCATTTTGGCATACGTCCGTCCGTCCGTCCGTCCGTCCGTCCGTACATCTGTGTGTCCGGTTAAAGTTTTTTCGTTAAAGTTTTTCCATCTACTATATCTATTTTTTTAGTGTCCATGCCTCGCCACAAGGTGCGACATGCAGGCCACGGCCATCTAGTCTACAAAAAGTGGGTATAATTATGTTATCCAAGTGTCCATGCTTGGAAAAAACCTGGCCTTCGTGGCTTTGCCTCGTTTCTTGTTCTTTACTCGGACAGGTGGATACGGGACACGACCCCGTTGACCCGTCTGCGTGTAGACTCCCTGAGGCTTGTACCTCTATGTCAGAAAAGCGGACGTTAAACCCTATTCACTCACTCACTCACTCACTCACTCTTTAGTTTCAACTTTGCTGTATGCTGAAAGTGGTAAGGAATATATAATATAAATTTTGTTATTGTAATAATAAATAGTTTAGTTTTAAACTTCAAAGCAAAGCAATATCCTCTATCCTCCCTGGGGATCCACAAAAACATTACCGTATATCCACAAATTCTGCTTCCTATTACAGTAAATTATCTCACCTTTTTGTCACAGTCCTTGACACTATATCACAGAACACAAACTCCTTAAAGATTTATTCAGAAAAATGGTGCATTTGGTTGATATAGGTTATTTTCAGTCCATATATAGATAACAAAACTACATATTAAAATATATCTTAAGACATCACCTGAGTAACAGTGATTTTAATGTCCATAACGTTTTGCAAATGATTACAAAATATATTTTTTGAAAAAAAAAATCTTTTCAGGTACATTTTAAACATATACAGTGCAACCTCTCTACAACAGCCACCCATGGGAAGAGGCAAAAGTGGCTGTTATAGAGAGGTGGCTGTTGTAGGGAGGTTAATGCTGAATACAATTTTATCGTCTGATGTTTATTTATTTTCTTCAATAATTCTCAATAAAAACATGTTTTGACAGCATTTTAGAATCATTTCCAATGGAAATGATTCTAAAATGCTGTCAAAACATGTTTTTATTGAGAAAGAATGCAAAATCAACATCAAACGACAATGTTCATGCTCAGCAGTGTAAGGGTTAGATATAGAGGAAATCATCCATTTGGGATATAAAATAGCGGCTGTTACAGAGAGGTGGCTGTTGTAGAGAGGTGGCCGTTCGGGGAGGTTCGACTGTACAAACAGAACTCAAATCATTGTATGTGTCAGTCCTTTTATGATACATATAAATCAAGTTTCACAGCAAATGTTACTGTTTCAATATTTAGCTAAGGAATTTTAATCAAATATCACAAAGCATTATTCCACTTGCTGACTTTAAACAAGAAGATCATTATAATTTTTTAATTTACTTTCTCGCAAGTACAAGTGCATTGCAAATGCTGTTCAATGTTAAATTTGTCATTAGACAATGAACAAAGCTTGGGGTATTGATTAACCCTTACAAGGCGGCGACCGAAAATTGTCGTCTGCTGTTGTTTCATATTTTGTATTCTTTCTCAATAAAGCATGGTTTGACAGCACTTTAGAATCATTTCCATTGGAAATGATTCTAATGTGCTGTCAAACCATGTTTTTATTGAGAAAAATGGAAAATAAAAGCTTAGCAGCAGACGATAATTTTAATTCAGCATTGTAGTGGTTAACAAACAGTATATTACAACGTTTATAAAGGTGACCTATATGTGTAAGTCCATATTTCTGTGCAGGACACTAAATAACAGAGCTCCAGTTACTTTTTGTATCTATTAAAGAGTATTATACCCCCATATTTCAAATTCAATGCATATTTTACTTTTTCAAATGTATTATTGATTTTCTTCCTTATTAAATAGGAAACAAATGATAAAAATAAATGCATATTTTCACATTGCTGTAAGTATTTTATACTCCCACTTTTGATAATCAATGCGTATTATGCTAAAATAAGTGTAAAATACGCCAATACGCACCTTATCTGGAGCTCTGAAATAAGGAAACTGATGAGAATTGACTCGCACTTATTTTTTTTCGCTGGATGACAAAAAATTCATCATATTTCCTTGTATTTCTCCCCGTAAATATCATGAATATGTCTTGGAATTTCATTAGAATTGAGTCCTGAGGACTCGATTCTAATGAAATTTCAAGACATATTTACAGAGAGAAATAAAACATACACTCCTAATTCGTTTGGCGGATATTTTCGCCGCTAGCACGCAAACAGTTAAACAAACCTTGCAGTTGCAGTCATATTCCAAAATTTTCAAAGCACATTTTGCGGTGTCCTACATTTATGTGTACATTGTACTTCATCAATCTTTGTCAACATAATTATAGCCTTATTGAAATGCTATCGCCTTCATTTCACTTTTATCTGCGATTATTTGAAGCCAGTGTTTATATAGTGAATTCAAGTTTTATTTCTTATCCTGCTGATAAGCAGTCTTTTCTGCTATGTGGTTGGTGATTGGAATACAAGATTGCAAATAACTGCATGGGGGTCACGTGCTGGTACATGTATTTATAAAAGTTGAGTCATTAAACAGATCTGCAAATTCATAGTTCTGTTGTGAATAAACTAAAATCTCTGAAAATCGTTAATTTATGTGTTAATAATGGCAGGAAGTTTGTCTAAACAAGCAACTACTGCAGAGATCACAGCACATGCAGGCGATAGTCTTGCAGGAGTGGGGAAAGTTAAACGGCAAAGTAAAAAACCTGAAAAGAGAGAACAGAGGCACAAGACGTCACCACCACCACGGCGGAATTACTTTGAAACAGTGTGTTTGGATGTTTCAGATGGTAGACAACGAATGGTACAGTGAATGATAATGATTGCTTAGCCCTTAGAATGCGGGAAAACAAAAATTGTCGTCTATTGTAGTTTTGTATTTTGTCTTCTTTCTCAATAAAACATAGTTTGGCAGCACTTTGGAATCATTTCAAAGAAATTATTCTAAAGTACTGCCAAACCATTTTTTGTATGCAAGCAATGACAAATATATATAGAGAGAAAAAAACACCAGACGATGAAAAAATCAGCTTTGTAAGGGTTAATAAATGTACCTCTTAAATTGTTGAGAAGTTAACACTAACTTTTGGAGCGGGTAGTCCACAGGATACCCTACATATTTATATTTGGTTACATACATTACATTTGTTTTGCCTCAAATCTTAGGGTGTTGATGGACACATTCATGATTGCCGTAGTCTACTTAGAAATTCTGGCCGTGCTTCTGAACATCTGTTTGTCTCAGACACCCACATGCTGGTGTTGGTCCCTGAAATGGTAGGTTGTGCTGATATGCCACTTGTTTCTCATTATGTTTTACCTATATATTGTATTTGCATTCGCTTAGTTAATAATAAAGCACACTTTGTATTTATGCCCCACCTGGAAAGTGGAAGGCGCATTTAGTGTTGCCATTTTCAGTCTGTCTTATCAATCAAATCTTGTAATAAATAGTTTTAAACTGTAATAGTTATATGTTTGAAATTTGGTATGTTACTTTATTATTGTGTCTAAAGTTTGAATCCCTCCATGCCCTTCCCTGGGTCATGGATTATCTCCCCTTTTTGAACATTCTCATGTGTAGATACGCTGGTGCATTTCCATGTTTAATTCGACCATCAGGTCATGCATGATCTTCCCGTTTCAGAGTTGGAACATTTTTCCATTAAAGTTGTTGTTACTGTCAAAGTGGTGGGTGGGACATCCATCTTCTAAATCCAGTGTCATGGGAGCGTTTCAGTTATTAGCCAGTAGGGTGGTTGCTGGGTAGATGGCGGGTATTTGGGGCGGGGTTGGTATAACTGGAGTACAATTCATTGTGTGGGGGTGGGGCCTAGCTTCTGCACTTATGAAGTTTTACTCAGTGAAGCACCATGTTGTCAGTTACAGAGCTACTTCTGTTCCTAGAACAGCTGACAATAATATATGCCGTGACTGGTGATTGGAGACTACTCCAGTAGCCTATTTCACCAACATTGCAAAGTATACTTTTCTAGCAAAGTATACTTTGAGGGAGAACTTTTAAATTTTAGGATAAATTTATTAATTTTTATTATACTGAATTTATTACATTATCGCAGCCAATTTGGATGTGATAACGTAATAAATTCAGTATAATAATTCTGCATACTTTTAATCATCAAATATATGCAGTTCTTCGTTCTATATGAAATAATGCATTTCAGGAAAAATAAATGATTACTCCCTCAAAGTATACTTTACTAGAAAAGTATACTTTGCAATGTTGATGAAATCCGCTACTGAATAGCAACCTGATAAGGTTTATGTACTTGGCAATAGTTAGAACAAAATGAACACCACTGAGATTTTGTTGGTAATGGTCTCATATGTAATATGGTATACAAATGTACATGTAATTTGCAAATTATTATCTCTTTGCTGTTTTCTTTCAGAAAAACCTTGTCCACCGACTTGTGTACATAGGCAAGTTGACGGAAAATGTTGAAGACAGAACTGACGTGGGATGTAAGTGTGCAGTGTCTTTCACTTCACCAATTTCATTCAAGCCCCGAGCCGGAGCACATTTTTCTCGCCCTGTGACATTTGGCACCCAACGAGGGACCATGACTGATAAATACTGCCCAAAATGTACCAAATATATGGCATTCAGAGCCAAATGAAATATAGAATTCGGCGATGCATTCCAATTTGGCAGGGGAGTATGTCACGGTACGTAACTCACTGTGGGGAGGAAGTGTGTATTCGTGCCCGGCTAGCTCAGTCGGTTAGAGCGATGGTACGGTAATCAAGAGGTCCCTTGTTCGAGACTAGGGTCGGATATGCATCTTTCTCACCCTGTGACATTTGGCGCCCAACGTGGGACCGTGACTGATAAATACTGCCCAAATTGTACCAAATACATGGAATTCAGATACAGATTAAATATAGAATTCGGGGACGAATTTAAATTTAGCGGGGAAGTATGTCACGGTACGTAGCTCACTATGGGGAGAAGATGTGTATTCATGACCGGCTAGCTCAGTCGGTTAGAGTGATTGTACGGTAAACCAGAGGTCCCGGGTTCGAGCCCCGAGCCAGAGCACATTTTTCTCGCCTTGTGACACATGTATCATAGAAAATGAATAATCAACATTGAAGGGGCCATACAAACTAGGGTAAGCACGCTGTCATTGTGGAACATTGTTGCACTGAGCTCTTGAATTCTTGTAACTTTTACATGTACATGTCTATACAGAGCTCCAGATAAGGTTCTTATTGCTGTATTTTACACACTTATTTTACAAAATATTCACAGCATTGCGAAAATACGCATTGATTTTCAAATTGAGTAGAGAAAATACTGTAATAAATTTGAAAATTTACTTAGTTGAGTTGCAAAAAGCTCAAATAAGTGAATTTTTAAATTTGTTTTATTTGTTATCATTTGTTCCCTATTTAATAAGGAGGAAAATCAATACATACAATACATTTTTAAAAGTAAAATACACATCGAATTTGAAATATGGGGGTATAATACTCTTTAGATACACACCTTATCTGTATATGTATTAGATAGCTTCAGGCGAAGACAGTGCTTTTGTGTTATTCATATACATGTACAGTAGAACTTCTCTAGTCTAAACCCAGAACATCTCTGTGTGATTAATTTTGATGGGTTTCTGACGATAACATCTGTTTATGATTGCAATTTACAGAGAAATGTCATGTATAGTGATCATGATATGTCTGAATTACAGCAGAACTCTTCTAACCCGGATGTCCTGGGGACCTCCCAGAGTATCCGGTTTAGAAATGTGCCACTGTATGTAGTTAGACCCAAGTTCATAATACCTCCCTGTTCTGGCAATGCAGTTCATGTTTTATACATTATATTCTTATTATGTACATTATATATGAGACTGTCATGTTGCAAATCAATCAATCAATCAATCAATCAATTGATCAATCAATCAATCAGTCACTCAATCAACCCACCCACCCACCCACCCCCCACCCACCCACCAACCAACCAACCAACCAACCAACCAACCAACCAAACCAACCAACCAACCAAAACCAACTAACCAACCAACCCAAACAACAAATCCAATCAACCAGCCAATCAACCAACCAACCAAATAAACAAACAACCAATCAATCAGCCAGCCAACCAGCCAGCCAATCAATCAATCAATCAACCAACCAACCAACATTCAATGGAGCCGGTACTGTGTTACAGATCACCATGAAAGCCTGGTGAAGAACCTACAGAACAACTTCCAGACGGAGCCGATTACAGGGCTGATGCTCGTCTACCTGAAACATATCGTCCATGTAGTCGAGGTACAACTACACTTACACTCATTATCCCCTCGTCGATAGACAAGAGGGGATATTGCGTTAGGCCATGTGCGTACATGTGTATGTACGTACGTTAGTAACACCATTCATCTTTCAATAACTCATGAACCACTTCACTGATTTTGATAATATTTGGCAACACTGTGTGTCTAATGATGGTGCTTTGTTTTGCATACGACCCACGTCCGACCGCCCAAGGTCAAGGTCACTGAGGACTTATTCACATTGGTGTTAACACTTGAAAAGTGAAAAGCATGTTGTTGTCTTCTGATTTTCCTTATTTATTGACCCATTTCATGCTGAGGATGTACCATTTTGATTGGGGAAAATCATAAATATTTTTTTTTAAATGTGCTTGGAAGTATATGTCAAGAGACAGTTCAAATGAGTGGTCGCAACATATACTTTCATTGAGAAATAATTCCAGCACAAAAAATATTTACACAATTCCCTAATATTTGATTGGTCCGTAGCAAGTCTCTGTCCAAAATTTATATCCCAGTAAACTCCAATGCCGAACTACTTTCCATAACCGTCAGGCGCAGTTAAAATAATTCTTAAGAAAACGGAAAATAAACACATTTTCTTGATGAATTTATTTCAAATGCTGTAATTATAAGGAATGAATGGCCTTTTTGTGGAATTTATCGGGGATATAAACTTGGAAAAGTCGCGGGAATACTGGACGAGGCCTTCCGGCCTTCGTCCAGTATTCCCGCGACTTTTCCAAGTTTATACCCCGATAAATTTCACAAAAAGGCCATTCATTCCTATAATAACAAAAATACAAATAAAATATTTAAAAAAATTCATACCTGTAAAGGTGTATTCCGCATGTAATGGGTTAACAACAATCCTGTTTTAACAGTTCATTAGAATTGTCTCCATTGGAATGTGAGACGATTTTTCTGAGCTACTGTAATATGTTTTGCTGCAATATGTTGAAACTAAATAAAAAACAGCACACATTGAAATACAAATTGAAGTGCAAGTTGTATATATTTGAAATCATTAATAGCAACACATTCCATGATATATAAGACGTGCCATGTTTTTTTGTACCTGCGTAATTTCATTAAAAACAAAATTTTCAGAGTACATGCAGAATATAATTTTAATATAATTTTCTCAACTTTTGACGCCATTGATGGAAAATATTGTAAATTTTGTAAACGTATTTCCTGAAATTACGCAGATGTCCGAAGGTACATCATCACATGGCGTGTCTCATATGTTGCTGTGAATGAAGCAATTGTGACCAGTGTAGCCACAGTAGCCGATTTCATCAACATTGCAAAGTATACTTTTCTTGCAAAGTATACTTTGTGGGAGAAATTTTCAATTTAAGGATAAATTTATTAATTTTTATTATACTGAATTTATTACATTATCACAGCCATTTTGGCTGTGATAATGTAATACATTCAGTATAATAATTTTAATCATCAGATATATGCAGTCGTTAGTTCTGTATGACATAATGCATTTCGGGACAAATAAATGATTACTCCCTCAAAGTATACTTTGCTAGAAAAGTATACTTTGCAATGTTGGTGAAATAGGCTACAGATCAACATTCTCATCCACGCTGATCACAGCTGACACTGATCGTAAATATCTGGCATGTTTATGACAAACAGTATATATATATCTTTATCAGACTGCACGGGTGTGCTAGAAGATCAGAAGCAAAACTGTTCGCAAATGTGATACACTCCATTTCTCCAGTCACAGCAACCTATGAGACATACTATCTAATAGAGTTTCATGTAGTGAAGCTACATTGTTTTGTGTGAATTTTGGTTGCTGATTTTCTGTTGTAGGCATCATCAGACATGATTACAGAGATAATGCGTGACGTGGTGAAAACACAGCGGATGAATGGCGGGAGCTTCCTAGAGCAGGCAAAGATACTGGTCATTTCCCACGATATATCCTTTATACACACATTTATTTTGCTTTGCAACTCGGTAACTTGTGAAAACTTTTGAACAGTAATAGCTGGAGGCTTGATCCCTGGTATGTAGTTTCCTTATGGTGTGTACCGGTAGATGTGCACACTTCATTTCATATTTTCTTTCAACCCCAGGGTAATTTATTATCTCCCCTTTTGTACTTGGAATTTCATAATGTGGGATGGTGCTTTGTTTTGCATACGCCTCACGTCTGAACATCGAAGTTCAAGGTCACTAAGGACTCGTGTTCATTTTATATTATCAAGGCTGCAAGCGAGGGGATTGATTTAGTGAAAACGATGTCCTTGTTTTATTTACATTCCTATCAGTAATCGGTCTTCGCAATAACATTTTAAGATCAACAGCCAACTGGGCCAGTGAAATTCAGAAAACTACAGGCCCAAATAGTATTTTGCTTGACTGAAATGAATGATATGCAGTATTCTAAAAAAAGATCTGCTGACCCACCATGCTTGCTGGCTTGATTTCTACTGGCCAAATCAAATTGTAGTGACCCCGCCATGGGGGCATAATGATACAGTGTTACTTGTGTCCATCCGTCCATATGTAAGTACGTCACAAACTTAACATTCTGGTTCACCCATGCATTCCTCTCAAGCTGTGACAAATCCATGATAACTCTTACATATTTTTGTCAAGCTATGTCCTCACTTTCTAATTGGGTCATGGAACCAATGGACTATCAAGAATACTGAGTAGTTTCTTTAACACCCCACGTGTCCACGCGGCTGTACCAGCAGTGGAACTTCCGCACGCTGGACATCCAGGCGGCGAGGATGGAGGCATACGAGACGGCCGAGGCTGACAAGGTCGTCATGGACCTGCTCAGTCAGCTCCTCAAGCTTGGCAACAAACTCGCCATCACGCCCAAGGTAACGCCCGCCACTCGCTCGTGCTACTCATTCCTGATAGTTACTATCTGTTCCACGTTTTGCTGTCGACGATCTTTTTGCTATTAAAGATATTAATATAAAAAATATTTAAATGTACAGTCGAACCTGTGTTAACGACCACCTGGGAATAGCGACCACCTGTCCACAACGGCCAGTTAAAACCCCCCCCGTCCAATTTTGTTCTTTATAAGACCTTGGAATAATGACCACCCCCGAACTGCGACCAGCGACTGGCTATTTTCATTCCCACACGGCATTTTTGTATGTAAACAGCGACCATGTCATGTTTTTGTCGGCCAAAAAAATAGCACCACAATCGCTATTTTCCTTTCATCAAAATCTGGTCGCTATCATCTGAATTGCAACTGGTGATAACCAATTAGTCATCAATTACTTTCGCATTCTTTTGAAAACATTTACCTTGCCCGATATTGGCGACATTAAACATTTTCCATGAAAAAATATTGCATAACTTCATTAACGGTAATTCCCGATATGTATTCCGTGTCGTGTATTCCAATAGGCATAATTCAATTCCGCGCAAGTCATAAAACTCCATCCTTAGCTGGCAAACTGTGTTTACACGATGCTGATTCGTCTACTGTGACAAGACTAAGACTTCAAACACACCGCGCTTGTCAAGTGTAAATTTCACACCGTGGGGCACAAGGCCATATCAAAGATCAATACACGCGGTTGCTGACGTCAGTCACGTAGTCCACAGACTGGTACCCGGTCGGATGCACAACCTAGCGTTATTCCTAGCGACTGGGAACCAGTCTTAAAGTTACATGTTTATATGAATTGGGTCTTGATCTCCGACAAATCCCGGCTTATTGCATTAGCGGCCAGACCAGGCAGTGGATTCCCGTAGTCTGCCCATGGTTTACAATGCTCGCGAATCTCTAATTAAAAACATCAGTAATTACGTCAGCGGACATTGCCAATTCGTCATCGGCTGCTTAAATATTCGGGCTTGACCAGGATAGTATACATTGGACAGAAAGCAAATAAGCCTGGTGTTCTCTCCTGATTTGGACACCTAGCTCGTGTGGGTTACTCGACTTGACACATTCAACAAAATATTTTTGTTACAAAAAACTCTTGGTTTTCACAGGCCGCGTCACATAGGCTATCGTTTTAATAAAGACTATATGACCGTTATTAATTTCAACTGATGGTGTGAAATTGAGAATAAGAAAACAAAATACTAATGGTCATGCTAAATTAAACCACTTACATGTAATTACGACAAGCTATTAAATGGTGCACCAAAGCAAGCCGCGGGATATACTTATCATGAAGATAATTACTCCCCTTTGTATATAATTTCCAAAGCGAGGCTGGGATCAGAACACTAACAACAAGATGACAAAACAAAATAAATTGACTATTTTAGCCATTTTCATGCAATTTGTAATTGATGAATAGCAGATACACTCCACGATCGTGCAATAGCGAATCGTCTGGTGGAAGTGTATACAGCCAAGACGTTTTCTATGCATGCATATATATTACAATAGAATGCTAAATACATGGCCAACTTTGTTGTGAAACCGGGAAAATATTCGACCCTTGGAACAATGACCACCTGTCAACAACGACCACTTTGGCCACTTCCCTTTGCCGGTCGTTGTTCACAGGTTCGACTGTACTTACAATTAAATATTTTTTTAGATTGAATGTTTTTAAGTCATAAGTTCGTCGGCAGCAAAACGTGGAACAGACAGGAGAAAAATGTTAGAATAGGTTATCGATAACAATCACACATGAAACACGCCGTTATTCCCAAGGTAACGGCCGACACTCACTCCGACTTATTCCTTATAGTTTATGTTTCACAAGTTTTGGTATAGTTAGTGTTTTATAATTGAATTGCTCACTCGCTGGTACTACTCATTCCGGATAGTTAATGATTCACGGTTGGACAAATTGTTAGAATAGATCATCGATAACAATCACACATGAAACTCACCATTATGCCCAAGGTAACGGCCGACACTTGCTCGGACTTGTTCCTTAATAGTTAATGTCTCACAGTTGGACTCAATGGCAATAGGTAGTGATGCACAGTTCGACAAGTTTTGGAATAAGGCCTCGATAATAATCGAACAAGACATTTAACCCTTTTAACACTACAGACCTCTGTCCCACTATTCACAAACACCGTAGAGCCAGGTGAGCCAGCTCATCAGGATCTGCACCATTTGGGGATACTTACTCCAAAATCGCACTTGTGACATGTCTGGCAAACTACTTCAGTCAATAATTTACTTTGTACTCTGAATACATGAGCTCCATCGACTGCAAAAGTTTTTAACCCTTTCAACACCACAGGCCTGTATAGTGGTATTGGCAAACAGTGTAGATCCAGATGAGCCGGCTCGAGACGAGCCGTCTCATCATATTCTGCACTTGTTGCAAGTAAATTTCATATTTTTGAGAACAAAAACAGCCCCCCTTTAATAAATGGACTTGTCTGAAAATCATTTTGTGACGATTGCATTAGTGTCAAAATTAACATATCAAATTCCATTCCAGTTACTTAGGGGTTAAAGGTTTAACACAAAACATTTGCTCTGTCTGCAATCCATTTAGAGTTGTGTCCCTTCTACTCTGAAAGGCTTTGAAAAGTTGCCATAGGCGCACAATCTGTGATTTACAGGCATGAGAATTTTCCTCATTTAATCCTTACAATACTGAATTAAAATTTGTTGTCTGCTTTTTATTTTCCTTTTTTCTCTACTAAACCATGTTTTGACACCACTTTAGAATCATTTCCAATGGAAATGATTCTAAAATGTTGTCAAACCATTTTTTTATTGAGAATTTTTTAGACAAAACAGAGGTCAACAGCAGACGACAATTTACGTTTCCCGCATTGCAAGGGGTAAGCTGATTTCAGACTTTTTTCATGATGCGAAATTTCAAAATGTTTCGCATTTTGTCCGATCTGCTAAAATATACATTTGCAAGGGGGTAGGGGGCATCAGCATTTTTTCCCCAGATAATTTCAGACTTTTTGGTTGAATGTGGGTCGCATCCCTGGACTTACAGACACACGTGTCGTTGGTTTTTTTAGTACTAGTCAGCACTTGTAGATACATGTAGAACGGTCATCACAAATAGATTATAAGCTTGGACCCGTTTCACTAAACTGCGTATGACTAAAATGTTTGTAAGTGGAAAATTATGATTTTGAGTCGGTAAATTTCGCATTAACAGTGTTTTCTTGTAAACAATTATTGGGATTTACATTTATTGAGCATAGGCTGCATATCAATAAATGTAAACCCATCAATTGAAATTTCCAGACGATCCTAAATTTGCACTTACGAATATTTGAGTCGTACGAAGTTTAGTGAAACGGGCCCCCCGGTAGATAGAATGAATGGTCATCACAAATAGATAGCTGGTAATCACTAATAGATAGAATCCATGGCAGTACCTGTAGACAGAATGGCCAGCATTTGATCTGTTCAAAAGTTACATGTATGTTGCTTTGACTGGAGAAATGGGGCTTACAGGTTTTGTGTTCACCCAGTCTGATCAGGATCTGCACTGTTTGCCATTCCATCAATGAAACACCTATCACGCGTCTAATAAGTATTATAGATTGTCATCAGGCTACAGGAGTGCGCTATTTGATCCGGAGCTCATAAGCCCCATTTCTCCAGTCACAACCACATTTGAGACATTCCATGTGATTTTGTATCTTTGGACATCTGTGTAATTTCATGAAATACGTTTACAAAATTTACAATATTTTTCATAAATAAAGTAAAAAGTTAACAAAATTGTCAGAGTACATGCAGAATTATATTCCGGATGTAGTCTGAACTTTTGTCAACTTCCAACGCTATTTACGTAAAATATTGTATATTTTGTAAACATATTTCATGAAATTACGCAGATGTCCAAAGGTACAAATTCCCATGGCGTGTCTCATTTTTCACATAAATACTGTGCAGACCTCACCGCCAGGAAGTATAGAGGGATCCAGACTCAGTTTTCTGGACGACGATTTGGTAAAAATGCTGCACTGTTTGCGTTTTTGCATGGTGATTGTTGGTGTACATGTCTTTCAGATCTGTCTATTCTTCAGACTATTCATTCAGTGGTTTGTTGTCTGAGCGGAAGGCCACACGGTCTGTGCTGATGTAAATCCACTTGTCAACTCCACTTGTGGATATCTTGCTGCATTATGTATTATAATTGTTATTCTGCGGTCCAGATAGATAGCATTTTTAAATTTCACATTCCTCTGGGATCCAAATTGACTTTCAATTTCATTTTAAATGAATTTATTATGTGTAAAATATCATTTGCTTCAAACGTAAATTAGTGATTCTTTAATTAAAACACTGTTTTTTGTTACATCCAATTTCGGAGCGCTGAACATAGTGAACACAATGACATCCATGTGTCCGTGCATCAGTATGTCTGTATCCGTTCCTCCAAAATCTTCATTTGAAATTCCTTGTACCTTAAAGATTCTAATAGACGCCTATGCTCTAATAGACACCCACCCCCCACTTTTTAAGCTGAAAATGACCTATTTTTTGGCTGATTTTCACGAAATTTGTGCCTCTAATAAACGCTCAGTACTAACTTGAAACAAAATCAGAGCCAATTGTCCAACTAGATTTCTTTTCTTTCCAGTATTTCCTTGAAAATCGGGGAAAAAAACAACATAATTGCTACTTTCACTTTCAAAAGCGGAAGCGAAATTCAACTTTTTCCGGTGTCACAGTAAATTCCTCATTGGCAGTAGCGATTTGCACGGACACAGGGTGATCAGAATTTACACGGTTATGGAGACGCCATTTTCAAAGCATCTCAAACCCATCTCGTATAATATGGGTGAAATTGACATTATGTTGGATTGTTGGCCGATATTTCCTAGGAGATGAGCCGTGGGCCGAAATTAATCACACCGATACGGACCGAAATGTACACGGGCCGAAACGTCCATGGTCCGTAAACAGTGACAGTCCAAAATGTCCATATGCGTAAATCTGATTAGCATTAATGATTGACGCTGTATTCATATATACATTACAATTATTTAAACATTTTTACCGAGTGTAACATAATGACCAAAGTGGGCCGAAACGTCTTGGTCCAAAATGTCCATAAACAGACAGACACTACTATCAAGTCGGGTCAGACGTTTGAGAGTAACGTCCCTTCGTTATGTTTTTTTTTCAGATAGTAGAAAATCGTATATTTTTATCATTTTCCCTTTGCTGAATAATACGTGCCTCTAAACGCCCACCCAGGACTTCGGAGCCAGTGGTGATTCTAATAGACGCCCGGGCATCTATTAGAATCACCACTGGCTCCGAAGTCCTGAATCTTTACGGTATATCTGCCAGCATTACTTGCATGGACTATAACTTTCATAACCCTAACTTTACTATCCCTCCCAACACACATAAGGTCACTGTTAAATTACTTTGAATTGTGTAAAATATCTGGGAAAATGTTTAAATACATTTTGTAGCTTTATCACTCTAAATCCCATCTACTTGAAACTTACATATACAGTAGAACTTCGATCGCTCGAACCAGCAACGGAATCGAGTTTGAGTTCGAGCGATGCATAGTTCGAGGGAATGAAGTTTCAAAAATGTACTGTCACATTCAGTCAATAAAATCACTTATGTGAATATATGAGATGACCGATGTGACATGCCATTGTATATGCATTACATTTGGAGGGAGAAATGAAAAATAACAAATACAAAAGTTGCTGTTTTATTCAATATTTACATGTAATTATACGTCAAATAAACCGCTATGTTCCGCTTTGCGTCTATACATAATACTGGTATTCCCAGTGTCTAAAAATAGCACATAGCACAGTGGTTGGAATAAATATACAAACGGAAAATATAAACGAAACGATGTCAGTATACAATTATAAACACTATAAATTAACGCCTGAAGAATTCCATGATCTCGGTTTGTTTGTTATTGGCACATCTTCTGTCAAAGTTAAATTCCAGTAGCCGATCTAAGTATTCCCCTGTTGCCAGGTCCTTCCTTAGATTGCTCGGCAGAACCAGTATTTGTTTCTGACTCGGGTATCCCCCTGGTTAGACCAGGTCCTTCGCCAAGTTGCTCAGATACTAATGTACTCTCAGACATAATTGTCATAGAATGACGATTGCTCGAATTCGTCTCGTTTTATTCACAAACTAAACACGCATTATTCACTCGATAGACATAGAAATGTGTCAATAGTCGCTCAACAGCCAATTAAACATTACATAAAATGAATTTTGTTCAAATCACTTAATTAGCGTGGACATCATAACGCCCGTAATTCACGCCGCTATTGTTTGCGATTCATGATTTAATGTCATCCCGCGTCAACATGGTCAAGGGAAACTACTCAACGCGACCGCCCGCAATGGTGGAATTCGCACCTCGTTAGACAAACAGCTGATCACAGACTTACCTGTTCGAGTTATTAGCGGTAATTACCACTGTTTGACCGTCCACGGGACTAATCCACAGGTTCGACGGTTCGAATAATTCATAGTTCGAGTTTAAGGTGTTTTATTACATGAATTATATAGGAAATTTGCCGGGACTGTCGAACCAGTTCGAGTTTTCCATGGTGTTCGAGCCAGACCTGTTCTAGTTATCGAAGTTCTACTGTATTTCTTTCTCATCATCCTTATTTTCATTTTATATCCCATCTATACATCCCACATACCCAAGGTCAAGATGAAATTTCTGTTAAATGTTTTAAGTACCTTATTTCATTCTAACCACATGTATGTATGAGACCATCACTACACCTTGGGACCATCAGTACACCCTGGAATTATCTAATGCCTCCATGAACTTAACACGACCTTATATCACACCAGTCCAGCTGCTACTGCGTGTACATACATGTCTCAAATTCTAATACCTCATTTTGGAGTTGGGTAGCAGCAATTATTTCAACAATGATGACCAACATTGCTATTTATCTGGACTGTGTAACTATGGTGTGCTCATTGTTCTATTGTGATGTACAAATTCTCTATTTCTTTTTAACAACAGAACGTATTTCATAATTATGATATTCACCAAGTATATTTATTTCAGTGTTGTCATTGCTCTATATATCTGGCTCAATGAGATGTTGGTGCAGAGGTGGGAGGTGGGAGTGTTGTTAACATTGAATCCATTCTTACCTGGATTCATATCTTAAATGAATCTTTATGGGATTCAGACCTTTGGCCAAGTGATGTAGCCAGATCACTTAGCCCCAGGTGTGAATCCATCTGGCCTAGTAATGGTGCCAGGCACTATATCAGAATGAGGTTTCAGTACTGGAAACATAGGTTGAAGTAACGGACCTGAGGTCTATAAATACGTTAAATATGCCTAAAAGCATAAATGAAAAACAAAAATGTGTTACTCCCTCTATAACACTTATACATGTACTTATATATAAGTGTTATATAAGTATAAGTGTTATATAAGTATAAGTGTTATATAAGTATAAGTGTTATATAAGTATAAGTGTCTCAGAGGGAGTAACACATTTTTTTTTAAGCCTATTTCTTTTTCATTTATGGATGCTTTTAGGCATATTTAATGTATTTATAGACCTCGGTCCGTTACTTCAACCTGTGACTGGAAACTGTATTATAATTACATACGCGCAGTCTGATCAGGGTCTATGCTGTTCGCCATTCAGTCAATGAAGGAGCATTACTGATAAAACAAATTAGGAAAGAGGTATTATATAAGCATTTTTGCTTTCTCCTCAATCCTCCAATACTAATGTGTATATATGACATGTGCTTATTCAAATGAAAGAAAATACTGTTCAAACTGAATGTTGTAGATGTTGTAAGATTCGTTTCTCAGCTGATGGCTCATAATATTTGACTGACTGGGAGCATGCGATGTGTAATTTAATGATCGGGATTCTGGGAGCATGTGATGTGTAATTTAATGATCGGGATTCATCCTTACCGGTATTCCGAACGGCGACCAGGTTTGGCCCTCAGGTACTTCTTTGGCATTCTTGTATGCGAGGGTTTAATATGGTTATACCCCTTGTATGAGTAATACGATTATTCCTAATCGTATTACTTTTAGGGGAAGGGGCCAAGTGACTGGTGTGGTATGGACCCGACACCAGGACATGTTATTCTAATTTCAGGGCTGAATATATTTATTTCGATGTACATATTCCGTTCTGATTTTGGTATTTTCTTTCCAATGCAGTGGGTTACATGCGGGATCGAACCTGTTGGCCCGGCTTTAAATGACGTTAGCTGTTGATAGGCCTTTAAACACCAATAAATCAAATCAAATTGACTGTGACTGTTGGCTATATAATCTAGCTCCTGATCTGCTAGCACAATCCAACAGGATCTATCCTGTTTGGTGAAAGCATGTTCCAGAGCTGCAGATAAGGTGCGTATTGGCGTATTTTACGTACTTATTTTAGCTGAATACGCTTTGATTATCAACAGTGGGAGTACAAAATACTCACAGCAATGTGAACATACGCATTGATTTTCAAATTGAGTAGTCACTAGTGGAAATACTGTAATAAAGTTGAAAATGTACTTAGTTGAGCTGCAAAAAAAGCAAACAGCTCAACTAAGTACATTTTCAACTGTATTACAGTATAAATAAGTTAATAAGCAATAATACACTCAACTAAGTGAATGTTTAAATTTGTTTTGATCATTTGTTCCCTATTTAATAATGAAGAAATCAATAGTCCATGTTTTAACGTATTTAATTTGAATTCCGGGGGTACAATACACTTTAGACACAAAGCTTATCTAGAGCTCGATTTAATGTCTGCAGACTCTGATTCAAATGCGTTGATGCACAATCTTAGCTTGGGACGACAATTCTTGCAAAGGCCCTATTATATCAAAGGCCCTCATAATAGCCCTATTTCTCTAGTCACAGCCAATATGTCATGTATATAAAATTATTTTGTTTCATTTGTAAACAATGTAGCTGCCAAGTCAGCCAGCCTATATAAATGCAGCGTCTGATCAGGGTCTACATGGCTTGCTATTTAGTCAGTATTCACCTTCCTGACTTAAATGACCGTAGCTCTTCATAGGCCGTTAAATACCAATAAATCAAATCCCGAGATTTCAAATGAAATGTTGTTGACAGGCCGTTAAACACCATTACACCCTTTCCAAACTAGACATGTATAGTGGTATTGGCAAACAGTGTAGATCAAGATGAGCCGGCTCGTGACGAGCTGTCTCATCAGGATCTGCACTTTTTGCAAGCGATTTTCATATTTTTCAGAACAAAAACACACCCTTTTCATAAATGGACTAGTCTGAAAATCATTTTGTGACGATTGAATTGGCTGCAAAAGTAACATTTCAAAATCCATTCCAGATACTTAGGGGTGAACGGGTTAAATCAAATCAAATGGAAGGTATGCGTAATGATTATATGAGCAATCTGCTGAGAAAAGTTACCTTACAACTTTCACAACCAGAAGTTATTTCTTCAATACAACATGCACCCGTTAGCTAATTTCTGCTTGTTGTTTTGTTATGATCTTTGTGTTACACAGGACATGATATTTCTTCGTCACAAAGATGGCACCTGCTTATGGCTCGTCATGCCATTTTGGTGCTTTGTCTCTTTGCTTTATATGTGTGCAATATTTCTCTTCATCATCGGATCACCAAATGTGCATTTGTATTTACTTTGCATTTTGTTGCAGGAGTTAAAGGTATGATTCATGTATTTATTTATGTTATAATACAAGACTGTATGTGAACATGGTTAATTATACTGACTGTAGATGAGTGTAGAATTACATGATAATATGTATGTGTTGATATTAATGTTGCTGCATGGGCTATATATTAATGCTTAGAAACTAGGAAACAAAAAATTGTGGTCTGTCTTTTCATATTTTACTTATTTTCTCAATCATAACATGATATGACAGCACTTTCGAATGATTTTTATTTTCTGCAAAAGCATGTTTTGATGAGAGAAATGGAAAATATAAAATAAACAGCCGACCACAAAATTTATTTCAGCGTTGCAAGGGTTGATTGTACCATACAGTTATAACTTCTTAGTTTCAATAGTTGAATCACACTATGGAATTGCCTCCCTTAGTCTATTGCCATTTCTTACCAATTCTGATTTCTATAAAATACAATATTTTCCATAAATGTTGTCATACGTGGACAGGTAGTTTAAAACTCGCAGAGAATTGAACCCATTTCATGCTTAGGATATGCCATTTTGATTGGGGAAAATCATAAATATTTTCTTTAAATTTGCTTAGAAGTGTACGTCGCGACCAACATTTGAACCGTCTCATCGAGACGGTTCAAATGAGTGGTCACAACATATACTTTCATTGAGAAATAACAAAAATAAAATATTAATAAAATTCATACCCATAAAGGTGTATTCCGCATGTAATTGGTTAGTTTACACATATGCTCCGATATGTGTGTCAACTTCCAGCATCATGTACTTAAAATGTTGCCAAGTCTCAAAATCTGTATTGGCAATTAATGGTGGTGTGATCAGGAAGGTATTATTTTCAAATGCAATTCTGAGCAATTAGCACGCATGCAAGTTGCATGATTATGCATGATATATCATTTTGTCAGACAGAATTAGATAACATTGTGAAAATAACAGTCATTCCCATTGCTTAATTAATTTGTCATGATGTTTTCAATCATTTGTTGGCCTCATTCTCTTTTATCGAGAACCTATCAGTATCATTTGTGCATAAAATATTTGCATTCTATTGGTCCAAAACTTACCGGTATTCTGAGATAAGTAATACCGGTAGTTATAGTTCACATATTAAATTTTAAATAAAGTAATTTCAAGCGAGTGTAGCGATACCAATAACTAACTTATTATAACTGTGCCCCGCCCCATCGCAGTCACGTGTATATTAAAATGGAGCGCTGCCCATAAAAGTGTTTTCATGTGTTTTGATTTGACACTGAATCGAGCGTACACATGGTGCACGTCACAGGAAATTGCGTCAACAAGACGGGGCCTGTTCTAAATATAATTATCACAACATTTAATTATTAATTTAATAGATATGGGTGAAAGCGTCACACTATGCGATTAATTGAGATGAAATGCTCTACTTTCACTGGTCGAGAAACTAGGGCAACCAATAAATTGAGATTGGTTAGTTTATTGTATGTATTTGTGGAGATTACATAGTACTGGTTGGGGCTGTATAACATATACAGGAATGACAACTGGCTATCATCTGGTATTTGCCCCAAAAT
This sequence comes from Conchocele bisecta, assembly GCA_029237695.1. Classification (NCBI taxonomy): domain Eukaryota; kingdom Metazoa; phylum Mollusca; class Bivalvia; order Lucinida; family Thyasiridae; genus Conchocele; species Conchocele bisecta. Next base: position 65,424,257 of record CM055267.1, read on the forward strand.
GTTAGCTCTGTCATTCGTTTGATATTGTACGCATTTGTGGAAATATGCATGTATCACATAATACTGGTCGAGGCTGTCTAATACATGCAGTAATACCCAGCATCCATCATGCTATGGTTGTCCTGTAACAAAACATTGCCCCAAAATTTATCTTTGTCATTTGTGTTCGGCAGCTCTATCATTTGTGTTCGGCAGTGATGTTATCATCATTAGCAAAGCATGTTATCATAATACATAACATAGATCTAATAATTACATTCTATACAGTCTCGGAACATGATTACTATAACACATTCTTAGCATATTCTTGAATTATACATACAAAATCAGAGTTTCATTGGCTCTGCTCAGGCTCGATCAATCAAAGTATTTGATATTGTCCATATTAATAAAGAAATGCTCAGAAAAGTGTATAACATCAAAAGTGTATAACAATAAGTATATCCAGAAATGTTTTGAAGGCCTTGGAAATGGTGTTGGGGGTTATGGTTGGTAATAACTACGCATTGTAACTTGTTTTCCGAATATGCTTTCAAGGGCAGACAAAACTGCTTCAAATGTTGGTAAAAAATTAAAACATACAGTAAATATAATTATATCTATTTATGATTTATAATTGTACTCCTAGCAGATGTTGAATATAGAGATGTATATAGTTTTCACCTTTCTGTGAGTCGCCTGTCCATTCCATGTTACATGTATGACTTGAAACTTCATATCCTTTATGATCATCATTCATATTTCCCTTCAATAAGTCACCCATCTGTATGTAGCCAATTTCATCAAAATTGCAAAGTATACTTATCTAGCAAAGTATACTTTGAGGGAGTAATCATTTATTTTTCCCGAAATGCATTATTTCATATAGAACTAACAACTGTATATATTTGATGATTAAAAGTTTGCAGAATTATTATACTGAATGTACCGGTATTACATTATCACAGCCAAAATGGCTGTGTTAATGTAATAAATTCGGTATAATAAAAATTTATAAATTTATCCTTAAATGGAAAATTTCTCCCTCATATATACTTTGCTAGATAAGTAGACTTTGCAATGTTGGTGAACTCGGCTACTGGTCACTGTGTGTTGCCTTTGAAGTTATTGCTGATGATTTTTTAGAGTTCGCTTTTCAGCTTTTTAGTATATTAGCTCTGTGCAAGGATAACTTTTAATTCCGGGTATGGAAGGTGTTCGAGCCAATTCCCACCCTGAAATATAAGCCGATTAGAATAGAATAACTTAATTTTTTTTATTTTTTTAGCCAGGTTTTTTGAAAAAAAATCCAGGCTATTGGATTGGCGAAAGCCGGGCGGGCGGCGGACGGCGGGCGGCGGGCGGGCGGCGTCCACAATCAATGTTAAGTTTTCGTGTTTGAGTCCATGTCTTTGTAACTGTACCACCTAGGACCACCAAATTTTCACAGCTTCATAATCAAGGGAGCCCCGTGCAGGCACCGGGGCGGGATCAACAGATCCTGAGAATAGTGCTGCAGTAGCCATTGCTTGTCGTAAAAGGCGACTAAACTGGCTTAACGATTGGGTTCATACTTTCCGGAACCCACTATACCGGATTTGGCCCTCATGCACATTTTTGGCTTTCTTGTATGTGAGAGTTGAGTCGGGCTATGCCCCATACATAAAAGTAAGATTAGCGCTAATCCTATTACTTTTAGGGGATGGGATAAATGATGCTGGTGTGGCGAGGGCCTGGCACCAGATCAGGTTGTTCTAATTTCAGGACTGAATATATATTTTGATTGTAAATATTGAGTTCTGAAGTTGGGATTTACCCCCCTCGGACAGGTGGATACGGGACACGACCCCGTTGACCCGTCTGCGTGTAGGCTCCCTGAGGCTTGTACCTCTATGTCAGAAAAGCGGCACGTTAAACCCCATAAAACACTCACTCACTCACTCATATAATCAAGGGGTGCCCACCACATATTACTATCCAACATGTTACTTTTTTTTTAACTTGACCCATTTTTTCCGCGCAGTCGACTTAGCCATTTTCAATGTTAAGTTTTCGCGTTTACAATGTTAAGTTTTCGTGTTTCAGTCCATTTCTTTGTTACTGTACCACCTAGGACCACCAAACTTTCACAGCTTCATAATCAAGGGGTGCCCACCACATATTACTATCCAACATGTTACTTTTTTTTTAACTTGACCCATTTTTTCCGCACAGTCGACTTAGCCATTTTGAATGTTAAATTTTCGCGTTTACAATGTTAAGTTTTCGTGTTTAAGTCCATTTCTTTGGTACTGTACCACATAGGACCACCAAACTTTCACAGCTTCATAAGCAAGGGGTGCCCACCACATATTACTATCCAACATGTTACTTTTTTTTTAACTTGACCCATTTTTTCCGCGCAGTCGACTTAGCCATTTTCAATGTTAAGTTTTCGCGTTTACAATGTTAAGTTTTCGTGTTTAAGTCCATTTCTTTGGTACTGTATCACCTAGGACCACCAAACTTTCACAGCTTCATAACCAAGGGGTGCCTACCACATACAACTATCCAACATGTGACCATTTTTAGCCAGGTTTTTGGAAAAAAAATCCAGGCTATTGGATTGGCGAAAGCCGGGGCGGGCGGGCGGTCGGGCGGGCGGGCGGGCGGGCGCGGGCGGCGGGCGGCGTCCACAATCAATGTTAAGTTTTCGTGTTTGAGTCCATTTCTTTGTTACTGTACCACCTAGGACCACCAAACTTTCACAGCTTCATAATCAAGGGGTGCCCACCACATATCACTATCCAACATTTACTTTTTAGCTCACCTGAGCGAAGCTCATGTGAGCTATTGTTACCGCAATGTGTCCGTCGTCGTCCGTCGTCGTCGTCGTTGTCCGTGAACATTTTCAAACGTCTTCTCCTCGGTAACCATTGGGCCTATGGTCACCAAACTTCATGGTCATGGTCCTTAGGTAGGGGGATTACAAAATTGTTAAAATGACGTCATTACGTAATCCAAGATGGCAGCCGTCTAAAAATAGCACAAATTCTTAAAAAACCTTCTTCTCAAGAACCGCCAACCGGATTTCGACAAAACTTGGTAGGAATGATCGATGTACATTGCTCTTTCAAAGTTGTTAAAATGGTGACCCTGGGGTCAAAAATGGGCGTGGCCCATGGGGTCAAATTGGGGTCAAATTTTATTTTTGACTGAATATGGTCATTTCATATATCAAATTGAAGGTATCAATGAGGTGATCACTCTGGTGCATTTTTTGTCGAAATCGGATTGTTATGTCATCCAAGATGGCCGCCGAAAGGTCAAAAGGTCGTTCTTTTATTAGAGATTTCAAAATTCTTCTTCACATGAACTGCTTGGCCCATGGTAGCCAAACTTAAAAGTTATGGTCCATGGATGAAGCCATTTCAGATTTGTTAAAATAGAGGTCATCGCTAATCCAAGATGGCCGCCGTCTAAAAATAGCATAAATTCTTAAAAAATCTTCTTCTCATGAACCGCTTGCCAGATTTCGACGAAACTTGGTAGGAATGATCGATGTACATTGCTCTTTCAAAGTTGTTAAAATGGTGACCCCGGGGTCAAAAATGGGCGTGGCCCGTGGGGTCAAATTGGGGTCAAATTTTATTTTTGACCGAATATGGTCATGTCATATATCAAATTGAAGGTATCAATGAGGCGATCACTCTGGTGCATTTTCTGTCGAAATCGGATTGTTATGTCATCCAAGATGGCCGCCGAAAGGTCAAAAGGTCGTTCTTTTATTAGAGATTTCAAAATTCTTCTTCACATGAACCGCTTTGCCCATGGTAGCCAAACTTAAAAGTTATGGTCCAAGTGTGAAGCCTTTTCAGATTTGTTAAAATGGAGGTCATCGCTAATCAAAGATGGCCGCCGTCTAAAAATAGCATAAATTCTTAAAAAATCTTCTTCTCATGAACCGCTAGCCGGATTTCGACGAAACTTGGTAGGAATGATTGATGTACAATGCTCTTTCAAAGTTGTTAAAATGGTGACCCCGGGGTCAAAAATGGGCGTGGCCCGTAGGGTCAAATTTTATTTTTGACCGAATATGGTCATGTTATATATCAAATCGAAGGTATCAATGAGGCGATCACTCTGGTACATTTGTTGTCCAAATCGGATTGTTATTTCATCCAAGATGGCCGCAGAAATGTCAAAAGGTCGTTCTTTTATTAGAGATTTCAAAATTCTTCTTCACATGAACCGCTTGGCCCATGGTAGCCAAACTTAAAAGTTATGGTCCATGGGTGAAGCCTTTTGAGATTTGTTAAAATGGAGGTCATCGCTAATCCAAGATGGCCGCCGTCTAAAAATAGCATAAATTCTTAAAAAATCTTCTTCTCATGAACCGCTAGCCGGATTTCGACGAAACTTGGTAGGAATGATCGATGTACATTGCTCTTTGAAAGTTGTTAAAATGGTGACCCCGGGGTCAAAAATGGGCGTGGCCCGTGGGGTCAAATTGGGGTCAAATTTTATTTTTGACTGAATATGGTCATGTCATATATCAAATTGAAGGTATCAATGAGGCGATCACTCTGGTGCAATATTTGTCGAATCGGATGATTATGTCATCCATGATGGCCACCAAAAGGTCCATTTATTCAAGATTTTTAACGTCTTTTTCTCAGGAACCACATGGCCGATGCTGGGTGAAGCATTTTCAGATTTTGTAAAATGAGTCATCGCTTAATCCAAGATGACCGCCATCTAAAAATAGCACAATTTTTTTAAAACACATGAACTCAATGTCACATTCTCCTCTGGTGTTCATGGAGTCAGGTGAGCGAATTAGGGCCATCATGGCCCTCTTGTTTTTTATCTTGACCCATTTTTTCCGCGTAGTCGACTTAGCCATTTTCAATGTTAAGTTTTCGCGTTTACAATGTTAAGTTTTCGTGTTTAAGTCCATTTCTTTGGTACTGTACCACCTAGGACCACCAAACTTTCACAGCTTCATAATCAAGGGGTGCCTACCACATACAACTATCCAACATGTGACCATTTTTTTACCTTCACCTATTATTTCTACGTAATTGACTTAGCCATTTTCAACGTTAACTTTTTAACGTACGTCTGGTTAAAGTTTTTTGGTTAAAACTTTTTCGTTATACTATATCTCTGCAACTGCTTCGCCCATTACCTTGAAACTTCACATGGGTGTTTATCATCATCCATATTTTCATTCTAACCCCCAACCGTGCGGCCCCTGTGCACAATGTCAAGGTCAAATTACTTTGAATTTTTTTGTTAAAGTTTTTTAGTGTACTATATCTCTTCAACTGCTTCACCCAATACCTTGATACTTCACATGGGTGTTTATCATCATTGTCGCACCTGCTTGCGGAAAGCGCGATATCGTCGGCATTTTGGCATACGTCCGTCCGTTCGTCCATGTGTCCGGTTAAAGTTTTTTGGTTAAAGTTTTTTGGTTAAAGTTTTTCCATCTACTATATCTATTTTTTTAGTGTCTATGCCTCGCCCCAAGGCGCGACATGCAGGCCACGGCCATCTAGTCTACAAAAAGTGGGTATAATTATGTTATCCAAGTGTCTATGCTTGGAAAAAACCTGGCCTTCGTGGCTTTGCCTCGTTTCTTGTTATTTGGTGATTTGGTTATCGGTATGCACGTGAGCCCCTACTTAACTCTTTGCATGCTGGGAAACTTGTGGGCTGTAAATAGTTCAAAACTAGCGGACAAGAATTCATCATATTTTCTTGTATTTCTCCCCGTAAATATCATGAATATGTCTTGGAATTTCATTAGAATTGAGTCCTGAGGACTCAATTCTAATGAAATTTCAAGACATATTTACAGAGAGAAATAAAACATATACTCCTAATTCGTTTGGCGGATATTTTCGCCGCTAGCATGCAAAGAGTTAAGGTCAAATGTTGCGTTCAGAAATGTCCAAGATTTGCGTTAAAGTTTTCGGCTACCTATTATCTCTGTTTGAAACTTCATATACCGTACTTATTTTTATTTGTCTTCATCCGTATTTTCATTCTATAGCCCACTTATACGACCCCTATGCTCAAAGTCAATCACTTAGAATTTTGCGTTAAATTGTTTGAGCATTACATCGATTAGTGTTACTAATTTCTTGTTTGCCAAACTGTTGTTACTTTCTATTCATATCCTTTAACTTAGGTCTACTTTTGTCTGTTTTTATCCCATCGCATAGAGAAAATGTGATATATGGATGCAAAAGTCGTCTGTGTGTCCGCCACATTTTCCATTATTCTACAACTTCTTTAGCGTATGACCGACCGATTGGCTTCAAACTTCATGTACATGTTTATTACCATCCATATTTTCATTCCCCACCCCAGCCATGCTCCCCTATGCCGCAGGTCAATGTCAAATAAATTACATTCAGTATATTTTCACATTCAGTAGATGCATGCGCGTTTCTCCATTTTCCTACCGTGTATGACCGATTGGCTTCAAACTTCATGTGCATGTTTCTCATCATTCATATTTTCATTCCCCAACCGACCCATGCTCCCCTCATGCCCAAGGTCAAGGTCAATTAACTTTGCAATTTAATATTCAGTAAATTTTCATATTCAGTAGATGCATGCGCGTTTCTCCATTTTCCTACAACTTATTTAGTGTACGAGCGATTGGCTTGAAACTTCATGTGCACGTTTCTCATCATTCATATTTCCATTCCCCACCCTACCCATGCTCCCCTGTGCCCAAGGTCAAGGTCTAATAACTTTGATTTCACATTCATTAGATGTGTGCACAGTTCTCCATTCTCCTATGACTTGTTCACTGTATGAGCGATTGGCATAAAATTGCACATGCATACAGTGGGGTCAGCGTGTAAGTGCACACACAAACGAACACGACAGGTTGGTTCGCTACCCACCCAAAGTGTATGTTGTTACCACTCAGTTGAACCGTCTCGCCGAGATGGTTCAACTGAGTGGTAACAACATACACTTTTGATGTGAAATGAGAAAAAATGCAGAATAATATTTACATTTATTTTTTATACATGAAATACAGAGGGGTCAGCGTGTAAGTGCACACACGAACGAACACGACAGGTTGGTTCCAACCTGTCGTGTTCGTTCGTGTGTGCACTTACACGCTGACCCCACTGTATTTATGATCTAACGGTGACAACAGCGACATATGCTCGAGTGGTAATTGGTTTTTGTGTTTGTTTCAGATATCACTGAAGACCACATTGGATTCATTGCATGAGAAATTTCCCGACCTTCTGCCACAGCAAGGTGAGCAAGTCTGATCTGCTAGTTACGGTGTCCTGTTAGGGCCACATTACATTCTCGCGTTCTCGCTCTCTCGACTTATACACGAGATCGCGAGATTGCAAGGCGAGATCGCGAGGCGAGATCGCGAGGCGAGAACGCGAGGCGAAAACGCGAGATTCAATCTCACAATCTCGCCTTGCGATCTCGCAATCTTGCCTCACGATCTCGCATTCTCGCGATCTCGCTCTCGCATTCTCGCGATCTCGCGGTCAGAAGTAAATATATGTGCATGCTCGCTGGGAATGCGTTTTGTACGGTGGCACAGAGGGGACATGGAAATATGTTTTACTTTCGCGTGCGCACGCAATGAAACTCACAATCTCGCCTCGTGTTCTCGCAATCTCGCGTATAAGTCGAGAGAGCGAGAACGCGAGAATGTAATGTGGCCCTAACACGACACCGTAGCTAGTGCATTTGCAGTCTGATCAAGATCTGGGGGCCATTTCACTAAACTTTGTACGACTAAAATGTTCGTAAGTGCAAATTTAGGATCGTCTGGAAATTTCTATTGATGTATTTACATTTATTGAGCATAGAAAACATTGTTAATGTGAAATTTATAGAATATCTGTTTTATTTGCTACAAACATTTTACGGTAGTCGTACAAAGTTTAGTGAAACGGCCCCCTGTACTCCTTGCCATTCCATCAATGAAACATCCGTCATGCAAGCAATCGAGATTGTTATCAGGCCTCAGCTGTGCCCAAGGTCATATGGCTTAGAAGTTTGCATTAAAGCTTTTTTTACATTAAAGGACAGGGTACATTCATCATACTGTGATGAAACAAATATGAAATAAAAAGCAGCAGACAACAATCGCTTTTACAGGGAAGAAACAAAACAGAGCTGTGGCTGTAGTAGTGAGATTGAATAAAGTAAATATCTAGTTGGGATATATTTTGGCTGTTTACAGAGGCGGTTGTTGTAGACTGCTCATAGTGTTTGGACTGTAGTTGAAAACGATACGTGATAATGATATACATCATGGGAAGCACTCATTTGTAATTTTTGTCTCGCTCGCGAAGTGGAAAGCGAGACATAGGTTTTGCTTTTCCGGAGTCGTCGGCGGCGTCATCATTCAATGTTAAGTTTTCGTGTTACGGTCATTACTTCAACACCTTGTCAGCTAGTCATCAAACTTTATACATACGTTTACTATATGTACATGAATATAGGACTGGCGGGCCCCAGGGTCTTCAGGGTCAAGGTCAAACTCTATTTGTTAATACATTCAATGTTAAGTTTTCGTGTTACGTTTCGTGTTACGGTCATTACTTCAACACCTTGTCAGCTACAGTCATCAAACTTTATACATACCTTTACTATGATATGTACATGGTACATGAATATAGGACTATTAAAAAAAAATTTGGTGGGCCCCAGAGTCTTCAGATTCAACGTCAAACTCTATTTGTTAATACATTCAATGTTAAGTTTTTGTGTTACGTTTCGTGTTACGGTCATTACTTCAACACCTTGTCAGCTACAGTCATCAAACTTTATACATACCTTTACTATGATATGTACATGAATATAGGACTATTAAACTTTTTTTTTTTGGCTGGCCCCAGGGCCTCCAGGGTCAAGGTCAAACTCTATTTGTTAATACTTTCAATGTTAAGTTTTCGTGTTACGATCATTACTTCAACACCTTTATATCAGCTACAGTCATCAAACTTTATACATCCCTTTACTGTGATATGTAGATGAATATAGGACTATTACGGTAATTAGTTTTTCTCGGGGCCCCAGGATCCCCAGGGTTAAGGTCAAATTCTATTTTTTTTAAATTACTTTCAATGTAAAGTTTTCGTGTTACGATCATTTAATACTTCCAACACCTTATCAGCTACAGTCATCAAACTTTATACTTCCCTTTACTATATGTAGATGAATATACGATTATTAATAATTTTTTTCTCCGGCCCCAGGGTGAAGGTCAGGGCGGAACAAGGCGAGACATTTGATTCCGCGGAATTCTTGTGACCATTATAACTGCCGATCGGTGCTAAAAGATCTAAAACACATGTGGAAGACTCGGACCTGGGACCCAGTAATAGGCGGTTGGTTTGGAGCATGTAAAGGGTAATGTTGAATGATGGGATTCATCGTTACCAGAATCTTGATATCCATTGTTTGGCCCTCAGGTACATTTTACTTTTGGCTTTCTTGTTACTTGAGAGTTGAATCTGGTTATACCCGTTAGAAAAGTAGTAAAATTAGTACTAATCCTATTACTTTTAGGGAGTGTGGCTAAGTGACTGGTTTGATGAGTATCTGGCACTGGGTAACCTTTTTGAATGTGCCATTTACAGAGTCTCAGGTCCGAGTCTTCCATCTGTGGAATCAAACAGTCATCTATCGAGGGCTGCTTGTGTTGTTCACGATTGCGTTGCTCACGACTGCTATTATAGATGTAGCAGTCTGATGCCCAAACAGACAGAAATGTTGTGCCTGTATTACAACTGGTACATTGTTTCAGCCCATTTGCATTACCTGATGGAGGAGAATGACTCGACAATGATCCTGCCTGAACAATACCTGGATATATACGATAAACCATTCGATATTACATTAGAAAGTGGTGAGTTTCCACACAACAAAGTCCTAAAACATTTGTGTATTCCTGCAAGCATTGTCTCATGCAACTTTGTTAACCCCTCACCGATAGGTATGATGGGATATAGCGATAGTCCATGCATGTACATGTACACAGCTACACACCATGTCTGAACACCCAAGGTGGATGTCACTGGGGACTTAAGTTAACCATATTTGTATTAAAGTTTTTTGTTGTTTTTATCAAAACTGCTTAACCCCTTGACCGATTTTAATAAAATTTGGCCACAGTGTGTGTCTAGGGACATGAGGGAAGGTGCTTTGTTTCTCATACACCACAAGTCTGAACATGCAATGTGAGTCACCGAGGACTTACGCTCACCTTGTTATTATTATCCAGGCTGCCAACGAGGAGATTAGCTTAAGTGATAATGATGCAATTGCTTATCATTGCTGAACTATACTATAGCAGTTTATGTAAATGGTAATTACATTACTAGTAGTTTGACATTTTGACCACTGGCTGACTGAAGATACCTTACAATCTTTGTGATCAGACCTCATCCTGATTACCATTTACTAGTGAATAGTAATAGTGGGCCTGATTTTAATACCAAACTACAATGTACATACCGGTAGTTGTCACATCTCTCTATTTTGCCAATATTGATTGTTGCAAAACACAAATGTTTCCTTAAATAATGACAAAATTCAACAACAAATTAAAATTACGTGTAAATTATGCATGTGCTCTGAAATTTATGTCCATATCAACTTAAATTTACTGAAACTATAAACGACGTTCAGAATCAAAATTGGCAAAAGGTGATGCAATACTTATAGGGGGGATAATTCCTCAGCAGGACCCATTTGTATTCATATTCATATAATTCTGTTTAGCCCATTTCATGCTGAGGATGTGCCATTTTATATGTGATTAGATCTATATGTCGCGACCACAATTTGAATTCTATCGTCGAGACGGTTCAAATGTGTGGTCACAACATATACTTTCATTGAGAAATCCATACCCGTGAAGGTGTACATTGTATTCCGAATGTATTGGTTTAAATGATGTTTTCATTGTTTCAGAATTGGTGTGGCCTTTGGCAACAAAATTATTCCCGTACAACTGAGGAAGCTGAAGTATGGCATTGAAGTGACATTTGCTAATGTGAATGACCATAGGCGATTGAAGTTCCCTCTCAACATTCAGAGCCCCCGACCCCCCACCTATACTATTATAAATTTAGTATATATACGTATAGTCAGACCAGATTGTTTATCTAAGGGAGTATGTGGGTGGGGAGTTCAATCGCCTGTGCTGTGACTAGATAACTGGGGCTTATGGCATTTGTGGCCAGTCTACCTCTGCTGTTGCAAATGCCATAAGCCAAATATGTCGGTCAAATAGAGGATGCACCAATTTGAATTTGCAACCAGTGTAGACAGGTCGGCTTGCTCATATGTGCATACTGATCAGTGTCTACACACTGTGATATGCATGTGGGTCTGTATGTCGGTGTATTAATGTGACTCAACATTTTACGTGTTATCATACTGGAGAAGATAATTTTTTGATGTCTTTGTCATAATTATGAGCCAGATGTGTTTGGCAGATAGTCTGGTCAGAAATTCAATTAGTCCCTTTTTGTCACGCCATGCCTCTATGCTGGTTACAAATGCAGCATGGTGCTTTCATTCGGGCATCATCTCACAATTATTGCAATATTATGATATATGAAAGATAAAAGTTATCATCTGAGCTGTATTAACTTTTCAAAGGCAGGAAAGTGTTAATTGTCTGTACACTTACTTTCACTCTTTCAACACTTCAGATCTTCAGCTATGTTTGCAGATATTTCATAATTTTGAACAAAATTACCCCTTTTGGGATAATGGTATAATCTGAAAATAACATGGAAGTCTACCTGGTTCTTGGGGCTGAAAGGGATTAAAAATTAACATGCTTTAACTGCACATGAGAATCGTCTAACATACCGGAAATTATCATTTACTGCCAAAGCACGTTTCTAAAGAGAAATAAATAAAAGTTGCTGAAATAGCACTTGATATAAATCGGTTCCTTTTAAAACCTCGGACTGAATGCTACGACTGTGATACTGCTATTACTGTATGTATTTACTATATTGACTCGCATCGATATTCTATTTCTCACATTTGCATGTTTTCATTTTAAAATAATCTAAGTGATGAGGTTGTAGTTGTCGATAAATTTCATCCTAGAAATCAACATGAATGTCACATTTTACATTGCACTAACTTTTTCACATGATGGTCATATTGCTACTGATGTGGTCATTCATGGAGGTTCACCTGGGGGCCGTTTCACTAAACTTTGTACGAACTAAAATGTTCGTAAGTGCAAACTTGTGATAGTCTGTAAATTTCACACTAACAATTTTGTCTTGTAAACAATTATTGGTTTTACATTTATTGAGCATAGCTGCAGATGCAGCCTATGCTCAATAAATGTAAATCCATCAATTGAAATTTCCAGACGATCCTAAATTTGCACTTAGGAACATGTTAGTCGTACAATGTTTAGTGAAATGGGCCCCAGTATTTCCAGGACTTGGAATTACCACCCGTGTTGTATCTCTGTTTGTAATCAATATTTATTTAAAAGTAGTATTTCTCGTAAATCAAATGTAAACTGAAACTTGGCAAAATATTCTATCAATATTCACCTTCATATAAAGAAAATATTTGTGATTTCTGACATCAATATCGACAAATTATGTCCGGTACTTCCAGAACAGCACTGAAGATAATTTGTCATGCTAACTATTCACGATTGGAAGATGAACGTGATGAACATTCCTTTGCAGATTCATGAAATATTTAAGTGTGACAAATCTGGCAGTATACACACTTTTCGGATCTCCTCATATTGACTAATAAATATTTGTATGTATGCTATTATTTATGATAAAATGTGAATTAAATTAGTGCCTCTAATAAATGCCCAGTACTAACTTGAAACAAAATCAGAGCTAATTTTCCAACTAGATTTCTTTTCTTTCCATTATTTCGAAGGCAACTTCCTTGAAAATCGGGGGAAAAAACATAATTGCTACTTTCACAGAGCGATCAGAATTTACATGGTTACGGAGCCGCCATTTTCAAAGCACCTCATAAACATAAACCAAGCATAAATCCCAGTTGCACAATTTCAAATACAGTCGATCCTGTGAACAACAACCGGCAAAGGGAAGTGGCCAAAGTGGCCGTTGTCGACAGGTGGTCGTTGTTCCAAGGGTCAAACATTTTCCTGGTGTCACAACAAAGTCGGCCATGTATTTAGCATTCCATTGTAATCTATATGCATGCATAGAAAACGTCTTGACTGTATACACTTCCACCTGACGATTCGCTATTGCACGATGGAGTGTATCTGCATTTTATCAATTAAAAATTGCATGAAAATGGCAAAAATAGTCAATTCAATTTATTTTGTTATGTCATACATATCGAGAATTACCGTTAATGGCGTTATGCAATATGTTTCATGGAAAATGTTTAATGTCGCCAAAAGGACACCGACCATATCGAGCAAGGTAAATGATTTAAAAAGAGTGTTGTGCCAATGTATGCGAATGTAATCGATGACTAATTGGATATGACCAGTTGCAATTCAAATGATAATGGCCAGATTGTGATGAAAGGAAAATAACGATTGTGGTGCTATTTTTTTTTGCCGACAAAAATATGACATGGCCGCTGTTCACATACAAAAATGGTCTTTATTCCAAGGTCTTCTAAAGAAGAAAATTGGACGGTAACTGGCCATTGTGGACAGGTGGTCGCTATTCCCAGGTGATCGTTAGCACAGGTTTGACTGTAGTGACAAACATTCCTGTAAAATTTCGCAACACTAACTCTTTTGGAAATACGCACAACACAATTTGAAATTTTGTGACGGACGAACAGACAACGATTCCAAAAACAATATGTCTCCCCATATATTGGGGAGTTTGTTTGTTTATTGGTGTTTAACGGCCTATCAACAGCTAAGGTCATGTAAGGCCGGGCAAACAGGTTCGATCCTGTTTTAAACTGCTGCATTGGGTGGGGGGGGGGGGGGCAATCCCAAATCAGAACGGAATATTTACATCAATAAAAAATATATTCAGCCCTGAAATTAGCATAACCTGTCCTGGTGCCAGGTCCATACCATACCACATGTCACTTGGGGCCCCTTCCCCTAAAAAAGGATTACGAATAATCGTAATACTCACATAAGGGGAATAACCAGATTCAACCGTCACATACAAAATGCCAAAGATGTATGCGAGGGCAAAACCAGGGACCTATTTCATCAACATTGCAAAGTATACTTTCCTAGCAAAGTATACTTTGAGGGAGAAATTTTCAATTTTAGAATAAATTTATTAATTTTTATTATACTGAATTTATTACATTATCACAGCCAATTTTGGCTGTGATAATGTAATAAATTCAGTATAATAATTCTGCATAGTTTTAATCATCAAATATATGCAATCGTTAGTTCTGAATGAAATAATGCATTTCGGAAAAATCAAAGATTGCTCCCTCAAAGTATACTTTGCTAGTAAAGTATACTTTGCAATGTTGATGAAATAGGCTACAGGTTTCCAATCGGAATTCCGGTAAGGATGAACCCCGATCGTTAAATTACCCATCACATGCTCCCACCTGCCACCCGCTCATTTATGTATCGTGCTGGAACTTTCTGAATGTCCCTCATACCAGTAAATGTTCATCAAATGAATTGGGATTAACGTCCCAGTAACAGCTAAGGTCAGATAGGGACGGAGTCGACGGACCACAGTTTAACTCTTTGAACCCTATAGCCCCGAGCATACAATCATATAACCCTGGGCTCCTGAGCAGAAATGGTGTATACATGGGGTATGTTGCATGTGTATCCATATCTCGGTAACGTTCGGGTGGATCCTCATGAGATTTTGAGGGTCTGTAGATAAATGGACCCTGTCACTATTCCTCTATTTATACCAGTCATATTCCTCATATTACCTGTGTATATATTTCACCAGCCTCTTCCGTTGTGTATTTACGTTTCCGTGTCGGCATCTCAACATTGGGTCAACTGTCACATCAATAAACTTGACGTAATGTCGCTAAATTCTCCAAAATACTTGTCAACAATCACGCTAAAATGATCTACAGGGCGCAGACATATTGTCATAAGGAGAAAATATTTCCCGAATATTGATTGGTTGAAATAACGCTCTGTAAATAACCTGTCCACCGGGTCCAAGGTGCATCCCGGAATTACAGGAATTTGGGATATAGTAAAGTATGGATGTCCCGCAATATCGGGAATTCGGGTTCAAAGAGTTAAGGTCTTCCATCTAACAGACCAGTGGGATGGATATACTATGAATGTAATTTTCATGCCCTAGGTTAGGTTTTGAACTCACAACCTTCAGTATTGAAGTCCTGTATTCTGTGCCTGAGCCACAGCCCATCCCTGTACTGTTCATGAAGTAGGTAATAAAACCGAGGCCACCGTAAATATGAACTGTAATGCGATTCATGATTGTAACAAACAAAACAACACTTAACCCTTTCAACACCACAGGCCTGTATAGATTGGTATTGGCAAAACGTGTAGGTCCAGATGAGCCGGCTCGTAACGAGCCGTCTCATCAGGATTTGCACTTTTTGCAAGTAATTTTCATATTTTTGAGAACAAAAACACCCCCTCTACATAAATAGACTAGTCTGAAAATCATTTTATGACCATTGGATTGGTTGCACAATTAACATATCAAATTCCATTCCAGTTACTTAGGGGTGAAAGGGTTAATATACAAAAGTTCACAAAACAAAGTAGCATCATGTAAAAACACTGCGTCTCAGACATGCACAGAAATAGAGAATACCAGGCTCGGTTAGCACTTTGTTGTTTGTTTGTTTATTAGTGTTGAACGGCCTATCAACAGCTATGGTCATGTAAGGCCGGGCAAACAGGATTGATCTCATTTTAACCTGCTGCATTGGGGGGGAAAATCCCTAAATCAGAATGGAATATTTACATCGAGAACAAATATATTCAGCCCTGAAATTAGAATAACCTGACCTGGTGCCAGGTCCATACCACACCAAGTCACTCGACCCCTTCCCCTAAAATGGGATTACAAATATCGTAATACTCACATAAGGGGTATAACAAGATTCAACTGTCACATACAAAATGCCAAAGACGTATGTGAGGGCCAAACTAGGTCTCCAGTCGGGATTCCGGTAAGGATGAACCCCGATCGTTAAATTACCCATCGCGTGCTCCCACCTGCCACCCACTTCACTTCGTTGTAACCTGGATATTTGTATCAGGTCAATGCCCGATACAACGTTATCAGTCAGTACTGTACTTATTCGGTCAGTACAGGGCAAGTTACCTGATAAAGTAATTTATCAGGTAACTAAGCTTTGTATTGGTTCAATACATCCGGACTGATAACATGTCTGATACGAATATCCGGATTACTATAGTTCCGGCCTCGTCCAGTATTCCCGCGACTTTTCCAAGTTTATATCCCCGATAAATTCAACAAAAAGGTCATTCGTTCCTTATAATTCCAGCATTTGAAATAAATTCATCAAGAAAATGTGTTTATTTTCCGTTTTCTTAAGAATTATTTTAACTGCGCCTGACGGTTACGGAAAGTAGTTCGGCATGGGAGTTTACTGGGATATAAATTTTGGACAGCGACTTGCTACGGGCCAATCAAATGTTATGGAATTGTGTAAATATTTTTGTGCTGGAATTATAATGTAATCAAATGCTAGCATCAATGTTAACTAATAAATAGAATACCAGCCTTGTGTCTGTTGATATCAGGTTTATCAGGCTTGGCTCGGAAGGAAATTCATAGGTCTTGCCCGATAAACATACCATATTAAATCATCACAAATGTTCGATTCCATTTATTGCATAAGCACATTGTCATACATTGAAGCTGTACTGGTTAACAAACCGGTTTTCTGTAGTGTAGCAGACTCGTTTACATATGAGACACGTGATTTTGTACCTTCGGACATCTGCGTAATTTCATGAAATACGTTTACAAAATATAATTCCGCATGTACTGAATTTTTGACGCCATTTATGGAAAATATAATTTTGTAAATGTATTTCATGAAATCACGCAGTTGTCCGAATGTACAAAATCACATGGCGTGTCTCATATGTATTACATTAATATATTACGATTTTTATTACAACGTGCTATTATACTCTGAAAATCTATATGATGCAATAAAAGTAAATATGTATACCACAAACTACTCGTATAAAGTTAATCGGACAGATACAATGGTGTATTTGGTTGATTTTCTATATGAAGCAGAAAAACACATTAAATATCTGAGCATCATCTAAGACACAGTGCCTTCAATATAAATGTACAGTGGAACCTCTCTAAACCCGACACCCTGGGAGGTGCCCAGTTTAGAGAGGTTCCATTGTAATTAAGCACTCGATGGCCAAATTTTGTCATTTTCTGTTATGAACAGACAGGATAATGAGATAAATAACATTGAAACCCATTTAAATTAGACCCAGGGTGTTCGGTTTAGAGGGACTCCACTGTATTTACAAAACAAACAAAGGAATCGTTATCACTATTAAGCTAAACTAATCCCCTTGCTGGCAGCCTTGATAAATTTTCTTTTAACACATTTGCCTTACAAACAAGGTGAAAGCAAGTTTTCAGTGACCTTGACCTTAGACGGTCTGACGTGGGTCATATGCAAACAAAGCACCATCCCTTGACACACATTGTGACCAAATATTATCAAAATCTGTGAAGTGGTTTATAAGTTATTGACTAACGCACGTACGTATGCAAGTATATGGACTAACGCTATATACGCCCTCTTGCCTATCGGCGGGGATAATTATGTTGACAAAGCATCAATTTATGATTTGTGGGTATGCTTGCTTGAAATTATTACACAAAAATATATTTACAGATACCTATATGTACACTAGCTCTAACAAGGCTGAAGAGTGTCTGGCCAACTAAACAACGAAGGTTAAGGTCACAATATGAGGAATTCTCTAAAATTATTGATACAAAGGTCACGGTCACCAAGGACAAGGTCACACAAATCACACTGGGTGGAAAGCTATCAACGTGAGGAAGGAAGCTATTGGTGAAGTTTGGTAATGATCTGACCTACGAATCAAGAGATATTCAACATTTGGACGTACATAAACAATTATTGACACAAAAGTCAAGGTCACCAAGGTGTGCAGTGCACAAGCTGATCTGGGCTATGCTGGTTGACGTGTCGTAATTCATCTGCAGTAAAGTTAAGACCTGATTAGATTAAGAGCTTATGGGATTTGCTACCAGTGTAAATCCAAATCGGCAAGTGCATATGCCCGTTTGTTTGTTTATTGGTGTTTAATGGCCTATCGACAGCTAAGGTCATGTAAGGCCAGGCAAACGGGTTTGATCCCATTTTAACCTGTTGCATCGGGGGGGAAAATCCCAAAACCAGAATGGAATATTTACATCAAGAAAAAATATATTCAGCCCCGAAATTAGAATAACCTGACCTGGTGCCAGGTCCATACCACACCAGTCACTAGGCACCTTCCCCTAAAATAGGATTACCAATAATCGTAATACTCCCATAAGGTGTTCTGTTCTGGGTATAATCAGATTCAACTGTCGCATACAAAATGCCAAAGACGTATGTGAGGGCCAAACCAGGTCTCCAGTCGGAATTCCGGTAAGGATGAACCCCGATCGTTAAATTACCCATCGCATTCTCCCACCCACACGAAATTATAACAAGCACTATACATCTTTATCAGGCTACAGGAATGTGCTATTTTATCAGGAGCCACAACGGTCACAAATGCCATAAACTCCATTTCTCCAGTCACAACCACATATAGTATGTTGTATGGCATGACGATAGCAAGCAGTATCAAAACATCAGTTTTACTCTACCATGAATATATTCAAACAGCGGAAACTGATTCTTCTGTTTCTTTTGCTTATGCCGAGCTTGAAAGATGCCCAAATTGAGTATAATGACGAAAAACGCGAACACTGTCCAAATTCCACAGACAATGAAGAAGACAAAATAAATATAACCCAGGACCCTGTTGGCGGTTCGCATTGCGTACTGGTCGATTTCGCCGACTGCGAAGCTGAGTACCATCATTAGACAACCGGTGAAGGTTTTGAAATCGTATGCTTCGGTGCCGAAGCAAAGCAAGGTAAAATGGGCACAGCCGATACTGAACATCAACGTCATGCAAGTGATGCTAATAAGGCTACCTTTAGAAATCGATAGCGAGTCAACGATTAAGACAGTTGCTTTGTGGAAGCGAATTAGTTTGGCGGCTTTGATTGTGACCAGAGCCACCAAGAACGCCGTTGCATATCCAAGAGCAAAGTCGGAAATAATTGCCGGGTAAAAACTAACAAATTCCTCGTTGCTGCTTTCACGGTACGTGTTCATCGCCACGGTAACGGTGACCAGTCGTTGGATGAATAACGCAGTGACAACAAATGACAGGAGAATAATCAGAATTTCAAAGTAGCTCCATAGATCACTGAAATATTCTTTCCTTCCCAACTTCCGACAACGCTTAATCTCGTAGTACAGTAAGGCAAGGCTGAATGCCACAAACAGATATCTAGACACTATAACAGCGGAACTTTGCTCAGTCCTGAATTGGTACAATTTTGCAGGGAATATGTCGTAGCGTGGAAAGATCCCACCACTGTTGGTGAATTCGAACACAATCATTACGGCACTGAACAAGTCGGAGTTTGGATTGTACACAGTAAATTCCACGTACAGCGACCTTGTTCGATCATCGATCCAGTCCGTCTGTAACAAATCTGTTACCGCCTCAGACTCTAACCAGTCACCGTCGCGTAGCACCTCTAACACGTATCCACCACCAGAATAGGTGGCATGGTTTCCCACGTACGGGATTGTTTTAAGTTTCCATGACGACTGGAATGTCCATGGATTCGGCTCCGAGACAGGGTCTGTGATTGGCTGATTCCATGTGTCTTTATAGTAACCAGTGTCTTCATTGGACATCTCGTATGACCCCACACAGTCAGGGAAGTCGACAAAGGATGTCTTTATCAGCACATCAGTCCCAACAGAACAGGTGTCTGAAATATAATACAGTGGAACCCCTCTAAACCGGACACTCGGGAACATATGGATGTGTTTCACTGTAATGTATCTCTGATTACAATGGCTTTTCATGATTGAAAAACACTAGAATGTGCCATGAAGAGCAAACATGTCTGATTATCAGTGGAACATTTCCAAACCGGAAACACTGGGGACCTCCCAGGGTGTCTGGTTTGGAGAGGTTCCACTGTATGTTGTCCTGTACTTCACCTGTACAGGTGGGGGAAAGTCCCAAAATCAGAACTGAACATTGAAATAAATATATATATTATTTTAAAGTCACTCATTTAAAAGCCACGAAGGCTGGGTTTTCTTCAAGGCATAGACAATTGGATAACTGGCTATTAATGTTATTATGATCACAATTGAAAGTGACAACTGTCAGTGGCCTAAGATGCAAAAGAAGCCAGTGTATGAGAAAACATACATGCAGTTGCAGGCTGGAATACATGTATTAGTACAAGATACGAGATCTGTGCTGTCTGATTAATGTTGTCCAATTTAACATTGAAAATGACTACGTCGATGACGTGGTACAGTAAGTGAAACACGGATCAAAATGCGAAACCTTAACATTGAAAATGGCTAAGTAGATTACGTGGACAAAATAGGTCAAGGTCAAAAAGGTAATTAGTTGGATAGTGGTATGTGGTGTCGTACAGTAATGTGTCGTACAGTAATAGAGAAATGGACCTAAAAGGGAAAACTTAACATTGTGGACGCCACTCGCCACCCATCGCCCGGCTTTCGCCAATCCAATAGCCGGGATAAAAAAAAACAAGAAACGAGGCAAAGCCACGAAGGCCAGGTTTTTTCCAAGCATAGACACTTGGATAACATAATTATACCCACTTTTTGTAGACTAGATGGCCGTGGCCTGCATGTCGCGCCTTGGGGCGAGGCATGGACACTAAAAAAAATAGATATAGTAGTGGAAAAACTTTAACGAAAAAAAAAACTTTAACCGGACACACGGACGTACGGACGGACGGACTTATGCCAAAATGGCGACGATATCACGCTTTCCGCAAGCGGGTGCGACAATGATGATAGACACCCATGTGAAGTATCAAGGTAATGGGTGAAGCAGTTACAGAGATATAGTACACGAAAAAAATTCAAAAAAAAATTCCAAGTAATTTGACCTTGGGCACAGGGGCCGCACGGTTGGGGGTTAGAATGAAAATATGGATGATGATAAACACCCATGTGAAGTTTCAAGGTAATGGGCGAAGCAGTTGCAGAGATATGGTATAACAAAAAACTTTTAACCAAAAAACTTTAAGCAGACGTACGTTAAAAAGTTAACGTTGAAAATGGCTAAGTCAATTACATAAAAATAATAAGTGAAGGTAAAAAAAATGGTCACATGTTGGATAGTTGTATGTGGTAGGCACCCCTTGGTTATGAAGCTGTGAAAGTTTGGTGGTCCTAGGTGGTACAGTACCAAAGAAATGGACTTAAACACGAAAACTTAACATTGTAAACGCGAAAACTTAACATTGAAAATGGGTGAAGTTAAAAAAAAAGTAACATGTTGGATAGTGATATGTGGTGGGCACCCCTTGATTATGAAGCTGTGAAAGTTTGGTGGTCCTAGGTGGTACAGTACCAAAGAAATGGACTTAAACACGAAAACTTAACATTGTAAACGCGAAAACTTAACATTGAAAATGGCTAAGTCGACTGCGCGGAAAAAATGGGTGAAGTTAAAAAAAAAAGTAACATGTTGGATAGTGATATATGGTGGGCACCCCTTGATTATGAAGCTGTGAAAGTTTGGTGGTCCTAGGTGGTACAGTAACAAAGAAATGGACTCGAACTTAACATTGATTGTGGACGCCGCCCGCTGCCCGCCCGCCCGGCTTTCGCCAATCCAATAGCCTGGATTTTTTTTCCAAAAACCTGGCTAAAAAAGTAACATGTTGGATAGTAATATGTGGTGGGCACCCCTTGATTATGAAGCTGTGAACGTTTGGTGGTCCTAGGTGGTAAAGTAACAAAGAAATGGACTCAAACACGAAAACTTAACATTGATTGTGGACGCCGCCCGCCGCCCGCCGCCCGCCGCCCGCCGCCCGCCGCCCGCCGCCCGCCCGGCTTTCGCCAATCCAATAGCCTGGATTGTTTTTCTCAAAAAACCTGGCTAAAAATGCTAGAGAGCGACTTTAACATAAAATGTATTAAATGTGCTTCCCTTCAGAGGTTATTGAAAATTACTAAAAACATACAGTCAGCCCTGAAATTCACCAGTGTTGTCTTTCGCGACGGCATAACATGTTTCACGTCGAAATATGCGCCGCATTCCTGACCATTTCTCATTCAGCTACATGCAGATGGTGCTGCCTAAATAGAGGAGCTTGCATTTGATATGATATTTATTAAAATAGTCTACAGATTTCATAAGATATGAGGCTATGCGGAGTTTCTTATGAAATCAGTTGAGTTAAATAAACCTCGTATTAAATCAACTCAAATGTTAGATTCTAATTATTGCATAAGCACGTCATCATACCTTGAAGCTGTACTGGTCAACACACATGTTTTATGTAACGAGCTAACTTGCATGTTTACTACACTAGTGTAATATTATTTTTATTACACTGTGTTAATACACTGCGAGCGCACATTTTATGCAATAAACACATGTTCGTCAAGTAATTGGCACAAGCAGTTTGTGCAGCACCAATGAAATTAGAACATCCTGATTTGGTGCCAGGTCCCCACCACACCAGTTATTGAGCCCCACCCGCTGAAAGTAATAGGAGCACCAATCTGAACTACTCATATAAATACATAAGACATTTGTTGATCAAGTTATTTTTCATACAATGAACACCAAGCAACGCTTGGCATCCTTGAGAGAAAAATAAACTGATCCTACACTTTTTATTTAACCCTTTCACCCATAAATAACTGGAATGGATTTTGATATGTTAATTTTGCAACCAATCCAACCATCACAAAATGATTTTCAGACTAGTCCATTTATGAAAAGGGGGAGTTTTTGTTCTTAAAAATATGAAAATTACTTGCACAATCCGAGAGACGAGCCGGCTCATCTGGATCTACACTTTTTGCCAATACCACTATACAGGTCTGTGGTGTTGAAAGGCTTAATGTCTATATATACATTTGTATCCTAACATTGATCATTTTTAACATATATTCTAACAATTTAAGGCAAATTATAAACAGACAAATTGGCTGGAGTACCACAACAATGATCATTTTAATACTTACATTGCATTTTGATGGTTTCAAAAATGTATATAACCAAACAGTGAAACGAAAACTAAATTTCACATTATTTTATGTCATTTTGTCGTAAGTTATGGCACGTCACATTTGAGAACACGCCATGGGACTTTGTACCTTCGGACATCTGCGTCATTTCATGAAATACGTTTACTTTACAATATTTTCTTTAAGTGACATCAAAAATATTGTAATTTTTGTAAAAGTATTTAATTACGCAGATGTCCAAAGGTACAAAATCCCATGGCATGTCACATTTTATTGAGTACCGGTAGTAGTTACCTTTAACGATTCTCTGCTGTCGAATCCTGTAAGTGGTGAGGAGGAAGTTGCCTGAATCGCGCATCTCGTTGTCCTCGGCTAGAACCATCTTGGCGAGGGCAGGGGAGACGACCCAGTCGAGGTAATCGTGCACGTTTTCAACTGTACTCACCTGTAATTTTTAATGTATAGTGGTATTGGCAAACAGTGTAGATTCAGATGAGCCGTCATCAGGATCTGCACTTTTTGCAAGTAATTTCCATATTTTTGAAAACAAAAACACACTATTTTCATAAATGGATTACCGGTAGTCTGAAAATAATATTTGTGACGATTGGATTGGTTGCAAAATTAACATATCAAAATGCATTCCGGTTACTTAGGGGTGAAAGGGTTAAAGATTCTGTAGTCGTAGCTCTACAATAGTCATGAAGGCACGTTTTCCCATAAACCGGTATAAACCGGTAGTGCAGATGTCAAACGGCTATTTGAGCCTTAAAGGTCACATTACAAAGTATCACTTATTTTCTTCAAAAAGCTCTAAAAACAACAACGGCGACCCTAATAACCGATTTCCGGTTCATTGCATTTTTCGTGATATTGAGATTTCTCATATCTCATCTTATCTGATACCTATACAGAGCCATGCAATGAATTGGTCATCGCTCATCTCTCCTGTTACTGCGACCTACTGGCGCGAGGTGGCGCTGTAAAAATAACCGCTATGACGTAGCAGTAATACAGCTTACCTGATTGGTGGATGAAGGTTTTTTATATAATATCTTTTGGATTTACGGACATCATGTATTTGTTGCATAATTTCTGTTTTTGTCGTTTAATATATACGTTAATCGTTATTATTTATACGTTGGTTGCAATCGTCGGCGACGACTATCTGTGCGGAAGTCGGTTGTAATTCACGGTCAAACAGACAGCAGAGCCAGAAAAAATGTGAAATTAAATGTTATATTTCTATTTTTTTTTACAAAATGCCGACATTATCTCCGACATTTCGTAAATTGATTCTGCAATGCTTTGCAGAATGTTACTTCAGCATACTTGTGCTTTGACAATTTCGAGTTGAAATAATCAGTGACACGTGTGTGTAGCTATGTTCAAACGGATGCCGCTGGAGGTCATTAATAGTTTGGCATAGCAAACAACTTATCCGATGATTTGACCGCAGGCAAACAGGGAAGTGGATCTTGGGACAGGTGTATTCTGAATTCAATGAAGCCACACCTATATAACGCTGATTGGTTGAATCCATTTTGTATATCTGTCCGAGTCAGTGACAGGCGCGTGAAGCTACGTTCAAACAGATGTCAACAATAATGCGACAGGTGTATATTGAATCCGCGAGGCCACACCTATGCCAAGCTGAGTCCAATTGGACAGACATGGTAGAATAGATACACTGTGCACATCAGGGTGCTTTCTACAGTTCCGAAAATCCAATCTCGATGTGTTTATTTTTACACATGGATGAATGTTATATTGCAGGACTAAAATTGTGTAACTTGAATGTCCACTCGCTTATTTTTCCGTAAATACTGTTTTCAAATACTAAAATACTAAATCACATATTTTGTTCGTTGACAGATAAAAAGAATTAAAAGTATATATTCAATTTTCACATGTACAGTAAATTATTTACTATTTCTAATCTATTTTCCTACCGACTTGTTTCAAATAAATAGAAAATGTTTGGACTTGATGTTAAAAACTAAAGATGTTTTCCAGAAGAAAATCGTTGTTTTGCAAAATGGTGGTTACGTCGAAGCTTGGTCCTATATGTGGCTGTGACTTGAGAAATGGGGTTTGCGTGATTTGTTACCAGTGTAGGTCCTAATCAAATACTAGATTGGTCAGTAAGTGAGGCTTACGGAATACCCCCCTGCGTGGGCCCAGGTACCCCTAAATATGTAAAAAATTTCCAAGTGTGTGGGCTTGTGACCTTGACTCTGGGCTGACTGGGAGCGGCACGAACGTGAATTTGTCACAGCGTGGTAGAGGTCCATTGGAGCAATGCGTGTGTGAAATGTGAAGCAGATCCGAGCAAGGAAATAGAAGTTATAACCGATTTCTCTGATGTTAAGTTTTGTAAAGAGACTAAGTATGTGACCTTGACCTCGAGATCAGCGGGGATTTGTCACAGCATGATAGTACAACCTTAGAGGAATGCACAAGTAAAATATTAAGAATTTTCAATGAAGGAAATAGAAGTTATAACTTATTTCTTTGACGTTAAGTTTTGTAAAGAGACCAAGTATTTGACCTTGATGTTGCGATCAGCGGGGGTTGGACGTCGATTTGGCACAGCATGGTAGTAGTTATAACATATTTCTCTGATGTTAAGTTTTGTAAAGAGATATTTGACCTTGACCTCGGGTTGGACACTTGTGGATTTGGCACAGCATGGTAGTAGAGCCTTACAGGAATGCATGTGTGAAATATGAAGCATTTTAGATGAAGGAAATAGAAGTTATAACAATATTTCTCTGATGTTAAGTTTAGTGACGGACGGACGGACGGACAGACGGACGGACAGACAACCTGACTCCAGTATACCCCCCCACAACTCCTGTAGATCTAGATTGCATGTTAATGTGTTTTATTGAAGGAATGCCGAAAATTGCAGATCCTGTTAGGACTGTGCGGATGTACAGGCTGAACTGGATCTACATTGGTCGCAAACGCCCTATAAGCCCTGTGTTGTGTTTAGCTTATTTCACCTTCTCAGTCGCAGTGTACAGCGGATGTTGACACAATCTTCAAACAACACCCCACCCCCTGTGACAATTAGAGCGACTAATTTTCCCACTGATCTCACCCCGGGCTTTCCTTAATTGACCCCATGTACAAGTATTGTTTCATTGCAAGTGGACAATGGCCTACAAGAATGACGTTATGACAGTTTGACCAGCATAGCACCAGATCAGCGGTCTAATAAACTGGAGTTCTAAGTAGTCTGTTGAACTATTATGTGTAATAATCGTATTATGCATACATTTCGGAAGTACTACTGATACGGCATATACCCACGTGACCGCAAAAGGAAATAACTGTGGTAAGCAAAATAAGGGGAAGTTAGTCATGCAGTGACGGCTGGAAAAACTGGCTGTCCGGAATATGAAATCCGTAAAAGAACGGCACATACTGGTTGGATTACTTTAAAATTTGTTTTATTTGATATACAAATGATGAATACATAAACGTATCGCGAAAACAGAAGCTTGTTATATCTCCTTTAACCTAAAGTTACCGTCCACACAAAATGTTTTGATGGTTTTGATAACTTTCGTGCCTACTATTTATGAAACATATGGGTGCCACCTTGGCACCCTTGAGGAAACTGAGAAATCCAAGACGGCCGCTATAGATGTTTTTAAAAAAACAAACAACACATTTATTACTTACTTCATTTATTTGTCTAAAAAATCAATTATTTCATGTTCAGTTATCGTGATTTTAAGCCGATGGACTAAACTGTTACTGATATTGGTATATCAGATGTAATAACTAGCAACTAATCCAAGATTTTTTCAGCCATACATACATGTATACTACGGCACAGTTTTCGAGTCTTTCTTACGATTATTGGCGACTATGAAATCCATGCCACATTTAGTTAAATTGGGCCGTGAACTAATGGACAATTAATATGGCCGACATATTGTTGGCAGGATTTGCGACAATTAGCATAGGTAAATACAAGTATATGCTTATGTGGTAGTATTAAATTAACACACAAGAATTCCGCAACGGAAGCGGTGTCGCACCTGCCGAGGCATTTGACCGTAACATGATCATGGGCATGTGCTAAAGTAAGTGTCACAAAAACTGTCAGAAGTGCATGCTTAAAACATGAAAAAGGTCAAGGTTGAAAAAACTTTTTTGACATAAAAAAATCGCTAAGTGTTTCCACAACCATGTGAAGGTCAAAAAGGTCAAGGTCATGTTAATGGCGGCATGAGTATGTTCCAAATGCTTACATGTATCACAGTCCAAATGTTGAAGCAATCCATTAAGTAATATTAATGTTACACGATGATGAAGAAACTTGTACAAACTTTTTGACGCAAAAAAAAAAAAAGGCCTAGTGTTTCCACAAACATGAGAAGATAAAAATAATATTAAAGTTATATCAGGATGAAGAAACTTGTACAATCTTTTTGATGCAAAACAATGGCTATGTGTTTCCGCAAAATTGTGA
The DNA here is from genome assembly GCA_029237695.1 of Conchocele bisecta. Lineage (NCBI taxonomy): Eukaryota > Metazoa > Mollusca > Bivalvia > Lucinida > Thyasiridae > Conchocele > Conchocele bisecta. The sequence continues at coordinate 65,452,056 of CM055267.1, forward strand.
AAGTAAAAAAGATCAAGGTCATGTTAGTGGCGGCATGAGTGTGTACCAAATGCTCACATATATCAAGTGTCCAACTATTGAAGCAATCGGTCAAGTAATATTAAAGTTATATCATGATGAAGAAGCTTGTACAATCTTTTTGAACGTTTCGGACGACGACGCGAACGACGGATAAAGTGGCGAATATAGTCGCGTCTTCTGCTAAAGTAGGCGCGACAAAAACCAGAGAAAGCCCATAAAGCGACATCGCAATACACCGGCATGTTTGCATAACCTATGAACAGTGCATTTTAATAGTGATAATGATAGAAAGTATATTTTCTGATAGAGAAATTGTTAAAAAACATATTGATACCATTTTTCTCAAAGATACTGTTCGTCACTCCAAGATGGCCGCCAAAACAGTATGTTGTATTCAATTTGTTCTGATTTAGCCTATTGCTGACAATGAAGATATTTCCCATTAGCATGTCATTTTCATGGAAATTGAGACTAATATTATCCTTCATTTTGTATTATTGATCAAACCAGCAGAGCATATTTTAAAATTGGGACAATTGGAGCTACATTTCCTGGAGCCCCACATTTAAAATGGCCGCCAACACAATTTTGTACAGCATAAAATGAAATATCTCTGTAATCAGACGAACAAAACCTACAAGATGTCTTTTTACAGTTTTTGGTAATTTTCGGTAGTACATTCTCATCAAAATGCGTATATTTTGGTCTAGGCCTTCAAATTCAAGATCTGCCATATTGGAAAACTGAACAAAATAAATGTTTCTGTAGTCAGATAAGGTCAAAATATAAATTGTATCAGGTTTACTCACTAATTGTTACATGGTATGTGGCAATTTAGAGTTGAGTTAATCATACTTTTATTATAAAGATGGCATCTACACATTGATAAAACTTATAATAAAATATGTATGCGGAAATAGCTGACACACCATGTGTTACCATTAATTTCAGCATGGCAATCCTTAGAAATGGTAACTTTCTAACTTTTAGCACCACATTTTAAGAAATGCTCTCTCCACCCTTCCGAATCATAAATCATTGATATATCTTGCAAAGTATCTAATGATTGAGTGTTGTATATAACGGCCTATCTAAGGTCGTTTAAGGCCGAACCAACGGGGTCCATCCCATATTTAACCTATATGCACTGGGGTAAATACCAAAATCAGAACTAACTATTTACATCAAGCAAAAACTCAGCCATAAAATTAGAATGATGTAAATGAGGTCTAAACCAGCCCAAACTCCCCCCCCCCCCCCCAACTGAACTTGTCACATTGAATACAACTCGGCTACAAGATAAATAATTGGGGGGAGGGGTGAGGGGGGGGTGGGGGACTCTCGACTCATTACCATGAATACAAGTCAGCTGCACAAGTCAGCCCCCCCCCACCCCCCACCATTTAATAATTATTGTGCAGCTGACTTGTGTGCATGGTAATAAGTCGAGAGGGAGGAATATCAGCTGGCCGAATGTCCCCCGCCCATAATACTTATTGTGCAGGTGAGTCGTGTACATCGTAAAAAGTTGAGAGAAGGGGGGGGGAATATGGGCCGGCCCAAAGCCCCCCCCCCCACCTAATACTTATTGTGCAGCTGATTTGTGTGCGTGTTAACCAGTTGAGAGGGGTGAATAAATATGGGCCCAAACTCCCCCCCCCCCCCCTCCACCACTTAATAATTATTGTGCAGCTGACTTGTGTGCATGTTAATGAGTCTAGAGGGAGGAATATGAGCTGGCCGAATGTCCCCCGCCCCTAATACTTATTGTGCAGGTGAGTTGTGTACTATTCTTAGGAAATTACTTATGAAAATGAACAAAATACATTTATAATTACACCCAATGTAGCAGCTGTGTAAGTACCCATTAGTTGACTACATTGGAACTGACCCTGTAAAATTCCAGAATTTCCATATTTGATAAGTAGAATAGGGGGGGGGGGGGGGGGGGGGAGGTGTTTGGGCCGGCCCATAATCCCCCCCCCCCCTGTGGACATGCACACATCAGCGGCAAGATAATTATTAGGTGGGATGGGGGTAGGACTTTGAATAATAATACAATAATCCACCCCACCCCTCTGAACTCATCACCATAACTACAAATCAGATGCAAGATAAGTAGTGGGGGTGGGGAGTTTGGACCGGCCCATAATCCCCCCCCCCCCCTCAACTCGTCAACATGCACACAAATCAGCTGCAAGTATTAGGTGAGGGTGGGGGGACTTTGGGATGGTCCATACCCACCCTCAAAACTTGTAACCATAAATACAAATCAGATAAGTAGTACAGGGAGGGGGGGGGGACTTTGGGCTGGCCCATAATCCCCCCCCTCCCACTCTCAATTCGTCAACATGCACACACATCAGCGGCAAGATAATTATTAGGTGGGGTGGGGGGAGGACCTTGAATAATAATACAATAATCCACCCCTCCCCCCTCTGAACTCGTCACCATCAATACAATAATAAGTAGGGGGGAGGGGCAGTTACTTCCTTATTTCGTTTGGAGAAAAAAAATTAGGTGGGGGGGGGGGGATTTCAGACTGGTGGGGGGGAAAGTTGACTAGTTGAAAGTCCCCCGGGGGGGAGTACAGGCCGGCCCAAAGTCCCCCCAGGGGGGATTTTAGGCTAGCCCAAACTCCCCCCCGGGGGGACTTTAGACGGGGGGATTACTGACCATTACACCGGGAGGCGAATATGTCGCTGTAACGTGTGCCATTGTACAGAATCCTGACTGTATTAAATAATAAAAATACATTTTTAAAAATACATCAAGTATGGAACACATGGCATGAGTAAGTGAATTGAAGTGTATGGTAGTTATTTTTCCACTCGCCCAGCTGGGCAAGTAAAAATACAAAGTACTTGCCCAGGTCTAAAAAGTTACTTGACCGGTTTAAAAAATAAAATAAAATGCTATTTGTAATGTTGCATCTTATTTAAAAAAAGAAGCTTGTACATATATATGATCATCATTAACAAAACGGATAAGACATATTCACTATTATTGTTATTTATATAAACTTTGTCGGGTTTTTTCTTCAAAAACGATTATTTTAGCAGTCGAATTTGCTCTGAGGCTTGCACGCTTCTTATTTTCTATAAGCGTTGAGTGACATATATTTTGTTTTATTTATAGTGGCTATGTTTGCATGCGCTGTGCGCTGCCTGAATTACTAAATTCAATGGTTTCGGACCCGGCGCCGACCGTTACGTCCCAAGCCGTTATGTTTGGCGTCTGAAATTCGCGTTAACCCAACTGTCTACGAGACGATATATGTGACCGCGTATGATAATACACACACTAGTCTATACTCGCAGTCATATTATTTGTTAGCCTGGCCGTGTATAGCGGACAAATAATGCGTGAATTAAATTTGTCCGATATGCACCGTGTTCAAAATCGCTAGCGATTCTACCCGTAACCGTGTACATAGACACTGCTTGAATCTTACTTCCGGCAAACTGATGTAAACTGTAAACAACAAATTGTCGCTGAATTAATACCATTTGTTGGCCGTTATCGATGGAATTAATTGGCAATTTCTTCAGAAAAAAAAATCCTGACCAAATTTTTCACTCGCCAAACTGTGAAATTTCAACCCTCCTTACACATTAATTGCCTGAAATTAGAAATGATCAATCCAATAGACTTATAGTTAATGTTTTATAAATTATAGCCACAGTGTCAGCGATTTGAAACTTTGATTTGATTATAGTTTAATATTGTGCAAAATAATATATTTATGCCGATTTGCGCTCCATTGTGTTGTTCACGTATTTAAACCATTGCTGTGCTGTAATATTGTGAGTATATAGCGGCCATTTTCATTTTATTTTCTATAAATAATAATTATTTGCATCTGAACTGCTATTCAAATGTTGTAATAGGTCAACAAAAGCGAATTAGTCTGGTTTGACATCTTAATTTAATTGAATGACGCATTAAAGTAGAAAAACAAGGCAAGATATTAGTAGTTGGTGGCCATTTTTCTCAATTTCCTCAAGGGTGTGAAGGTGTCACCATTCGGATTCTCAATGAGTATATGTCATACAATAATATGGAGAAAAAAACTTTGTGTGGACGGTAATTTTGACTTTAGCCACTTTCTTCCAGAGTCAAGACTATCTGTTTTGTTGGACATTTTTCTATTTCCAGGGCCCAGTTGTTCAAAACACCAGTTAGCTTAACGGACTGTTAAATCCTTAACGGACTGTTAAATCCTTAACTGAATGGTTAAAATCTCTGTTAAAACAGAGATTTTAACCATTCAGTTAAGGATTTAACAGTCCGTTAAGCTAACGGATGTTTTGAACAACCGGGCCCAGGCAATTAAGAGCAACAAAATGACTTTTAAAGGTACATGCCCACTCATTAGGCACAAAATGTTGTTTATAGGAATTAAAACAGTGTATAAATAATTGTGTCACTATTCCACCACGAGTGACCGCTATACAGATATAATCAGTCAGTAATATTTATTTTACTGATGGTGACGCGAGTTGGTATCAGGCTACTTTGATATGCAAATGAGGCATGATATTTTTTAATTATTTATACTAATTAAATGTGTCACCTGAAAAAAATAATATTTTCGACAGATTATAAAGTATGATCATTGCACATCAAAAAATAAATACAGAGAATAAATAGTAATGTCCGTTAACATTTTAAGGAAACACGGTTATCACCCCTGATATCAGTGTGGAATTTACGTCTGATATGAAATGTATATTGTTACATGGTTTCCGTTGTTTGCACATATGTGCAAACATATAGCGCGTGCTGTTTGCATATGGCTTTAGGCAATGCTCATTCCGGGGCTGCGCGTAGACCAAGTGCGTTCATGACGTCACTACGCTGAAGTGCCTTCATGACGTTCATGACGCGGCCCCGGAATATGAACACAAAAAATTATCTACGTGAATGGGACGATTTATAAAAGGTACTGAAAATACTGAATATAATGCTCAAATTACATCAGTTTTTTGTTGGAAATGTAACAATAACGTTTGATCATGTCCAGCCATGTGCAAACGTTTGCTGTGGCACTCGGGAACTGTTTGAACCCGCGGCCTGCGGCCTTGGGTTCAAACAGTTCCCTCGGGCCACAGCAAACGATTGCACACGACTGGACATGATCAAACCTTATAATAATGCCAATCAATACGTGGGGTAATGGTGAATGAATGTTTGTTTTGCCAGAAAATGTCTCAGATGATATAAAGAACATTTAGTGCCTACTGAGTGAGCATGTACCATTAATACACTCATGCAAGTGAGTTGTCTCATAAACCTACCAAACATAGATATTGTTTATAAAAATTGTCTATTTCGTGCTTATTACAAACTCATAAGACATATCTGTCATCACCATGCATTGAAGCTGTACTGGTCACCAAACAGGTTTTCTGTAAAAAGCTAATTTGTGTATCTATTATTACATTAGTGTATTATGATTTCTATTAATACACTGAGAGGCGCCCATTTTATGAAATAAATATGTTACTGAGCTTGGAAAATCACATGTAAGTTCCCTCATCAGTGTTAGAATTTGTTGGTTTGACATAAAATTCCAACATCAATGGTGCCCCGGAAGTTGTTCTAAGGGAAGTTACTCTGTGGCCTATTTATACGACTAAGACTCTATATCATCTCAACTGACATCTGGAAGCGGCAGGCAATCCTCGGAATCGTTGGGGCATTTGTAGAGAGCCAGTACGTCTTCCAGGGACGCTGCACTCCGGTTGGCCTTGCCAATGTCTCGGTCACCGTACACTACCGTTATTACAATCGCCAGGTACACCACATACACGCCTATTAGAAGATCAAGTGAAACCGAGTCATACTGATGGAATGGCGAACAGTGCAGATCCTGATCTACACTGATCGCAAAACCCATAAGTTGTGTTCAATCTCGGCCAATCAAACTGGATCTAAACCGTTTGCAAACATCACAAAAAGAGGTCTGTAGTGTTGAAAGGGTTAAACTCTGAGGGCTTTTCCAGAATTTTTGGTATGGGGGGGTGTTGGACGGCACCCGATTTAAATTTGGATGGGTGGTGGGGTGTTCCAACAAATTAATTTTGTGCATGGTGGGGTTTTCCAAAAAATGAATTTTGTGCATGGGGTTTTTCAAAAAATGAATTTTGTGCATGGTGGGGTTTTCTAAAATTGAATTGTGTGCATCGTGGGTCTATCTTCCTAGCGTGAAATAAATCAAGGTGGCTATTTAGCAGGTGAAATAAATAAAATAAATATGGGGTCAGAATAAATAAATAAAAAAAAATAGTTTTCGTCGTATTTGATTTAAATCGTCCCCGGGTCCGAGTTGATGGTATCTTTTTTTCGGAATTACGCTGGTTTCGCTACCTACGTGTTCGCTATCTGTACATTTCGCACCTCGTACACTTTCGTGGGTATCAAAATCTCCTTAGGGAAAGGTGCAAACCTCTAGGCGCGAAATTGCAGGGTAGCGAATCCTCCGTCAGCCTCTTTCTGTTTCCACAAGCGCACTATCGTCAAAGCAGCCATGTACAAAAAGTGGAAGTGCCGCGAGGTGGCGAATTGCGGCGAGTCACCGTGTTACTACTTTGTACATGGACAAAGCTGGTTAGGGACAGTTCATTTTGTTTACTCGCCGCGAACGAAAGTAAATTTTACACCTCGGACCCGGGGACGATTTAAATCAAATACGACAAAATCTATTTTTTTTTAAATTTATTCTGACCCCATATGTATTCGTTTTTTCCAGTTCACAACCTTAAAATTAATTTCTATGTCACGAAAGAACGATAATTAGCATTCCTTCAAGGCTTCCAAACGTAATGTAATTGTAGTAAATGTCGTTTTTTTCCCGCCGATGTGTGTTCATCTAAGGGATGCTAATTTTCGTTTCTTCGCAGACGCAGTGTAGAAACGAATTCCGTTTCTTCTTGTCTATGGCTCCAAGACGAAAAAACTTGAAGTCACTGTGTAAAAAATGTATATAATACGGCATTATAATCACGTTTTCGTCTCATCGTGTCGACATGCTAAGAAACGAATATTTAGAGAAATAAATTCACGTTCCTTCACGTTCCTTCACGTTCCTTCACGTTCCTTCACTCACGTTCCTTCACTCACGTTCCTTCACGGGGTGGAAAAGAACTTTAAGGTTCTTAATTATCGTTTATCCGCGTTTTATCCGCGTATAAACGAAGGAAAAAAGTGAAAGTGAATGGCTTAACGTCCCAGCAACAGCTAAGGTCATATAGAGACGGGAACACAGTTAGTCTCATCCGACAGACCAGTGGGATGGAAATACTATGAATATACTATGAAAGTACAATGTATATCTTTGATGTATTTATAAGGCGATGTTTGAACCCACAACCTCCAGATTGGAAGTCAGATGTTCTACCACTAGGCCACAACCCATCCCTTATAAAAGAAGGAAAGAAATGCCCCTAACGAGCGGCCATACATACTTAGAATAACATAACAGCTGATGTAACGGCGGTAAACTGAAATGGTGTACGTGACAATTGACATTTACGTTCCAACAAGATTTTTACGGTGTGTAATCGATCGTATTTCCTCTCCACCCGACTCGAGAAACACAAATTAAATCGTTTATTTCTGAATGTGTCAAACGTTTGCCCGGTCTAACAGTTTCCCCAATGACTATGGGCTAGGTTCGACATTTCATTCCATGTCACATCGCCGGTTTTCGGTGATAATACTGTCAACAATTAAAAATACGCACGGACACCCGGGTGTCATTGTGATAACTATGTATCGCTTTCCGCAAGCGGGCTCGACAACAATGCTATTATTCGTACAAAATATAAATGGTGTTGTCTTAGGAGACTATTCTCATGTGCTGTTAAAACATGTGTTATTATTAAGAAATCAATCAAATGTGACAAAAAGCATCAATATGTTTTTTTACAAAACATTAGAAAGAATCATCTAAGGAGACGATTCTCATGTGTTGCCAAACCTATTTTATTAAGAAATCAACAAATGTGAAAAGAAAACATGAATACATTGGTACTGTTTTACAAAGCCATATTTGGACAAAATAGGAGAATCGTCTTTGGAGACGATTCTCATGTGCAGCCAACTCTTGCTTTATCAAGAGATCAAACCCGTGAAAATGCACTATGTCAAGCTAATGCGTAAATATCAATTTATTTGCGATGCGATGACGTGAACGACTATATAGCGTGGCTTAGATACGTTTGTTCCCGCCGAATTCTACAGTCACAATTTGCACGTGAAACTGGATTACCGACAGATGATTGTAAACACCCAGACTGAAAATGATATGTCGCAAGTGTGCTAGTTGGGGGGAGGGGGGACAGGAGTATTATTTATGTATCCACGCGATATTGAATACAATCGAATATCACGTTTTCGCCTTGTGATTTCGCCGTCTCGCGATTTGTTCTCGCGTTTTCGCAATCTTGTGTATAGGTCAACGATGCGATGCAGTAACCAATAACATGTATCATATATGTTTTTTTCTTCAATAAACATGTATTGGCAGTACATTAGATAGGAGACGATTGTCATGTTTTGTCAAATTCTGTTTTAGTTGTCAAGAAATACTGAAGTTTGTCCACATTTGCTCTATTTCTTAATAAAAACATGTTTTGGCAGCACACGAGAATCGTCTCCTAATACAACGTGTACGTGTCCTGTTAAGGAAATGTGACAACCTCGTTTTTTCGTGATTTCTCGCATAGGTTGAGATCGCGATCACGCTTCGAGACGAAAACGCGAGATTCTATCAATCTCGCTATTTCGCAACCTCGCCGCGCTATCGCACGTTTTTGATTCGCTATCTCGTATGACTGTTGGAAGTATGGTCTACACACACGCATGCGCAATTTCAACACGCATGCTTTCGACACATGTATGAGCAAAATAAACTCGAATTTTCTGTATGTAACGCCGAGATAGTCGCCCTAATATGTTAGACAGAAAAATCGGGTTGGAGCCAAACTTATTTTCAAAAGCGGAAGGCGAGATCGAGAGACGATTCTCATGTTTTGTTGTTGAGAAATATATATATATATTACATCCCCCCCCCCTGCTACATACGGGCCTGCTGTAACCTAACCTGTCGACTATCCGCTGATCATTATGATGTACGATCGGGGTCAAAACTAAACTTACAGGTGCAGCTATAAAAATATACAGGTGCAGCTGTAAAGAATACAGCTGCACCTGTAAAAATACAGCTGTAAAAAATACAGCTGCACCTGTAAAAATACAGCTGTAAAAAATACAGCTGCACCTGTAAAAATACAGCTGCACCTGTTAGGGCCGTAGCCAGAGGTAAAAATCTACCGAGGCAAATCTTATGAAACGTGTATCCAGTGGGAGCGGGTAGCACGACCCGCATCATAAAAAAAAAATTGGCAAAATTTCTACCGAGGCAGCGCCTCAACGTGGCTACGGCCCTGCCTGTACGTTCGTACACCATAGATCATGTCGCTATTGTGTATTATTTTGAGTTGGCTGACGGACGAGTTCGTCGAAGGGTGAAACGGAGGTCGGTCATATAATCAAATACATGTAATAACAGGACCGATGCGATTTCTAATTACCTCTAACGTAATAATCGCACTTTCCATTTTCTGATATATTGGCAATATATTTAAAATAATTTTGATAATAAATAATAATGGAGGTTGGGGGTCAAAGAAATAACTCAATTGTATGGATGTGGGGAGTGGGGGGGGGGGGGCAATACAATAATTATAAATTAATAATTATGGGGGTTGGGGCAAACGAAAATAATTCAATTGTGTGGGTGGTGGGGTGAAGCGATAATTCAAAAGCAGGGTGGGTGGTGGGGTGAAGCAATAATTCAAAAGCATGGGTGGTGGGGTGAAGCAATAATTCAAAAGCATGGGTGGTGGGGTGAAGCGATAATTCAAAAGCATGGGTGGTGGGGTGAAGCAATAATTCAAAAGCATGGATGGTGGGGTATGCAAATTATTTTTTTACATGGGTGGTGGGTCAAAAAAAAAAATGCCTTCCAAACCCCCCCCCATACCATTAATGCTGGAAAAGCCCTGAGCAAGTATTGCTTTCTCATGCTCAAAATCAGGAACTTTGATTGTTCGAAGCCAAATTGTGCTCAATCTCGGCCAATCAAACTGCCTGAATTTGGAGAACATCCTCAAAATGTTTTATAAACATGGGCCATGATCATTACCAGGCCGCAGGAGTGTGCTAGCACATCATGACGTACACATGTTCCCAATACAATAAGCCATATTTCAGTCTCCGCGAAAATGCCAATATTTTACAGGACATTAGGTCTGGTAAACTTAACAAAACCGGACAAAAAAAAATACACTGATTTTGTGTGATATTTAAGAGCTGTTTTTAAGTATATCAGTCATATAAGAAAAGCTAGCTAGCACCAGAAGTGCATACCAAAGGAAGGTGATTTCATTGAAGCTAAGAATAGATAAGTAAAAAATAAGGAAAAACATATTTTTTTATAGTCGGACATTTGGTCCGGCGAATTCCGGTTTACCGTCGGACCGGCGGCAATTTTAACGAACATGTTCGACGGACCGACAACTTTCGCGGAAACTGCATATTTCTCCAGTTGTAGTCAAAAGTGAAAGGACCTTAGAATGTGGGAACCAAAAAGTGTTGTCTGCTGTTGTTTCACATTTTGTCTTCTTTTTTAGGAAAACGTGATTTGACAGCACTTGATTGAAATGATTCTTAAGTGCTATCAAACCAGTGTTTAAAAGTATTTTTTTGGTTGAAAATAACAAATAAACCTAGCACAAAATGAATTCAGCATTGTAACGGTTAACGTTCCAGCAACAGTTAAGGTCAAATAGTGATGAGACCTCTATTTTAAGTCTCTGTCGAAAGACCAGTGGCAAGGAAATACAATGAAAGTATTTTGTCACACTGATGGCAGGGATTGAACCTACAACAGGGATTCCGCTGGTGATCGCCACTTTCGCAATTGGCGATAAAAATAAACAATTGGCGATTAAAAATTACAATTTTCGAAAAAATATATAAAAAATTGAAATTTTTTATCGCCACTTGTTTTATTGTTTTTGAAGTGGCGATTTTTTTATTTTCCCCATCGGAATCCCTGCTACAACCTCAGACAATGAAGTCCAATCCTCTACCTACTGAGCCATTCACAGTTGCAGTCAATTTGAATTAATTTAATGGTGTTTAACGGCCTGCCAACAGCTACGGTCATTTTAGGCCAGGTTAACAGGGTCAAAGACAATATTTAACCTGTTAACTTGTGATAGGGGGGAAATCCCAAAATCAGAAGTGAATATTTTCATAAAAAATATATATTCAGTCCGGAAATTAGAATAACTTGACTGGCTGGATGCAAGGTCACAACACCAGTCACTTAGCCCAAAAGTAATAGGATTAGTACTAATATTATTACTTTTATAATGGGTATAACTGGATTCAACTCTCACATACCAGAAAAAAATGTACCTGTATCAGTAGCCGATTTCACCAAAATCGCTAAGCGTACTTATCTAGCTAAGTGTACTTTGAGGTATTAACCATTTATATTTCCCCGAAATGCATTATTTCACATAGAACTAACAACTGCATATATTTGATGATTAAAGTATACATTTTTATTACACTGAATTTATTACATTATCACAGCCAAAATGGCTGTGATAATGAAATAAATTCAGTATAATAACAAGTAACGAGGCAAAGCCACGAAGGCCAGGTTTTTTCCAAGCATAGACACTTGGATAACATAATTATACCCACTTTTTGTAGACTAGATGGCCGTGGCCTGCATGTCGCGCCTTGGGGCGAGGCATGGACACTAAAAAAATAGACATAGTAGATGGAAAAACTTTAACGAAAAAACTTTAACCGGACACACAGACGTACGGACGGACGTATGCCAAAATGCCGACGATATCACGCTTTCCGCAAACGGGCGCGACAATGATGATAAACACCCATGTGAAGTATCAAGGTAATGGGTGAAGCAGTTGCAGAGATATAGTGCACAAAAAAACTTTAACAAAAAAATTCAAAGTAATTTGACCTTGACATTGGGCACAGGGGCCGCACGGTTGGGGGGTAGAATGAAAATATGGATGATGATAAACACCCATGTGAAGTTTCAAGGTAATGGGCGAAGCAGTTGCAGAGATATAGTATAACGAAAAACTTTTAACCAAAAAACTTTAACCAGACGTACGTTAAAAAGTTAACGTTGAAAATGGCTAAGTCAATTATGTAGAAATAATAGGTGAAGATAAAAAAAATGGTCACATGTTGAATAGTTGTATGTCGTAGGCACCCCTTGGTTATGAAGCTGTGAAAGTTTGGTGGTCCTAGGTGGTACAGTACCAAAGAAATGGACTCCCAACACGAAAACTTAATTGATTGTGGACGCCGCCCGCCGCCCGAGCCGCCGCCCGCCGCCCGCCCGGCTTTCGCCAATCCAATAGCCGGGATTTTTAAAAAAAAAACCTGGCTAAAAATTAATAAATTTATCCTTAAATTGAAAATTTCTCCCTCAAAGTGTACTTAGCCAGATAAGTATACTTTGTAATTATGGTGAAAACCTATGTCCCTGAGGGTTATGTTCATGGCTAAGTACACTTTATGCCGATGTCCCTGAGGGTTATGTTCATGGCTAAGTCCACTTTATACCTTTACCGATGTCTAAGTCTTTCCCTGCTGGAGGGAGTTATGTTCATGCCCTAAGCACACTTTAAGTCCTGAGGGTTATGTCATGGCTAAGCACACTTTATACCGAGTCCTGAGGGTTATGTTATGTAAGTCGACTTTATACAATTGATGACCCTGAGGGGTTATGTTCATGGTAAGTACACTTTATACCGATGTCCCTGAGGGTTATGTTCATGGCTAAGCACACTTTATACGATGAAGGGTCCCTGAGGGTTTATGTCTGGCTAAGTAGACTTTATACCGATTTGCCCTTGAGCGGTTATGTTCCCTGCTAAGTACCCTTTTATTACCGATGTCCCTGAGGGTTATGTTCATGGCTAAGTACACTTTATATAGATGTCCCTGCGGGTTATGTTCATGGCTAAGTACACTTTATATAGATGTCCCTGAAGGGTTATGTTCATGGCTAAGTACACTTTATATAGATGGTCCTGAGGGATTATATTCATGGTTGGGCTAAGTACACTTTTTATAGATGTCCTGCTGAGGGTTATGTCATGTCTAAGTACACTTTATATTTAGAGTCCCCCTGCGGGTTTATGTGTTCATGGCTAAGTACACTTATATAGATGTCCCTGCCGGGTTATGTTCATGGTTAAGTACACTTTATATAGGGGGGGGGGGCACCCCCCCCCCCGGGGGGGGGGATTGTCCCGGGGTTCAAGTATTCATTTGGCTAGGGTACACTATATTAGATGTCCCTGAGGGATATGTTCATGGCTAAGTACACTTACCGATGTCCCTGAGGGTTAGATGTCAGATAACATGGCTTTAGTCCACTACCGATGTCCCTGAGGGTTATGTTCATGGTTAAGTACACTTTATACCGATGCCCTGAGTTATGTTCTTGCAGGGTGCATGGCACTAGTATTTCATAAAACGATGTCCCTGAGGGTTATGTTCATGGCTAAGTACACTTTATACCGATGTCCCTGAGGGTTATGTTCATGGTTAAGTACACTTCATACCGATGTCCCTGAGGGTTATGTTCATGGCTAAGTACACTTTATACCGATGTCCCTGAGGGTTATGTTCCCATTGGCGGCTAAGACACTATAAGATACGTGTCCCTGAGGGTTAGGTAAGTTCATGGCTAAAGTACACTTTCATACCGATGTCCCTGAGGGTTATGTTCATGGTAGTACTTTATACCGAGTTCCCTGAGGGTTATGTTCATGGTTAAGTACACTCAATCCGATGTCCTGAGGGTTATGTTCATGGTTAAGTATTATCATGCTAGGGTATATAACGATGTCCCTGAGGGTTATGTTCATGGCTAAGTACACTTCCGATGTCCCTGTTATGTTCATGGTAAGTACACTTTATAGATCCCTGTTATGTTCATGCAGTACACTCATACGATGTCCCTGAGGGTTATTCTGTAGTACACTTATATAGATGTCCCATGTAGGGTATGATTCATGGCTAAGTACACTTTATATAGATGTCCCTGAGGGTTATGTTCATGGCTAAGTACACTTTATATAGATGTCCCTGAGGGTTATGTTCATGGCTAAGTACACTTTATATAGATGTCCCTGAGGGTTATGTTCATGGCTAAGTACACTTTATATAGATGTCCCTGAGGGTTATGTTCATGGCTAAGTACACTTTATATAGATGTCCCTGAGGGTTATGTTCATGGCTAAGTACACTTTATATAGATGTCCTGGGTTATTACATGCCTGTTACTGGTAAGTACACTTTATACCGATGTCCCTGAGGGTTATGTTCATGGCTAAGTACACTTTATACCGATGTCCCTGAGGGTTATGTTCATGGCTAAGTACACTTTATATAGATGTCCCTGAGGGTTATGTTCATGGCTAAGTACACTTTATACCGATGCCCTAGGGTTATAATTCATGGCTAGGGTTAGTTCATAATATTTACCGATGTCCCTGAGGGTTATGTTCATGGCTAAGTACACTTTATACCGATGTCCCTGAGGGTTATGTTCATGGCTAAGTACACTTCATACCGATGTCCTGAGGGAGGGTAAGTATTCATGGCCTAAGTTTACTCTTTATATAGATGTCCCTGAGGGTTATGTTCATGGCTAAGTACACTTTATACCGATGTCCCTGAGGGTTATGTTCAGGACACTTTATACCTATGTCCCTGAGGGTCATGTTCATGAGCCATTCGATGTGTAGTCGTTCTTTGATCTGAGAAATGAGTCTCTGTGACAATGGCTCCATGGTGGGTTTGTGGGTGTCGCCCGTGTCACCCATCGTGTGCAGGTATTGCTCATCATTGTCTGAAACGTCGCACACATCAGGCTATAGCATTTAAATGGGCGAAACATATATGTTACCTGGGAGATACAGTTTCATATAATGAATGAAACCTGAACCAACAGATACCCCAAACAACACTGATTAGCACAATGAGAAAAATATTTGGAAATAAACTAGCATCTACATTTATGTCAATATGGTCGATATCTCAGCATCATGGTTGTAATTATTGGAGGCAATATATCTGCCTTAAAGAAGACACAAAAACAGTAAAGTAATTTCCAATCATGAAATCGGTCATTTATGATGAAATAACTAAAGTGGGGGCATGAGATAAAACTGTTAGCCTGTTATTGGCGATTTCTTTTGTGTGTGTTTTTTTGGTTACCAGATAGTTTGAAACATTCACCGTTATCTGTTAATATTGGCCCAGTTATTTATTAACCGTTATTTACACATTCTATTTCTGTTCTACTGCTAGTTGACTCCTCCCACTAGCCCCTCCCCGTACCCCCATCATAACACCAAGATATGTGGCTGTAACTGGAGGGTTATATACGCAATAACTCAAGTTCTACTTCACCGCTCGTAACCAAATTCGGTGTACATGTTTATCACGGCAAGACGAAGAAGCCTATTGATTTTGAAAATTTTCCGATGACTTATCTCCCCTTGGCGGCCATTTTTAATTTTCGCACTCTGTATCCTTGTCCAAGCAATAACTCAAGTTCTACTTGACCGATCGAAACCAAATTCGGTATACATGTTTATCACGGCAAGACGAAGAAGCCTATAATTTCCGATGACTTATCTCCCCTTGGCGGCCATTTTTAATTTTCTGACTCCGTATCCTTTGTCCACTCCAGTTTGCACAGTTTGCACAGTTTGCGATTCCATCAATGAAACACCCATCATGCTTCTAACAAGGAATATAGATTGTTGTCAGGCTCAAGAGTGTGCTATTTGACCAAGAGCTACACTGGTCACAAATCCCATAAGCTCCATTTCTCCAGTCATAGCCACATACAGTCTACACTCATTTATTATATAGGAAAACATGTACTTGGGACCGAGAATTTGACTTATCGGTAGAGTTATCAGTAGTTCGACTTTGAGTTTGAGGTAATGAGTGTAGATGTACATATATAATTACTTACCTAGTCCCATCTCCGGGCCATAGTCATCAAACTCGACGGCCTTCTTAAAGACAAGTGTGATGATGACGGCCATCACGACTATCTTCAGCGGCTGTGTGATGAGCGCCCCCTGGGTGAATCCCGTGAAGAAGGAAACGAGCCAGCTGACGCTGTGATCGTAGCCGTACTTGAGGCCGTACAACATCGTGAAATACGAGGCCACGAGGGACAGCAATATCACCACGAACCACGCGATGTACAGGCACCACCACGGCAGGCTGAAAGTGAAAGTAAATAGGTTTAACGTCCCAGCAACAACTTAGGTCATACAGAGACCGGGACCACAGGTTCTCATCCACTTCCGGTATTGAAGTCCAATGCCATATCCCCTAGGCCACGGCCCATCCCTAGAGAGGATTGAACTCACAACCTCCGGCATTGCAATCCAATGTCATATCCCCTACGCCATGGCCCATCCCCGTGTAATGACAAGGGGTATTAAATATCATAAAACACTAGTGAGATAAATATTTTGTACATTTCAGCCAGTAGCTTACAGCAATCTAACAGTGAATTACACCACTCGGCAACAGTCGTTTACACCACTTTTGTGCTTACCATATATTGAGAAATTACGTCAGTAACGTCGCAATGACGTGTTTCATCATGTTCCCGGACACACCCTCTGAATCGCGAGACAGTTGCCGTCACTACGGCCCACCTCCAAAAATTAAGTCGCATATCTGTTGGCCATATTTTACGCATGAGGTGAACTAATTATCTTGAAATAATGCCCTCGTGATTGGGTCCTACCACTCAACAAACGAGTGAGAATAGCGAACAGTTTGTTTAGCGTTAGGACCCAATCAGTCGTGAATTATTTCACGATAATCAGTTCATCTGGTTAAATAAACGGTATATAAATGGGACCACTACTGAAAATACAGCAGGTGATCAGTACAGCTTCAATGCCTGATGCTGTGTTTAGTTACCCTGATAAACATTTGATTGTTGTAGTAAAAAAAACAATAATGAGTGATTTTCCGTCACATGTATACAAATAAAAAACAAGAAATAGAAAAGTATTCAGTGGCCTTCGGCTGTTGAACATGGGTCGTACTGGCAGTCTTGATAAAAAGAAGACAAAACAAACATTTTTGCCTTACAAAGTGAACATAAGTCCTTAGTGACCTTACCCTTGGGCGGTCGGACGTGGGTCGTATGCAAAACAAAGCACCATCCCCAGACACACATTGTTGCCAGATATTACCAAATTGAACAAGAATTCCGCCACGGAAGTGGTGTCGCGCCTGCCGAGGCATTTAACCGTAACATGATCATGGGCATGTGCTAAAGAAAGCATCACAAAAACCGTCAGAGAAGTGCATGCTTAAAACACAAAAAAGGTCAAGGTTTTAGAATTTTTTTGACATAACTAAATGGCTAAGTGTTTCCGCAACCATGTGAAGGTCAACAAGAGTGCCGAAGGTCACAATATACGCCTGTCGAGGCAAGGCCAGTCAACAAGGGGAGATATTGGTTACGATCCGTAAAGTAGAACTCGACTTATTGAGTGGACAAAGGATACGGAGTCAGAAAATAAAAAATGGCCGCCAAGGGGAGATAAGTCATCGGAAATTATAGGCTTCTTCGTCTTGCCGTGATAAACATGTATACCGAATTTGGTTTCGATCGGTCAAGTAGAACTTGTGTTATTGCTTGGACAAGGATACAGAGTGCGAAAATTAAAAATGGCCGCCAAGGGGAGATAAGCCATCGGAAAATTTTCAAAATCAATAGGCTTCTTCGTCTTGCCGTGATAAACATGTACACCGAATTTGGTTACGAGCGGTGAAGTAGAACTTGAGTTATTGCGTGGACAAGGATACAGAGTGCGAACAATAAAAATGGCCACCAAGGGGAGATAAGTATTGGGAAATTTTTGAAAATCAATAGGCTTCTTCAGCTTGCCGTGATAAACATGTGTACACAATTTTCTTACAATCCGTCAGGTAGAGCTCTAGTTATTGCGTGGAAAAACTGTGCCCACCCGCCCGTACAAGATGAATACATAATACGTCCCGTTTTTTCAAACGGCCGTATAAAAAGGTCAAGGTCATGTTAATGGAGGAATGAGTATGTTCCAATTGCTTACATGTATCAAGTGTCGAACTATTGAAGCAATCCATCAAGTAATATTAATGCTATATGATGATGAAGAAATATGCGTACCGAATGATCACAAGTGTCCAAATATTGCAGTTATACCAAGATGACGAAGCTTGTACAAACTTTTGAACATTTCGGATGACGACGACAGAAAAAGCGACGACTACAATCGCGCCTTCTACTAAAGCAGGCGTGACAAAAATGAAAGGTGTTATTAACGTACGTTCGTACAACACTATATCTCATCTTGCTGGAGATAATGAATCTGGCATTATTGTTTAGGGGCGGGTGGGGATGATATTCAGTAAATGAATTGTATGTTCCATGCATGAAATAATTTAATAGGGCGCAGCAAAGGAATATTTTGACAAGCCAAATCAATTGATAAATATTGTCTAATGTCCAACTTACCATTTAGATTTGGTTTTCCTGACCACGTGGGATGAACCACTTGATTCTATGGACGACAGAGATGGCAACGACAGACTCGAATTGCTCCTTATGAACCTTGATGTTCTCCGTCCACCGCCGCCTACAGTGGAGAAATGAGACACGCCATGTGATTTTGTACCTTCGGACATCTGCGTAACTTCATGAAATACGTTTACAAAATTTACAATATTTTCCGTAAATGGTGTCAAAAGTTGACAGAATTTTCAGAGTACAGTATGTTTATTAAAAAATGAAATGAATGGGGTTTAACGTCCCAGCAACAGCTAAGGTCATAGGGCCGTAGGGTCATAGGGCCGGGACCACAGTTTAAAGTCCCATCCGACAGACGAGTCGGCTGGAAATACTATGAAAGTACTTCAAAGGTTTGGAACTCACAACCTTCAATCAGAGCTCCAGTTAAGATGCGTAATTTGACCAAATATTCGAGGTATTTTTCTTAGTTCTTCACCAAAAATGGCAAGTTATAACCAATTATAACCAATTTCTCAGATGTTAAGTTTTGTAAAGAAACTAACTATGTGACCTAGACCTCGAGATCAGCGGGGATTTGTCACAGCATGATAATAGAGCCTTAGAGGAATACATGCAAAAATTTTACGATGGAAGTTATAACATATTTCTCTGATGTTAAGTTTTGTAAAGAGACTAAGTATGTGACCGTGACCTTGGGATCAGTGGGGTTTAGACGGTTGTGGATTTGGCACAACATGGTAGTAGAGCCTTACAGGAATGCATGTGTAAAATATTAAGCATTGTAGATGAAGGAAATAGTTATAACATATTTCACTGATTTAAGTTTAGTGACGGATGGACAACCTGACTCCAGTATACCCTCACCCTCACAACTCGTTGCGGTAGGTATAACAAGAACTGGCATCATTAAACGAAGCTAATCCCCTTGCTGGCAGCCTTGGTAATCAAAAAATCAAGTCTTCAGTGACCTCGACATTGGGCGGTCGGACATGGGTAGTATGCAAAACAAAGCACCATCCCTAGACACACATTGTGGCCAAATATTATCACAATCGGTGAAGCCGCTGATTAGTTGAGAAAAGAAAAAATTTGGACAAAAACTTTGTCATTTGACCTTGGGGCACAGGGGCCGCATGAGTGCGACACAGAATGAATATATGGATGATGACCAATAAGCATACTGTGTTTCAAGCAAATCTGACAGACGGTTAAAGATAGTAGGTATGTGAAATAACGCAAATTTGGACAAGAATTTAACACAAACTTATAAGTCATTTGACCTTGACCTTGAGCACAGGGGTCGCATGAGTGGGATACAGCATGAATATATGGATGATGACTAATAAGCATATGAAATTTCAAGTCAATGTAACTTAGGACTGCAGAGATGTAAGGTATTTAAAAACTTTAACACAGATTTCGGACGGACAGACAGACGCACAGACTTCGTCATTGTGATCACTGTCTCGCTTTCCGCAAGTGGGCTCGACAAAAATCATATGGCGTGTTACAACTTACGTGTAACTGTCTGCATTATTTGTTGACTAACCGCACTTCCCACTTCCGAAATCCTCTCGAAGTACTTCCTCTGTCTCATGTGCATCGCAGCATCATTGATTCGTGGCTTCTCGCGTACATTCTGGAACAACTGCATGACGAGTAAGTTCAATGGAAACATGAGTAAACTGGTCTCTAACCCAATCATGACAGACTTCACAGATATCACGATCCCCCCGGCTTGCACTTGGTCTTCCGGATCGTCAGTCAAAATCCCGTAAAACATAATATTCGTCAGCATCGTCGTCAGCAGCAGAAACAGGCCACACGTGACGCGTTGAACACGAGTAAACGTACTTCGGGCAGGCTTTGAGAATATACTCAGCCAGAGATGGGAGTCGCGGAAATCGTGCGAGGACTTCGTGAGGAAGTTGTACTTGTTTTTGTATTTCAAGTCTTCCTCTGTCACGGCTTCCATGGATATCTTGGTGCGGAGAATCGAGCCCCGGTCGATGGCGAGCCAGTCCATGTATATAAACGTCCAGACCTTGTCCTGACGCAGGTCACGAATAATCACATCACTCAGGTACCTGGAAATATAGAGAAAATGAAAAAAAGTGAAATTGAATTGGTTTAACGACGTCCCAGCAACAGCTAAGGTCATATGACCAATAAGCATACAAAGTTTCAAGCAAATCCAACTTATGGTTACAGAGATAGTAAACTTCATTTAACGCAAGTCATTTGACCTTGACCTTGGCCGCATGAGTGGGATAAAGCATGAATATATGGATGATAACTAAAAAGCAGATGAAGTTTCAAGTCAATGTGACTTTAATAGGACTGCAGAGATATAAGGTATTTAAAAACTTTAACACAGATTTCGGACGGACGGACCGGACGGACGTTCCTACAAATGGATACTTATGTGACTAACCTAACCTTTTCCTTTGTTCATCCCTATTGTTCTGTAGCCACATAAACCCATTTTTAGCCACATAAAATCAAAGAACAATAGAATATTACATAACCTATTGTTCTCCTAGCCACATATGTATCCATTTGTAAGCTCGGATGGACGTACTCCCTGAAGTGACGTTGTGGGGTTTGTTGCATGTGGGGTTTTTGGCCATGTCTTTTGGTTTTTTTTGGGTGCCATTTGTGGGGTGCAAGCAATGTTAAAGGTGTTATCTCCCCTATACTAACTTGCTCTCGTTTTCTTATGTCTCCTGCAAGCACTTGTGGGGTATTTGGGTTTGATCAGTGAAGTACAATATGTACTTGTGGGGAAATTTAGTCAGCCATTGTTTGTGGGGTTTGGATGGACGGACGGTTTTGACCATCACCCTCTGGGGTGTCAATTTTTTATTGCTTTTTTGGGCTTTTCAGAAGTGATGGAGTTCACAGCCCTTCCAGCACAGTGAACAAAAATATAGGATTTTTTTCAAAAAAATATAGGACACTATATCTGGCCTACCAACACCCCTTCTAGCCAGCCGCGTTCCACCACAAATCAATTATTTGTGCAAATAAGTAATTTACCTTAACTTATTACATTAAAAAAGGGATTTTTGAAAAACAATTAAGAATGAATTGGCACACATAATAATAATAATAATAATAATAATGACTTTATTTAATGAGGGTAAAACATCAGTTGGTAAATCCAATCTTCCCTGAGGCCCTCTCTAACTACAAAATATACATACTATACAAACATACATACATACTATGTACATTATAAACATGCATAAAAGACTTGTGATTTACAATTTGGTCAAGATTAGACACTCGTGTTTAATAGACAAGCAGAAAGTTTAGAAGTGATGTTGCTGTGCATGGTACCATTGCAAATACAGGTTTTTGAATGATACCAAACTTTGTGCTTGCCTTACCGTATCTGGGAAATTGTTCCAGATTCGAGATCCAGAGGCTAGGGATTTTCGGAATATTTCTCTATGTGGCTTTGGTACATAAAGTAAGCTATTTACAGAAGAACGCAGATTTAGGTTATGAATTTCATGTGTATACCGGTAAGTGAATTTATTTTGGAGATATGTTGGAGAAATTTTATTTAGAGATTTATACATTAAAATAGCCTTTTTATAATCAACCCTTGCATCAAACTGCATCCAGCCAAGCTCTTTGAATAGTGTGGCTGAAGGAGTATAAATATCTTCATTCAGAATTAGCCTTGCCGATCGTTTCTGAAATTTTATTATTTGATTCAATAATTCGTCATTACTGTTTCCCCAGATCGTACAACAGTAATCAAGGTGAGGTAATATATATGCATTAAAGAATAGCTTTCTTGATGGTATGTCTAAGTATTGTTTCACACGACTTAGTAAGTAAAGCAATGAATTGCATTTCTTGACAGTTCTTGTTATTTGTTCAGACCATGACAGTGTGCTATCAATAGTAATACCCAAAAGTCGTTCTTCATTGCTATATTGGATTAATAAATCATTAATTTTTAGATCAGGCTTGTTACAATTAATAGATGCTTGTTTTTGATTTGAAGAAATTAGCATTGCTCTTGTTTTATCAATGTTTATGCACATATGGTTGTCCTTACACCATTTAACAATAGAATCTAAATCCTTATTGAGATCATTTGCAATTGAAACGACTGATCTGCCCATCGCGGTAAGAGTAGTGTCATCGGCAAACATATCGATAAGTGAATTTTCTGCTTGTAATAACAGATCATTAATGTACAGTACAAAAAGTAATGGTCCTAACACAGAGCCCTGTGGAACACCGGAGATAATTGGCTGGGGATTAGATAGTTTACCAGAAATTGAGACTTGTTGTGTGCGATCATGTAAATAAGACTGAAACCAAGATAATGAGTTAGCACTGAATTGATAGCTATGTAATTTCTGTAGCAGTATTTTATGATTTACAAGGTCAAAAGCTTTGGATAGGTCTAGAAAAATTGTTCCAACAACATGATTATTGTCTATTGCAGTAATCCAGTCATCAATAATAGCATTTAAGGCAGTTTCACATGAATGATTACTTCTAAACCCTGATTGTCGCCCATAAATTAGATTAAATTTATTAAGATAAATTAGCATGTGTTCACATACATGTCTTTCAATGATTTTGGACAGAATATGGAGAATAGATACAGGTCTGTAATTGTTTTTGTCATTTTTAGATCCTTTTTTGAATATAGGAGTTATTTTCGCTTTCTTCAGACCATCTGGAAAAGTTCCTGTTGTAATGCTTAGGTTTATTAACTTAGTAAGTGGTTTAGCTATAATAGAGGCACTCAGCTTCAAAAATGTTGCACTGAGGTCATCGAGACCAGTTGCCTTAGTTGAATTTAAAGATAGTAATTGCTTTTCTACAAATTCAATGTTAGTTGGTGGAATTATAAAGTTATTTTGTGGGGATAATTTGCTTCTAGTGTACAAGTCGAGCTTTTCCTGTGAGTAATTTTCAGAATTGTTTGCGTCATTGAACTTTTTATAGACTGAAACAAAAAAATTATTAAAAGTATTAGAAGCCTCTTCTGGATTTAGAATAGGATCACCATTTGCATCATTTATGTACATGCATGAAGTGGGATTCTTTTTAGATTTATTTGTTAGATCATGTAAGTTCTTCCATAATTGTTTAGGATTGTTCTTGCTTTCATTAATAGTTCGAGAGTAGTAGGACTTTTTCGAAGTTTGAATTAATGTTTTTACTTTATTTCGCCAAAGTCTATAATTTTCTATGTCTTTCATTTTGTGAAAATAATCTCTTTTCCTGCAAGACTCCGAAATTTCGACATTGTACCAGTTTGGTCGATGCATGTACTTGACACGTTTCTTGCGTCTTGGTGCATGTTTGTCAAGGACATTGGAAAAACATAGCACAAAGAAATCTAAAGCATCATTTAGGGTCATCATATATGTCCATTACTGACCATGGTTGGGTGGATAAATCTTGTTTGAATGCATGTTCATCAAATTGCTTTGTTTTGCGATATGATATAACATTGTGACAGGAATTTCTTTCTCTATCATTGTGTCGCCTCCTTGTTAAACAGACAGGATAATGATCACTGATAGCATACGTTGGTACAAACACATGTGTAATATTTTCTGGTCTGTTACTGTAGGCATGGTCGATCAATGTTGTTGAACAATCAGTAAACTCGAGTTGGCTCTTTAACCAACTGAGTTAAATTTATGGAACTGGTAGTTGTTAACCACATTTTTTACATAAGCATTTGTACTCGGACTAAGTAGGTGGTTAATATTTATGTCGCCAAGTAGAATGATTTCTTTGTTTTCTAGAAATACCTTTTCTAGAATAACCTCAAATTGGTCTATTCAACTTCGGGTGGCAGACGGTGGCCTATATACATAGCCTAGTAGAATTGGACATTGTTTATCAAGTTTAATTTCCAACCATATAGCCTCTAATCCATCAATCTCCAGATCGAGTCGCCGAGTGCATGGTATCTCTTGTTTTGAGTAGATTACTAAACCACCCCCATGAGTGTTTCTGTCTTTTCGAAAAAGTTGGTAATTTTCAAGATATAGTTCAAAATCATTAAATTCATCATGTAGGAATGTTTCACACATACAAAAAATATCCAAGTTTACTTGCTCATTTAGAAGTATTTTTACTTCATCTAATTTAGAATAAAGGTAATGAATGTTGAGATGCATGATGTTTAGACCTTTTTGTGTAAACCATGACTCGCCGACAACTCCAGCAGATGAATGGCTATTATCGTGGAATGTATGTTCCGATGTATCATTTGAAGAATATTTAGCACCAGTCCATACATTATCTCTCTCACATACATTTTCAAACATACATACATGTACACTGGCCTCAGGGAAAACATTTTGGTCTAATCTACAATGTACATGTGAGGAAATGGGAGTACCGGTAGTTTGAAAAGAAACACATTGTGAGTTACATTTTCCAGTGTCATAATTATCATTCCGTCTTTCACAAACATTGTAATCACTGTGTAAATTCAATTCCTGTTCCTGCACAATGTCACTTAGTTCGGATAGGGTGGTGGGCACCATGGTGGGTAGAATGTCATCCAAGGTGGTATGTTCATGTTGGGTGGTGGCCCGTTCATGTAGGTTGGTGCCATGTTCATGTTGGGTGGTGCCCTGTTCACATTGGGTAGTGGCATGTTGATGTTGGTTAGCGGATTGTAATGCCGGTTTTTCTGGATCACGTTCTGCCTCGCAACACTCCTCCCTGGAAACCTCCCTTGTAGAAAACGTGTATCTCTGATGTGTTGCGATTCCTGTCGATTTACATTAAAAACATTCTGTTCGTTAGTTTCGAATCCTAACACTTCATTCAGCATTTTGCGGATATTGTTTCCCAATATGGTGCCGCCTTTGGGATTTAGATGGACATCATCTCTGTACAGAGATGGGACTGTACTATTTCCAGACACAAAGTCATTGGTATTGTCTAGAAACTGGTAACCCTTTTCAGCACACATCGCTTTCAAGCACTCGTTTGTTTGCTTAATGTTGCGATTCGACAACTTGTCACGGCATTTTGGTAATATTGACGAAACAATGATCTTGGCACGAGGGTTAATCTGAGATGTGGTGTCTGTAAGGTCCTTGTATTGATTGGCTATCTTCACTGGCTCATCGGCATCTGACACATTATTGACACCAGTATGAAACACAAATGCCTTGAAATTGGACATATTTTCCGGATTCTGGTCATTTAAGCTAATGAGAGCAGTTTCAATATCTTTGACACATGCTCCCGATTGTGATTTGATTTTCACATTTAGCTGCTCGTCCGCCATCCTTTTTGTGCTGAGGATACGAGTTACAGAGTCGTCCATCACAAATGCCAGTGGCGTATCTGATGGACGCTGCCTGTTTGGCACCGGCATGTCTCTGTTGTTACATTCACTTGCCCCTGACTGACACGTTTGAGAAGAATGTTCATTATGATTTTGTGCCGCCAGCTGCTCCTTGATTAACCTGATTTCACTCAGCAATTCTTCTTTTAGGTCATTTATGTCATTCTTTGCACTACAGTCATGTTTTTGTTTCTCTTTAGTTAAATCGTTCGCTAGCCTACTTTTCTCATCATTGGCTTTCTTCAATGCTGTTTTTAATTTCTTAATTTCTTCTTCCTGAATGAGTACCTCTGAAGCATACTTTGCTAGCTCGGTTTTTATTTTTTGATTTTCATCAGATTGTTGATCCACTTTTGTTTGTTGTTTTGCATGCATAGTCTTTCCGGTTATGTTTTCGTTTTTCAGTTTTGTATTTTCTTGCTTAAAATTCTTGTTTTCATCACGTAATAACTTTGTCATGGATAATAACTCCCGGATTTGAAGCTGCAACTCCTTATTCTCAACTTTTATCTCACAACTGGAGTCTACACTGGCGCCTGCCTTGTCCGATGCAGTGGCATGATCCGTTGAATTACATGTATTTGGCACTATTGTTTGGTCTCGCAACAACGGTGATGGCACTGGAGTTGATCTACTAGAGTATGGCGTTTTGACAAATTTAATGTCATCATCAACTCCTGGCACAGATTCAGATGTGTATTTTATAAGTGGAGGTTCGTCCTCGTCGGCATTCGAGTTCACATTTTTGTTCACCATTGTGGTCAATGGGCTCCGTAATTTATTCAGCAGTTTGTTAAACATGTTTACTGGACTGTGAGCTAACTTCACACGTGATGGAGGAGTTGCAAATATGTCTTTAGCTGGACGCCGTCTCGGTGTTTCAACTCCAGTGACTATGACGTCAGAATCATCTCCACATGCCCCGTCTGCCAGTCGTTGTGGAACAAAGTGGGTTAAATTCTCAGAAATTTTGCGAAATATAGAATTACGCCATAGTCTACATCCTGCTCCCTGAATGAGAAGCTTTCTATTATTGTAGAGTGTTAATACAACCTTCTTGTCAGCAATGTCTGCATGTGTCTGGGTTCCGTGACCATTTTTGTTGGCTTGAAATGGATACATCCCTTCCAGAAACTGGGTGAATTCAGTATATGTCTCCTGGGTGTAGAACAGAACGGTGATTGCATCACATTTCTGAGAGGCCATGGGATCGTACAGTATGCCATCATTTGTGTCACTATATTGCTTGATTTCATCATCACTGTTGAATCCCTCAAATTCTGCGGAACTTGTTGGACTTGCCATACTGGATATTTTCCATACATGAGTTGAATGTGCTGATCCCACAGAATAAATGGAAAACACTAATTTATATTAAGGAACACAAATTGAAAGCACATTTTAAAGATAATTTTAGCAGCTACACACATTTTTATTTTGTTATTTTGTTGATTTTTTTTGATAAGGATGAAAATTTACACTTTCGTAATTCACGACATAAATTAATTTTGTTGAAATGATGTCAACATCACATTAATAAATACTTATGGATGTCCTTTAAATTGCATGATGAATTTAGTGCAACAAATTTAACAAAAAAGTTCTATTTTAACCAAAGAAAAAGCAACCTTTTGCTTACCCAAAAAAATATATAGGAATTATAGGAATTTTGCCCAAAATATAGGATATTATAGGACATTTTGAAAAAGTCTGAAAAATATAGGAATTATAGGACCGCTGGAAGGGCTGAGTTCAGTAGTATAAAGGGAGTCAAAATGATACCACCTACGGTGGCATCATTTCCACCCCTTTATACTACTCCCACCACCCCCGAAAAAGTACAAATTGGTTAACGAGGAAATTGTTCCCACCACCCCGAAAAATCCAAAATTGGTGTCATAAATACATCATGTTGTTTTCACGTCCAATTGAACAGATAAAACGATAGTCTTAAAAAGGATTTATTTTTATATCGTTGTCATAAATACATCATGTTTTTTCGACAGTAAATTTATGAATTTCTTCTAATAAGTTTCCGATTTAAATGCGTCCTCACGCAATAGTTTATATTCCAACACCCCATTTTTCTCCTCCAATATAGCTAATTTATTTCGCAGATCAGCAACTAATTCTACCAGCTCTAGTCTACCACGTTCACCTGTAGCCACCTGACAGTGTAGTTGCTTATGTCTACAAAGAGTTTGGGCACTAATGAATTTACAAGGGCATCTGGGGCATTGAAATTGCGGGGGGACACAAGGAATTTTTCTACGTCTCGCTAGATGCCTTCGTAGATATTCTTTACGCGTAAACGTCTTACAACAAGTCTCACACTCCATTATATATGTATATGTTTATGTTTATATTCAATTAGAAGTGAAAAAAACATAATGTTTTCAAGACCAATTGAACAGATAAATTTCATAGGTTATACAAAAGTATATTACAGAAAATATGATAACGTCAGAAACTAGAGCAGAAATAGAAAGTTTGAGAAGAGAAGCCGAATCTCTAGGATTACTTATAGTAAACGGTTGAGAGTTAGGGGGTTGACAAATTTTATAAACTCACAAAGAATGAGGCGTTTATGAAGCGGTTTACCCGCGCCCACAAACGAGGAGCCTTTAAAGATATATCCAAAGCGGAGAAGTAGGTACAGAATTCAAAAAGAAAGTATTGCGGGGTTAAGGGCTAGTGTAATCAAACCTTCAAGCACAAATAATTTGTCCCAAATTAGACGCCAAAATAATAATAAGAAAAAATCTATCGTTAGCGCGATAGTGGAAAAAGGTGAAGAAATATTGGGGGCTCACGATGAAACATTGGAAAAGGTAGAAAATGGAAGACGGGTAGTTACATTATCCTTTCGTAAAAACATTAACATTAACGAGTCTGAACGCATGTCTGATAAACTCGCTCCGTATCTAACAACCAATTTTTATTTGAGATATTCATATTCTTACAAGCTAGAACATATGGAGGAAATTAAAAATGGAAAACCTAAAACTATAATATTTCACAAAAATCTCGGTGGTAGCGAACCACTTATCATCAATGAAAACCGTTAAAAAATGGCTGTCAGATAAGGAGCAAACACGAATAATGTCCGATAAAATAGACAGACCAAATACAAAGTGGAAGTTTGTAAGATGGGTAGAGGTTTTTGTAAAGCTAATACAGGGTAGTAGGGGAATAGATTTGGGACTACAATCCAAAGAAGCAGCAGGAGGAGAACTTCCAGAATGGTTGAGGAATAGAAAAGGTATGTATTCTTTAGATAAGTATAATGACGATCTTTGTCTGTTCAGGTGTTCTAGCTATGCACCTTGATAAAAAGATCAGACCTGACAGATGTACAGAAAAGGCGAAAGAAGCTTAGTAAGCAATATTTCGGTAGTAATGTGGTTTCACCAATTTCTTTTTTCAGATCTGAAAAAGGTTGAAGAGTTTTTTAAAATCGGTATAGAAGTATAATCAAACCCACTGAATGTAATGTATGGTGGTTGAAAAAGGTACCAGCGCACTATAAAGGCAATAGGTAATAAACCAATGACAATAGGACTGTTTAATAATCACGCATTTCTGATAAAAAAAACCTTAAAACCTATCTAAAATTTACGCCTGCGATAATTGCAAGCAGAAATTCACGAAAGCGAGTAATATGAAGAGACACGGACCAACATGTATGAGAGGTGAGACAAAAGTAATATGTGATGGTAATTATTTAGAGCACCCGCGTTCGTCGTTCGAGAAAGCGTTTTACCCAAAAGGTTCTAACAGTTATGGGGCGATCGATTGGATGTATTCTGTGGAAAAGCGGGAGGGAATTCACATTCACCACGAACAGTGCGGACACGGAGGTGAAAGATGGATTTTAGGAGCTCAGGTAGATGGATACTGTCCAGAAACCAATACCGTATATCAATATCACGGCTGTTACTGGCACGGGTGTGAGATTCATGCAAAGCATAGAAAAGAAGAACGCGCATCCACTATGAGAAGAGATAAAGTTATTAGAAAAAGCAAAGAATTCAACCTAGTAGTTATGTGGGAATGCGAATTCCAAAGAACGGGTAAAGATATAAAGATCGGTTGTGACACTACTCTTTATCCATATCAGATAGTATACGATTTTGAGGCATATCTCCAGCCAGAAGTTGAAACTACCGGTAATAGTTTAGAGTACGAAGCTGAGCACGTTCCGGCAAGCGTTAGTATAGGAGATAATTTCTCAGGAACAGTAACTCATATTTGTGATAAAGATCCCGCAAAACTTATAGAAAAATTCGTAGAAGATTTGAAAGTCAGGGGAAAAGCTATAAGAGAAGAAGTGTGGTCAAGATATAGGTTTAATACAGAACATTTACGTAAAAACCAAATCGCCAAGATCGAACAGTGGATAGAGCAAGTACCGGTTATAGGTTTTAACAGCAGTAAGTACGATATAAACTTAATAAAGAAATACCTAGTAGGCGAACTGGCATCAACAACAAAGAAAGAAAGTAATGGTCGGAAAACGTGCAAACGCAACAATATTTCTATTTACTCCAGAGTTTAGATTTCTTGATGTAATACTTTATCTAGGACCCGGTGTAAGTTACGATAGTTGGATAAAAGCCTACGAATGCAAAGGACAGAAATCTTTCTTTCCTTATGAGTGGTTCGATTCTCCAGACAAACTGGATTACCCAGGACTACCGGATATAGAGAATTGGTATTCCAAACTATCTGGGAAAATGTTAATTAGACGAAAACAGAATTAAGTAAATGTCGTAGAATTTTCGAAGAAAATAATATGAAAACTTTCAGAGATTGGTTGAAATATTATAACGATTTAGATGTAGCACCATTCCTAGAAGCGGTGGAAAAAATGTGTGAATTTTATAAACACAGAGGTGTGGATATTTTCAAAGATGCGGTAACACTACCTGGAGTAGCTATACAATATTTATTGAGAGGAACCATTAAAGAACAAAAATCTTCAAAGACGGTTATACCAGAGGATGCTCTATATGCACCAAAAGAAGAAACATACGAAATGATGAAGGACGCTCTAGTTGGCGGTCCATCAATAGTATTTACACGATATGCAGAAGCTGGTGTTTCAAATATTAGATCTAATTCCTCATTTGGATCAAATGAAATTAACAAACCTTGCAAGGCTGTTTTGGGGTACGATGCAAACGCGTTATATTTATCTACGTTAAATAAAGAGATGCCGTGTGGGAGAGAAACTATACACCATATAGATACCCCACATAACCCTAAATTTATTAAAAAGTTTTGTAAAAGAGTTTTATCTGGAGACTGGTTTGGGTTTGCGGAGGTGGATATGGAAGTTCCACACAAGTTAAAACATAAGTTTTTCTGAAATGTCCCCAATATTTATAAACAGAGAAGTAGAGGTTGATGAAGTTCCCACAC
Source organism: Conchocele bisecta (assembly GCA_029237695.1). Lineage (NCBI taxonomy): Eukaryota > Metazoa > Mollusca > Bivalvia > Lucinida > Thyasiridae > Conchocele > Conchocele bisecta. The sequence continues at coordinate 65,483,555 of CM055267.1, forward strand.
ATGTTAAAATATTTGGAAGATACTGGAAGAACTAGAGGAAATGGAAGAAAATTGGTGGGATCTATGACCGCCACTAAAGTATTGCTGTACGCGCCACTGTTGAAATGGTATTTAAAACACGGCTAGAAATAACTGGAGTTCATCGTGTTATAGATTATATTAGTGGAAAACCATTCGAATGGTTCGCAAAAGAAGTTACGCCGCAAGACGAACGGGCGATGTAGAACCAAGTAAGAAACCAGTAGCCTGACATAATGAAATTATTAGAAACTCGTGTTGTGGAAAAATGATAGAGGCAACGGAGAGACATTTAAATACGACATATACACAAAACGAAACCTGTGTTGACAGCATTAAGATCTGCATTCTTTGACGATTTGGAAGAGATAGGAGATGCGTACGAAATATCTTCAAGAAAACCCAGGTGTGCGGTAAAGAGACCATTCCATTGTGGAATAGCGGTTTATCAACTAGCTAAATTGAGAATGTTGGAATTTTACTACGAATTTCTAGATAAATACGTAAAAAGAGAAGACTTTGAATTAATACAGATGGATACAGATAGTATGTATATAGGAGTTAGTGGAAAAACGATAGAGGAATTGATTAGACCTAACTTACTAGACGAGTTTGAAACAGAAAAAAATAAATGGTTGGCTTGGGATAAATGGAGCGAAAGAGAGCCCGGACTTTTCAAAATGGAATTTAGCGGAGATAGGGCGATAGCGTTATCTAGTAAGTGTTATTTTATAGAAAAATTTAATTCTATTAATAAAAACTCTGCGAAAGGAATGTCCAAGAGAACTAACAATTTAAATTGGGATAGATATAAACGAGTACTAAGTGAAACTACAGAAGATGGAAAACACATTATAGATGTAGCACAAAATAGAGGATTTAAAATGAAAGACGGCGTTATGAAAACGTACTGTCAACAAAAATTAGGACTCTCGGCATACTACGATAAAAGACGCGTGTTACCAGACGGAATACATACAGAACCTCTATTGATTTAAGTAATCGGGGGTAACTGGGTGTCAGAAGGCACCGCAAGAAGTTCTTCGCGAACAAAACCGCGAGATGGCCCATCAGCCAAATAATAGAGCACAGGCTCATCGGGTTTGGTAATAGAGCGATCCAGATGATATACATTCATTGACCACACGGGATCAGTCGCGCGGCGGCTGCCACCTTCAAGCTCTCCCGGTTGATAGAGGTACCGGACGTCAATATCTGATGGAAGCCGTTGCTCCTCTAAACCAACGGGTCGCCCGCGCGAGACGGCAGAAGGCTCGCTCGATCACCCTTTTAAACTTGATAGCATCTATAGGCTTCTTACCTATCAATCTGGTCACCTCTCCGTTCATTGCGGAGACCACGGGGGGCGGGCAGTCTGGCCACCCACTCGGTCGATCGCGAATGAGGGTCTACAAGTTCTTTGGCGTATTGGTGTCCGAACGTCTCTCAGCCAGGGTTCGATTGAAGCGCTCCACAATCCCTGGTCCCGGTGGATGTTGACGCGGCCGCGTCTGACAGAAACTTCGTGCTTAGACAATAGATGAGAGACCGCGCCCATGAACTCGCGGCCGGGATCGACCTGGAGAAGATTCGGCCATTTGAGAGGACTCCTCTTATATATTCGGGAAAGAGCCTCGGCCACTTCCTTAGACTCTTTAGTGGCCAACGGCTCAGCCCCCTTATAACGACTCGCTACGTCAACGATTGTCAGTGCGTACTTGTACGTTTTGCGACCGACGCGATCGTGAGGTAGAAACAGGAGATCCGCTTGGTGAACTTGGTTCGGCACCGGCACGTCGAATTTCGGGCGCGGAATATTGTGAGGCGCGGGTAAATAGATCTGCCAGATGGCCTGCTTCTTGAGCCATTCCTTGACAGCCTTTTTCTGAAACCTTGGTCGCCGCCGCGAGGTTCTTGATGGCCGCGAGTCCCTTCCAGTAGCCGCGCGGGCTATAGTATGTATTTGACAGCTTGCGCGTTAGTTTGGTATCAAGTTTGCGCGTGTTCATCGTATGCGAAGTATTCTAATATATCGGACAATCTCCAACATGCCCTCGCCAGTTCGTCCGGTAACTGCGTCGTTAATAATAAACCTTTGTTGGAAGTTTCGCTGCAGCCCCAATCGCGTTTGGGTTGGAACAGGAGAGGGGAATCTAATTCATCCAATCGAGATTGGGAGTCCAATCCCCCAGGATTGGTGGAGGAATCTAACATCCGCTTTGCGAAAAGGGTGGCCTCTTTTTCGTCTTCGCGCCACGTCTCGAGACAATCTCGGGCCAGACGAATCATACTCTTTGCACCAGGTAAACGATGTTTTTGGGCAGTGTAGCCTACATCGATCATAGCGTCATAAAGTTCGTCAACTAACATCGTTCTATATATATATATTTATAAAAAAAAAAAAAAATGTTTTTTTAATTAATTAATTATTTTATATAGTAGCCGACGAGCCCAACCACAACCATTCCCACGACGATGAACGCGATCTCGCGGTCCTTTTGGGCCTCTGACGGTACATAGAAATCTGAAAGTTGGGGCTCGGGTTCCATTGGATCGAGACTTTTGTGAGGATATGCCAGCGCGTACTCGCGGTTGGCTTCTTCAACGTTCTGAAAAGTTTGCGCGGCGTGATTTTCGCGGCGAAGCTCTTCATTAACCCAGTCCAGATGGGCGGTTCGTTTTTTCGACCACGCTTCCTTTGCGCTATTGAGTTGTTCTATAGCTAAATCATGGCGCTTACGCTCCTCATCCACGTTCGAGCTTTTCATTTTAGAGAATATAAAGTTGCTACCGCTGAACGCCAATGCGTTTACAAGCGCACCACCTACTACTACTGCGATTGAAGCCATTTATTTCCATATATTAACTGGTAGAATTCCAGCTTTAACTAGATAATCTCGGGTCCAAACTGCGGCCGCTACATCTAAGGTCGCGAGCCCTACGTCTCTCACAGTAAAGTCCAATTTGGGAGCGGTTTCCTCCTAGGGCCATCTTTGATAGTCGAAGCATACCCGATACTGAATTCCTGATATCACCACGGCGTGATAAAGCGCATTCACTAACATTTTACCATCTTGTTCAGCCATTGTTATAATTATTGCATATAAAAGGGGTGGGGTCGCGATCAATGTTTAAATGAGGCGCATCCAATCGCGATTGGTGTTTCGTAACTTTCTTCTGAACACTGGCTGGTTGTTTTTTCGATAATATGGGGTATTTCCAAACGCACAGGGCACCAACAACTGCCAGACCACCACCAACAACCCAACTCCAATTCACGAATTTGGGTTCAATCGGATTCGCCCAACCTCGATTGGGTGACAAATTCAAAGAATTTGAGTGTGCTTCCAATTCGTGAATTGGGGGTGTTGTTGTACTCAACTCTGTCTTCAGATGTTTTGCTGTCTCCGTCCCCGATTGCAACCCCAATCTCGATTGGAGTTTAGCCTCTCGAAGCTCGGCGAGTATTTTATCTTGTTTAACTTTTCGGGTGGCAGCCGCCGCCCGCCCAGCTGCCTGTCTTTTGGATTTTTTTATATGCGGTATGTCATCCAGTGGCGGAGTAACACTCTGGTTCGATTGTGTTGGAGCAATCTGGTTCAACTCCGTCACTCTCGTGGTGTGTCTTGTGTCATCATTTTCAGGGCTTATAGTTCGTGGGCATATATGTCCAAATTGACAGTGTTTACCCGTGGTCAACGCGGTTGTTAGTGGAGCTAAGTACATTCCAAACTTGTGATAAATTGAGCAGCATGCCGTTACTAAGAGTGTGTCCTATAAAAGGGTCAGTCTCTAGATCGTGAATCAACCCTTCGGTGTTTGGTATAGGGAGAAGTATACTAACGGTGGTAGCGTACAAATGAATAGCTGCCGATCCAAGAGTTTTTGTCATCTCTGCTCCCAATTTGGATTCGTTATCGCGCATACATTTTATCGATCTCCGCATCTGACATCTTATCCACCTGAAAAACTGAGAGACGCCTACCGAGATAATGCTCCGATTGTCCCCAGCAACCAGCGCAGCTAGCCGCTCTTCGTACGCGCCGCATTTTCATTTTCATTAGGAGTCGTTGCACTCAACCCAATACCAACCCCCGATCCCGATTGCTCTGTCGGATCATTATTGTTGGCAGTCGGAGTTGAGGTTTCTTCTATTAGCTGATCGAGAAGTTCGTCGCAGTTCATTTTTCTTAAAATTAATTTAACTATTCTAACAACTCTCATCACTTTAACATATTGCCAAGCGCACCACCCGATACTTATGATCACCATTATGCTCGCAACAAAGCTAGCAGCGGAGCACCAAATTGTTAACATTGTTAACCATTGTTCAGCATTTGTTCAGTATTTGTTCAGCATTGTTCAGCAATTGCTAAGCATTGTTCAGCAATTGCTAAGCATTGCAATAGCTTATTACTTTGTAATTTTCCTAATTTTTTCAAAATTATTAATTAATTGATAACTTTATAAGCAGTTGGTTGATCAGTCTTTAGCAGAAGCTTGGCGTGCTTAGTTTCGGAAAGCATCTGTCGAACCTTCAGGCGCTCCTCGCGCGTTGGGATAACGTCATTCTCTCGAAGACAGTCATCGAATGAGTCTCGGTTCTTGCAGTGAAAGAGGGCGACCCATTTCGTTTGCTCGCGCAGATCCTTGAGGACGGCGTTGTATTTTTGAGTGGAGATCCATACGCTTTGCCTCGCATGGCGGCCAGAAAATGCGAGCTCGGAGAGCATGTCCTTCTTTTTGGTCATCGCCGCCTTGGCCGAGCAATCGTCAATCACATATAGGGTGGGCTCACCCTGGAATCTTTGGTATAAACCACGCAACCAATCGTGAAGCCTATCACCCGGGTCAATAACGTATACCTCAGGGTCGGTCCATATCCACGGGCGCCACTGATAAGTATCGTTGTGCCGCACAGTGGGACACAGGATCACAATATGACGAAAGGCATCGCGGTAGGAGCCCTCGAGCAAGTCTAGGATGAAAACCGTTTTTCCACATCCTGTCTGCCCACATATTATGGCAGAGTGAGCATCTCCAATCGTGAATTGGTATTGATTGTTAATTTTCTTAATTAATTCTTTAGAATTAGTAGATCGCTGATACGTATCGACCATCTTCGATGTTGAGTTGTGCGTCTGTAATTATATATAAGTACACGTTCAATGGCCCGGCTCCGTCCGCCTCTTTGGTTATCTGGATCGTCACACCCTCACTAGCGTTCTCAACTTGGCGTCCGCTACCGTGTATTTGGTCATCGTCGCTGGCTCGCATGTCTAGCCATAACGCGTATTTGGTATTCAGGAACTCCGCGAGGGAGACGGCCGAGAGATGCAGGTCTTTTGCAACTGCTGCAACCTCCGGAGAGCGCTTAGAGCCGGCAGCAAACTGCTTTCTTACTTCGTCCCACTGCTGGTGCAGAGTTGATTGGGGACTCCCTCGATCGTCACCTCTACCTTCGTGATTTTGGGGTTATAGAATCTGTCGGTTTTTCTAGCACCGAACGCGAACCGAGCATCCTCGAACAACATCAGTATACCTTTCATCGAGCGGGCGGGTACGTTGACGTTAATATTCCACAATGTGTCGCCTTTGTCTTTCGTCATCTTGCGAAGGCGAAGAACTCGGTCGTAAAGTATGGCAACGCGCCCGGCATACTGGGTTCTGATCAATCGCGCGAGTTCGGGCATCGTGACCATGTCGTACTCCAGCGAAACATTATCGATCGTATACGTCGATAACATGTCGCTGGCTATGATAACTCGGCCGTAGTCGTTTGAACGTTAGTTCGTATTCGAGGCGGTCAGCCAAAGCGCTCTGATAGTAGGGCATGTGACTCTCCAGCAACTCAAAGTCGAGCGGGATGTAGAAGCGGTTGCCGTAAGCGCCCGCGACCGCGTTGTCACTAGCGTTGTTATCTACCTTGTTAGCAGCCCCGATTCTAAGTCTGGTTACGTTCTTATTTTTACTGGTGTCAATACCTTGATAGACAGCGGTTTTCACGCTCGTGTGACGTCTTCCACAGGTCCTGATAGCAATGGTAGACGTCGCTGTCGTCGATCGACATCACCTCATTACCAGAAATCTTTATCATGGTCTTCTTGACGATGGCGCGGACCCAGGTTCTGAACGACGTTCGGTCCGCGTCCGTCGACGTTAGCGAAATAGTGAAAGCTAGGCGAACAGTACCCGGCACAATGACGTCGTTAGCTCCGAGGTTGGGGAAGCGGACTAAGAGCTGCTGGTTCTGGTCGATCGTCGATGGGTTGTTCGTAATAACGACACTCTGTCTCACGCCTTTTGCCCCGAGGGGCTCACGCAGTCTGCGGTATGGTTATTGAGTTTGCGACCGTATTGACTCGAAGACATAATTAATTTTATTGAAACTATTAAACTGTATTGTTTTGTCTTTAATATAATAATAATTATTAAAGATGGCTGGTCTCAATATTGGTATGGACGAATTCGATCGCACTACGGGCGACCGAGACGATTACCTCGATGATGATGATTATGATGATGATTATGTTGATGATACCTATCCATATAGCCGCGGAGAGGGCTTGGACGTTGATGACTACTTCGATGATGAGGACGAAACGTCCTTCATAGAGTACCCGCCCGATGCGAGTACACATTTCGAAACGTGGGAGGCCAAATCCAAAACTCCGACATGGGCGGGCGGTGCTAAGATTCCTGATGGGATCTCCAAGAATGAGCTGGCGTCTATCGAGGTAACGGATGCTCTGGTGAACGGTGGAGAAGTATAGTGTCTAAACACGGCATCAAGGCCACGTTGGAGTTTCGCAGCACTAAAAGAGGAGACCTGTGGGTTAAATGGGGTAATACCTGGAAGTTGCTGACGTACAAGAACCACCCAAACAAGTTCCTCAGCCCCTCTTCATTGAAGCGATATGGAGCACTACTCGCTCGAGCTCTCGGAGTGCTCGACGACATTCAGGCGCCGCTGCCTACAAAAATGGTAAAAACCCTACAGTCTACCGACGAAACGCTGGAGAAGACGGCCGCCACTATAGAAACGATCGAGCTCAGCGAGATCCCTGCGCAGTAGCACGACACGTTAATTAACACGATTTTGAAACCACCGGTCAACGAAATAAACGGCACGAATTTTGACACCGTACTCTTCGCGAACTCCGGGGACTCGATAAGGTTCTGCAAACAACTCGGGGCGAACTAGTCAATAACCTCTCCAAACTCTCAGCGCTGGACAAACATATCGCTCTAGAAGAAAGAAAAATAAAGCAAGCACGGGGCGATAGAGAATCTACCGAGCGGATCAACAAACTCCTGCGGTCGTTGCGGGACGAAAGAGAAGCTCAATTGGAGGCTGCCTCAACTAACCGTGAGACGCTTTCCGGTCAATTAAGTCGTAGCCGCGAAACAATCTCGAGGGTCCTGCACGAGGACACTACACTCGGTGCGCGTATTCGCACTCTGTTCAGAGAGAAGGGCGTCACGATAATAACCGTCATCGCGGCTTTCAGCATGATTATATCAACCCTAATTCTATCTATATCGTCTCTATTTGTAGCTGTCAATGCTGGTGCTGCACCAGCACCCGCTCCAGCACCATCTCCAGCACCAGCACCAGCACCATCCGGTGGGGTAAAAGAATGGATAAAAAAACAACTAAAAGCCCTCGCCAATCTCCTGGCTAAATTAGCAGGAAAGTTGGCTGCCGCACTACCTGGACTGATCGGAAGTATCGTTTCTTACTTGCTATCTATATTATCAAAAACGGTCGGATGGCTCGCCAATAATACTTGGGCTTTAATCGTGGCAATCGCCGGTCTCCTATTATTCTCTGCCAGAGAGTTCCTACAACCAAAGCGTAAATAATCCGATCGCCACGAGGGTGATGACGAGCCCTAATTTCTCCTCCTCGTGTGTTGTGCTTCCAATTTCACCCAATCTGCGATTGGTGTTGATGATTGGTGTTTCTCCAATCGCGATTGGTCTGTTGATGGAACTCGATGGTGCATCCAATTTACGAATTGGGGGTACTGGGTTCGATTGTGTGTCCAATTTACGAATTGGGGGAGGTGTAATCCATTTTGTGTTTTATGAAATCGGTTCCACTGTTGAACCCGATCATGTTGGGGGCGCGCTTGATGATATCCGTGTTCACGTTACCGTTGTGGCCGATTTTTTGATTGGCGGTGGCGATTACGATCTGATTATTGTAACCGTCAACCGGGTCGTCTCGTAGTATCATATTGCTCGGCGCCATATAAAGACCTATTCCAAATACATAGTCTACTGGGGTGCTGGCATTCTGTAAAACGTCTTGATAATTCTGGATCGCCTTCTCCAGGTCCACCCTAGCTGAGATGGCGTCCTCTACAAGTGCCAAGAATTGTTTTTGTGCATCAAACGCCGTTCCCGTGCCAGTATAGAACTGCGAGTTTGCTTCTGTGCGCCGAGGATGGCCCAGACGTACGTGCGAATGGAGTCGTTGACGCGAGTAACCCCGGCCTGCGTGAACCCTATACCCTTATCTAACATAAATGTACCCCACGCGTCCTGAACCTCAGCAGCCTGCTGTATGTAATCGACGTGAGCCCGTTTCGGAGGTAACATTTTACAAGAAAACACGCCACAGTGCCGACCTCCAGACACTTCCGGCCCGAATGTCATAGTTGCGGGGTCAAAATTCCCGGCGTTCCGACTGACGATGTGGTCACCGGAGTGATCGTGTCTAAATCAGTCTGTGTCCAATTCCCGGACTGGCCGTGAATGAGAACGTCCCCGAGGCCGGTGCTGGTAGGAAATGCTTTCTGTCTCCAGTCCGCGTCTTTTGAAACGTTAAATTCGTTACACAGTCTTTCAAACACCATAACGGTCGTATGCGTTGGAAATGGGATTCCAGGCGTCGTCTTGAGGTAGTGAAATACCTAGTTCTTTGAGAATCCTCCTAATAGTATAATACATCGTGAAAGTTGTAGACACTTTGGAGCATGACATTCTTGGATGTCAGATGGTCTTTATATGAAACTCCACACCCGGCTGTTGCGCACCATACAGCGAAATTTATTTGGTTCTGCCAAAACTGCATCGGTGTTGCTTTCCACCCGTTTACCACCTCCATCGTAGTAATCTTGGGCAGCCATGTTGTTCAAAGATATTAGGGAAATTGGTGGCAAAGCCGCTGTCCGGTCTAACCGTTACGGTTGGGTGTACAAGGGGGTTAACAACGTCTTTTTGTGTGTATTTACCTCCGACCGCGTACTTTACATTAGAGTTAAAGCTAAATGCTTTGGTATCCATTGAAAGATATTATTATGTTTGCTACTATAACTAATGTTCAAAAAGGGAGTTGTGAACTTCAAAAATTAATAGACAACTGCTGCGGAAAACGCCGGGTAGGCCTTAGATCAATCACCTTGGATGGAAAAATATTGAACTGTATAAGGAGATCAACTCAGTCGAGCAGGTAATAGGACGGCCGGAGGTTATCTTTTCCGTAGATGGTGTAGATCTAGAGACCGCCGATAGTCCTGCAGAAGTAGAGAGACGCTTTCGGGAATCAGCTGTCGTATTACCTCCCGGCCTTTGGGGTGTCAGAGATGTCCAAGCTTTAATCGCAAGGAATATGCCTGATAATGTCACTCTCACAGTCTCAAAAGCCACGGGGATTGCGACATTGTCCGTTGATAAAAAAATAAAGATCACTCCGGGGTTGGCCTCAATGTTAGGATTTAAATTTCGCACCCCCTTACAACGAGGATTGAAGGGCGAGAGTTCCCGTTGCACTTTGTTTCTTCCCGTAGGTTATTACCACGGCGATACCCCAGTAAACTTCGCCTTCACGAAAACTCTCGGGGTGCACCTTGATCGGTGAACACATCGTACAAACACGGTAGACGGGTCCCCCAGCACATTACTGAAAACTGTGCCCCGCCAGCGACTGTTTCTATGGCGAGACTGTGACCTTAGACTTCCCACACCCCGAGATGAAAGTTTTGGAATCGGGACACATCCACGAGTTGAAGATTTCTATTCTTGATGATAAAGGGAGAGAGTTGAAGAACGATTACCCGATTTCGGTCGTCCTAGAAATTTCAAATTAATTAATTTTAAGAAAATTATTTAGAATTAAACGCATGTTCGTAATATATATTATCAACATTATGAGTATATACGGACCAGGTAGTTCTTCCGATTGGGTGACAAATTCAAATAATTTGGAAGGGGGATTCATCCCGACAGAGGGTGACTTTTTAACTACCCAAAAAACAAAGGCCTTGATCAATAGAACTATATCGAGGGCCACGGACGAGATTCACAAGAGTCTACTATCACAACTTAGAGAATATGCCCTGGCTGTGAATACACAAAGTCGTGAAGAAACGCATACGGAACTAAACGAACTAGGTAAAAAAATAACCAAATTTAGAAAAGAGGCCCGGTTGGGGATTGATAAAGCCCGAGAAGACCGCCAGGTTGACATTACGGCGGTTTATAGATGCGTTGCGCTTAGAAGACTCTCTCAGCAAAGAAGCTACACTTGCTGAATTAGACGGGAAAATAATCGATTTTCGAAAAAGAGGCCACGTCGGGTATTAAGAAAGCCCGAGAAGACCACCAGGCGGACCTTACGAAGGCTTATGAGGTGTTGCGCTCAGAAGACTCTCTCATCAGAGAAGCGGCACTTACTGAACTAGATAAAAAAATAACCAAATTTCGAAAAGAGACCCGGTCGGGTATTGATAAAGTCCGAGAAGACCACCAGTCGAACCTTGAGGAGGCCATTGCGGAGGCTTATGATGCGTTGCGCTTAGAGAACTCTCATAGTAAAGAAGCGACACTTACCGAACTAGACGGTAAAATAGCCGAATTTCTGAAAGAGACCAGGTCGGGGTTGAGGGGGTCCGAGAAGACCACAAAGAGGCCATTGCGGAGGCTTATGGGGCGTTACGCTCAGAGGACTCTCTCAACAGAGGAAGCGGCACTTACTGACATATACGAAAAAATAACCGAATTTAAAAAAGAGACCCGGTTTGATCTTGATGGAGTCCGAACGGGTATTGAGAAAGCCCGAGAAGACCACCAGGCGGATATTACGGAAGCTTATAGGGTGTTGCTCTTAGAGGACTCTATCAACAGAGAAGCGACACTTACCGAACTAGATGAAAAAATAACCGAATTTCAAAAAAGAGGCCCGGTCGGGGGTTGAAAGAAAGCCGAGAAGCCACCCAAGGTAGCCATTGCGAAGGCTTATGAGGTTTGCGGCTCAGAGGACTCTCTATGAGAGGCGACGGTTGGACTAGATGAACAGAATTTCAAAAAGAGGCCGGTCGGGTATTGATAAAGCCTTAGAAGGCCACCAGGCGACCATTACGGAGGCTTATGATGCGTTGCGTTTAGAGGACTCTCTCAGCAGAAAAGCGACACTTACCGAACTAGATGAAAAAATAACCGAAGTTTCTGATAAACTGAAACATGATCGTATAGCCGCGACCAAAGCTCTTGAGGAGGCCTCTTATGAGATTCGTACTGAGGCATATAACGCAAACAGGGCGCTTGCCGGAATAGTGAAAACAATGAAAACACCAAAACGTGTCATAACAGTTTGGGCTGAGAAGCGGGGCCCATTGGTTGTGGGGCACTATGAATATTCGTTCGGTGCCAAAGCGAGTAATAAATGTGGGATACACTATGACAACTGCAGGTGAAGTTATCCAAATGGCGGTCTGCTCGGTTAATGCTAATGGTAAACCTGTGGGCGCGGTCGCGATAAATATTGTAGTAGATGGGGAAGAACAGGGGGTTGGAGTCACTAAAATCTCTGGAGATAGTTCGACGATCGTTTCGTTCGCCGGTAATGATCGAATTAGACTTTCCCAAGGTAGTGTTATTAACTTTGTTACGAAAATCGGTGACTCAGAGAGTTCTTCCACTATTGTCTCATTGTTAATTGAACTTATTGTGTAAATACTAATATATTGAAATAAATTTAAATATGAACGAATCACCATATCCAACTCTCAATACCACTCCACCAACACTGTATCCAACTCTCAATACCACTCCACCAACACTATATCCAATTAACGAAAGAAGTTCAGATTTTAGGTTGAATAATATCGTCGCTATGCAGGATATTTTAGTTAGAGAATGTGCAAATAGAAAAAGACACGCTAAAAAATATAAGCGCGCGGCAAACATAGCTGAAGCATCTAGTACGGTTCTGGCAAGTGTTTCTGTGTTGTGTGGGGCGGGGACTGCTGCAACGCTATCTACAATTGTAATGATTCACTTGCAGGGGTTTTGAGTGGAATTACAGTTTTATCTGGAACACTTTGTATGGTAATTAGGGCGGTGGGTGGAAAACTCGAGAAAAAAAGTAGAAAACATGATAGAATATCCGTTCTCGCTAGGTCTAAGAAAAATAGCATTGACGTTATGGTGTCCAAAGCGTTGGCCGATAAGAAAATATCAAATTTAGAGTTTGAATCCGTGGTGGAAGAAATGGGGAGATATGAAAAATTAAAAAATGATATAAGGATCAAGGCGCGCGCCACCATGCCCAAAATTGAGTGTACTGATTGGGATAAATTTAGGGTAAAACTTGGAAATAAAGTCGGAGGAAATGTTACAGCACCATTATAAAATAATTTAAAAAAAAAAAAAAAAAAATTTTTCTTAATTTTATAATTTTCCTAATTTTTTCAAAATTATATTGATGCAGTAAACAAATTTACATACCTATACAACATGTGTTTTTCACTGAGAATTACAAATTCAGTCGAGTATTACACTGTACACACCGTCTGTGTAATTGATACACTCGGCTCTGTTACCCTTGCTATCAATTTACGTAGGTTATAACCGTGTAATTGATAATTGTACACTCTAGGTAATGTTTATCATAAACGCCTTCGTGGTCGTGTGGTTAAGAAGGTGATAATCTATAGAGACGAGGGTCGTGGGTTCGCGCCGCGGTTGGAGCTAAAACATTTTTATTTATTTATTTCTATCCCTACAAATTGTGGTCGCTATGGTAAACAACTGCATGACAACGGCGTTCGGTAGTCCGACCGTTTGAAATGGGCAGACAACTCCGGCGGTGTCATGACACGATCTTTGACCTTAGCAGGTTCATGGGGATAAATGGACACGCGGTTTCAGGGAGATGTTATTTGTCTTAGCATCAACATTGCTGTTCAATAATAATTTTTTCAATTTCTTTATAAGCGATATCGTAGAAATGTATATTCGTAAATAAATCGTTGGGTTTTAACAATTTTATATAATACACCTTAGTTTCATATCCGATACGCATTATCCGTCTTAATGTTTGTATTTGCCTCTTGTATGGTTGACATAATTTCCGGTATAATATTGTAAATGCAACGTTTTTATTACGCTGGTATTTCATATATTCGATATCACCTAGTGTTCTCATTTTATAGAATTTATATACAGGATTATAACCCCCATAAGATTCATAAATTTCTTCAACACAGTTATTAAAAAATTTCAATTCCAATTGTATTGTATTATCCATTTTCTCTAATAGTTGTTTTTTTTCTGTTCAATAATTTCCAATTTCTTCTAATAATTTTCCAATTTCTTCGTTAAAAGCGATATTGTAGAAACGCATATCCGTAAACGAATCTTTGATTTTAAAACTGTTTTATAAATTAGTTTGATAATATTTCGGTAGTGTTTCTACGATCCTATTGATCCTATTTAGTCGCTTCATTACATAAATTTGAGACTTATACCGGCGACATAATTGCCGGTTTAATATTGTAAATGCAACGTTTTTATCGCAGCGTAATAAATTACGCTGATATTTCATGTATTCGATACCACATAGTATTGTCATTTTACCGTGTTTTAATACTGTAGAAACAGCAGCGTAAAATTCTTCAGCAAGGTCATTATATAATTCCAATTCGTTGTGTATTTTATTATCCATTTTGTTATAATATTTTTATTATAACCTATTAAATTTATATGTTCAATTGGACGTGAAAAAAACATAAGGTATTTATGACACCAATATAATTGGACTACAATTCGACATCGTAGAAATAAATTAGCTATATTGGAGGAGAAAAATTCCTTGTGTCCCCCCGCAATTTCAATGCCCCAGATGCCCTTGTAAATTCATTAGTGCCCAAACTCTTTGTAGACATAAGCAACTACACTGTCAGGTGGCTACAGGTGAACGTGGTAGACTAGAGCTGGTAGAATTAGTTGCTGATCTGCGAAATAAATTAGCTATTATTGGAGGAGAAAAATGGGTGTTGGAATATAAACTATTGCGTGAGGACGCATTTAAATCGGAAACTTATTAGAAGAAATTCATAAATTTACTGTCGAAAAAACATGATGTATTTATGACAACGATATAAAAATAAATCCTTTTTAAGACTATCGTTTTATCTGTTCAATTGGACGTGAAAACAACATGATGTATTTATGACACCAATTTTGGATTTTTCGGGGTGGTGGGAACAATTTCCTCGTTAACCAATTTGTACTTTTTCGGGGGTGGTGGGAGTAGTATAAAGGGGTGGAAATGATGCCACCGTAGGTGGTATCATTTTGACTCCCTTTATACTACTGTTCATTAAGATATAGTTGCGTATGGGGTGCACCCCACATGCAACAAAAACCCCACATGCATGTCATGTACTCGTGAATCACCCCACAACGTCACTTCAGGGAGAGCGGATGGACGGACGGACGGACGGAGGGACGGACGGACGTTCCAACGATATGGAGGAAGGGGCCATTTCCATTGTTCTAGAACAATAGAAATGGCCCCTTGTTATGAATAGAATAAGGGGCCAAACTGAAATGGATTTGTCAGTAAGCGGGGGCTTACGGAATACCCCCCCGCGTCAGCCCTGACCTAGAATGAATTCCAGCTCGCATACTATCATTTTCAGATAAAAGACTATGTCAGCACATATGGAGAGTGCGATGGTGGTTCCAGTTGAAAAAAGCAAACTAGACATTCTAGTCCGTGACCTTGACCCCTGGCATAAATGGGGGTCGTAGGTTTGTTGCAGAATGATGTATGAGTGTCAGAGAAGGGCCGGGAAAAAAATCACTGCATTCCGCAAAGGGAAAGAGAAGTTATAAGGAAATTTACATTTGTTAAGTGTTTTTCTAAGTTTATAAGTCCGTGACCTTGAGCCCTGGCATAAATGGGGGTCGTAGGTTTGTTGCAGAATGATGTATGAGTGTCAGAGAAGGGGCGGGTAAAATATGAAAGATTTCCGCAAAGGGAAAGAGAAGTTAAAAGGAAATTTACAATTGTTAAGTTTTGTGACGGACGGAAACATGGAAACACGGAAACTCAGACGGACGGACGGACGGACGGACGGACGGACAAGCTGACTCCAGTATACCCCCCGGGGGGGGGGGGGGGGCGGGGGGGTATATAATATTTCAAAGGATTCTTTTGTGTTAGGCTCCTCCCAATGGCCCCTTCCTCCCGTTTGAATGCCCGGACTGATGCACAAACGGACGGACGGACGGACGGACGTTCTTACATTAGGGTACTTATGTGGCTTATCACATGTTAAATATTAGCCACATAAAACGATTTTTAGCCACATAAAACAATTTTTTAGGTGGCTAATTATAACCAACCCTATCCTTTAACAAGTCCATAACCCTGTGGGGCTAGCCACATAAGTACCCTAATGTGTGCCCGGACGGACGGACGGACGGACGGACACCCGGAAGTCATTGTGATCACTACGTCTCGCTTTACGCAAGTGGGCTCGACAATAAAGAAACCATGCACTGTGATTATCCGTGTTTGTAATATTTATATTACACCTTTCACCCCCAAGTAACTGACACAGACTATTCCATAATAAGTTTGGGACGGTTACATTACGCTGCATTAGGAATCATTTTTGGTATAAGCGAGGCTTACGGAATACCCCCGCGTGGGCCCAGGTACCCCTAAATATGTAAAAAAAGTGTGTGGGCTTGTGACCTTGACTCTGGGCTTAGCGGGGGCGGCACAAACGTGAATTTGTCACAGGGTGGTAGAGGTCCATTGGAGCAATGCATGTGTGAAATGTGAAGCAGATCCGAGCAAGGAAATAGAAGTTATAACCGATTTCTCTGATGTTAAGTTTTGTAAAGAAACTAAGTATGTAACCTTGACCGCGAGATCAGCGGGGATTTATCACAGCATGATAGTACAGCCTTAGAGGAATGCATGCATGAAATATTAAGAATTTTCGATGAAAGAAATAGAAGTTATAACATATTTCTCTGATGTTAAGTTTTGTAAAGAGACTAACTATGTCACCTTGACCTTGGGATCAGCGGGGGTTGGACGGTCGTAGATTTGGCACAGCATGGTAGTAGAGTCTTACAGGAATTCATGTGTGAAATATTAAGCATTTTAGATGAAGGAAATAGAAGTTATAACATATTTCTCTGATGTTAAGTTTTGTAAAGAGACTAAGTATTTGACCTTGACCTTAGGATCAGCGGGGGTTGGACGGTCGTGGATTTGGCACAGCATGGTAGTAGAGCCTTACAGGAATGCATGTGTGAAATATTAAACATTTTGGATGAGGGAAATAGAAGTTATAACAATAATTCTCTGATGTTAAGTTTTGTAAAGAGACAAAGTATTTGACCTTGACCTTGGGATCAGCGGGGGTTGGACGGTCGTGGATTTGGCACAGCATGGTAGTAGAGTCTTACAGGAATTCATGTGTGAAATATTAAGCATTTTAGATGAAGGAAATAGAAGTTATAACATATTTCTCTGATGTTAAGTTTTGTATAGAGACTAAGTATTTGACCTTGACCTTAGGATCAGCGGGGGTTGGACGGTCGTGGATTTGGCACAGCATGGTAGTAGAGCCTTACAGGAATGCATGTGTGAAATATTAAACATTTTGGATGAGGGAAATAGAAGTTATAACAATAATTCTCTGATGTTAAGTTTTGTAAAGAGACTAAGTATTTGACCTTGACCTTGGGATCAGCGGGGGTTGGACAGTCGTGGATTTGGCACAGCATGGTAGTAGAGCCTTACAGGAATGCATGTGTGAAATATTAAGCATTTTAGATGGAAATAGAAGTTATAACAATATTTCTCTGATGTTAAGTTTAGTGTCGGACGGATGGATGGACAAGCTGACTCCAGTATACCCCCCCCCCCCCCACAACTCGCTGCAGGGGGTATAATAAGTGCGTAAAATATGCCAATATGCACCTTATCTGGAGCTCTGGATGTTGCTCAGTTAGCTGGATCTGTCTAAGTGCATAGAAAAGTGATTGACCATTAGTAATAAACTCACTTCTTATAATGGTTCAGGTGACCTAAAATAACACAATATTAAAGAAACAAATGAGCTAATAGCAACTTCAGTGAATGGCTTGAGAAAATGACCAACTGCAGCTACCATGTTTCTCTATGTATTTTGTCTACTTTTTCACCCGCATTTTTCATAGAGCTCCATATAAGTTTTGTATCTAAGGAGTGTTATACTCCCAGATTTCAAATTAAATGTGTATTTTACTTTATTGATTTTCTTTCTCATTAAATAGGAAACAAATGATAAAAAAAACATAAACACATATAAAACTTCACTTATTTGAACTGCAAAAAGCAAAGTGTGCTTTTTTTCAGCTTAACTAAGTAAATTTCAACTTTATTGCAGTATTTTCACAGCTCAATTTCAAAATAAATGTGTATTTTCACATGGCTGTGATTATTTTGTACTCCCACTTTTGATAATCAGTGCGTTGTGTATTTTGTTAAAATAGGTGCGTAAAATACGCAAATACACACCTAATCTGGAGCTCTGAGAAGTACGACGGAATTTCCGCCGATTATTATTAAGAAAATTTGCTGCGCGCTATTGATTGGAACTATTTTTTTTTTGCCCAAAATAAAGATGCATGCACACTTTACACCGGTGCACGCAACACACTGAAATACAGTAACCAAAACCGAAGAAGAACTGGCATCGTTAAACGAAGCTAATCCCTTCGCTGGCAGCCTTAATAAAAATAATCCTCAGTGACCTTGACCTTGGGTGGTTGGACGTGGGTCGTATGCAAATCAAAGCAGCATCCCTAGAGACACATTGTGGCCAAATATTATCAAAATAGGTGAAGCGGTTCATGAGTTATTGAAAAATAAAAGCTTTTACTAACGTATGTACGTACTTACATACGTACATGGACTAACGCTATATCCCTTCTCGCCTATCAGCGAGGGGATAACAATGCAAACCAACGATAGCAACAAGAGAACACTTGACTGACCAATGAGGACTATTGCCAGAGTTATCGTGCCACAGAGTGACCGCCTCCAGGTCACCGAGACTTTTCTCTGTCATGATGAGGAAGGAATCGTCCGACCCAGTCTGGAATAGCAGCCTCGACGGCATGTTCAAACTTCGACACGATGTTTGTCCTTTCGAACCTAGCTCAGGTGACAAAATGAGGCTGATGTTATTTTTTACAAACTACAAACATTTAGATAATTGTTACACTACATATAAACTTCTTGGGGTTTTTATTGGTCGGGTGAATATAGATTCAGGCATGCTATATGCCAGCATGTTGACTGTGTAGAATCACAACAACGTATTAATAATGGTATTTATTGCTTACATTACATGTATGAAGATCTATATCATATGCTTAGACAGATATGTGGCCGTGACTGGAGAAATGGGGCTTATGGGATTTGTGACCAGTGAAGCTCCTGGTCAAACAGCACACTCCCCAATCCTGATGACAATCTGTAGTTAGAAGCATGAAAAGTGTTTCATTGATGAAATGTGCAGATGCAAAGGCTGATCTGGATCTACATTGGTTGCAAACCCCATACAACCTATTTCTCTAGTCACAGCTTTACACATTCTTTATCGTCCACACATTTCAGATTTGAGACGTGCCCTGTGATTTTGTACCTATAGCCCGTGAGCCAATAACCGAAACCCTCCCCCCCCTGTGGGATTTTTGCAGACATATATTTCCTGAAACTACATTCAATTATGAGTGTTAATCCGTTGTCTGCGCTCTGTAACCCGATGGATGAACATATGGCGCCATTTTCAAGTATGTCACCCTCGGTATTTTTAGTATCTTGAAAAATCACATTTTTTAATAAAAATTGCCTAACTTATATCCTTTTGTTCAAATAAGATGGTATTTTCATACGTTTTCAGAGATTTTGAACACCATGGAATAGAATAATATACAATTGAAATAAATTTGACAATCTAGAAGTCCTATTTTACAGGTTTTATTACCCCACCCACCCAATTTCAATGGTAAAATATACATGTTAATAACTTTATGAAAAGTTGGCATTTTTTCATTTTATCAATGTCAATGTAGTCTAGTAGGGCCAATTGAACATATCCAATGTATATACGTCGACTATTTAGTGTCTACCACAAAATATACAAAGTGGAAAATAACATATTTTCGACCATTCCCCACCCACTCATTTTACAATGGCAATTTAACAGGTATGTAATATTATGCAATTTAACAACATTATAACCGCTTACTATGGATTGAAAACAACTCAAATATATAACATTATTGTCCATACTTACTAAATATACTATGAGCCCGTGTTTTCGTCCGTCTGTACGGACATTTCTCAAATAAAAATTGACGGTACCGATTTTGAAATATATCCGAATATTCAAACATTTCGGGGCACTAGATCATTATCGGCAACAGTAGTTGATCTACAACATTAATAATCTCGTTATAGTGGCGAGACAATCCTCACAGCATCAGGCAAGACGAAACACAATAGGCAAAAACTGAATCCACACATAATACAATTCAAGAGGCAACATACATCATGGTTTACAGTATTCAACTTGCAATACAAAATATTCTACATGTTGTTCAAGTCAAAACATCGCACCTGCGGCGAGGCAATCCTCACAGCATCAGGCAAGATGAAACACAATAGGCAAAAACGTAATCGACATATAATACAATTCAAGAGGCAACACATGTCATGGTTTAAAGTATTCAACTTGCAATACAAAATATTCTACATGTTGTTAAAGTCAAAACATCGCACCTGTGGCGAGGCAATCCTCACAGCATCAGGCAAGATGAAACACAATAGGCAAAAACTTAATCCACATATAATACAATTCAAGAGGCAACACATGTCATGGTTTAAAGTATTCAACTTGTAATACAAAATATTCCATGTTGTTAAAGTCAAAACATCGCACCTGTGGCGAGGCAATCCTCACAGCATCAGGCAAGATGAAACACAATAGGCAAAAACGTAATCCACATATAATACAATCAAGAGGAAACACATGTCATGGTTTTACAGTAATCACTTGCAATACAAAATATTCTACATGTTGTTCAAGTCAAAACATCGCACCTGTGGCGAGGCAATCCTCACAGCATCAGGCAAGATGAAACACAATAGGCAAAAACGTAATCCATATATAATACAATTCAAGAGGAAACACATGTCCTGGTTTACAGTAATCAACTTGCAATACAAGATATTCTACATGTTGTTCAAGTCAAAACATCGCACCTGTGGCGAGGCAATCCTCACAGCATCAGGCAAGATGAAACACAATAGGCAAAAACTTAATCCACATATAATACAATTCAAGAGGCAACATACATCATGGTTTACAGTATTCAACGTGCAATACAAAATATTCTACATATTGTTAAAGTCAAAACATCGCACATGTGGCGAGGTAATCCTCACAGCATCAGGCAAGATGAAACACAATAGGCAACAGCTTGATCCACATATAATACAATTCAAGAGGCAACATATATCATGGTTTACAGCATTCAACTTGCAAAACAAAAAGTATACATGTTGTTAATGTCAAAACATCGCATCTATGGCGAGGCAATCCTCACAGCATCAGGCAAGATGAAACACAATATACAAACGTTCCAGCCACATATAATACAATTCAAGAGGCAAAATACATCATGGTTTACAATATTCAAATTGCGATCGTCACAACATCAGGCAAGTTATGTGAAGTTCTAATTGTGAGAGTAGGTTAATATAAATCCAGACTAGTCATACGCGTCATCAGTGTCAAACATGGCATCACGTAGGCTCTCTGCTTCAGGATCATCAGTATCAGGTACGTCATCCTGTTCCTCTATTAACAGATCAACCATTTCACTTGGCAGGTGATCTCCTTCTGTCCACTTGCATTCTAACAAGCCATTGTTAACTTCCCATCCATGTTCATCTGGTGGCAGTATGTCTGCATCACACCGGTCAGCATTGTTCCAAATGAGCGTTTGATAGTTGGCTCGTGCTACATGCATTTTCAGTGACGATCTGCATGGTGGTAAAAGGCTCAGGTCAGCCCCATTGTACGTCGAAAGAAGATCGCCAGACCTGGGGCTACACTTTTGTAGAAACAGCTCCATTCGTAGCTTGTTGATATCTGTAATGTCTGATTTGTTGTACAGCAAGCATACAAAGTGTTCAAGCGTTTGAAACATTTGAGACATTACCAACTTCTGGAAGGCTTCAATAAACTCTGGATGCCGCTGGAGTGTTTTCAAAGGAGTAACTATACCACGCCGAACGAAAGCACTTGTGCTATCACAGCCTGTAAAAGCATGGAGTGCAGGCAATGCCAAACACAGTTCAGTTCCTATGTCTCCAATGACACCATGTATGTCAACCAGCCGCCTCTTGTTCCCAACTTCTATATCTAACAGCAGTTGTTGTTTCAGCTTCTGTCCGAATTTCAACATCAAAACAAACACATCCGTGTCTGGGGATCTCACAATAATGGTGCTGTTCTCTGGTGTATGCAGTGCATGGTACGCACAATGCAGGATTAGCCGTGTATCCGCCTCCTCTTGCGATGAGTGCAACTCCTCTATCTCAACAGTTTGTGTAGTCTTACCATCAGTGCTAGTTAGCTGCATACATTGATCCCCGCTTACAAACTGAATAGTCTTGCCGATCAGCTTTGGAGCGTACTTATCTTGCATCCATTCAGACATGAGAAGTCTAATTAGTTGTGTTTTGTTTGAATTGTTTGACAAGAACAGTTTCCAATCTCGTGGAACTTTTGTGAGAGGTCCTTTTATATGTAAGTCTTTGATGTACCCCTGCGTAGTCGCTCAGATGCTTTTATTGACAAGTCTTGGTATGTATCTGTCACAAAATCTACACGCTAAACTTTCGGGAGCTGATGATATATGTTATCTGCAAGATCCGCGAATGTGTTTGGCAAAGCGGTCTGCATGTGTAACAGTGCATTGCCGTCAATAATATAGCTCACTTGACCAGTCGGAGGTACATCAACACTATGTGATTGTCCTTCAAGCTGGTGCATGAGTTTAGCTTTATCAGTTTTTGCTGGCGAGCCATCCGCAGTGGCGAGCGACCATGGCACAGGTCCCAATGGGTAGCTAAGCACCTTTTCCATGTCAATGTTGTGTTTGAGAGCAAGTAAAATATATTTCGTTCAGCTACTAACTCCTTTGTCTTTCTCTGCGTACCAGTGAGCTTCACAGCTTTAGCGAGTGATGCAAATGTTTTCAGGCGCAACTGTTTTATTGGTGCATGAAAGCTGACTGACTTTTCAACAAACCGCTCCTGGACAAACCGCGCAAACCTTTGTTTTCCTGTCATTTCTGCAGACAGCAGATCAACGACATCTTTAGGAGCTGGCGCCCCTGAAGATATGCAATAGAGCGATTCATCTGATACTTCAAACGGATCTATAAAATGTCCTATTGCATTGATAATTTTCTTGACGTCTGTTTCACTTCTGGATATTTCCGAAGTTCGTGTGTCCTTGTGTGAAGACTGTTCATGCGCGTTCATATCAGCCAGTTCAAGCGAAGCATCCATGTAGCTAGCTCGGAAGTGTCTCGTCATACACCATCTGTAGTATGCTGCATAATTGCGGCTGAAACCTATGATACCTCCATGTGACATAGCATGGCGATTGATGGTTTGCTCTATTGTGATATCCACGCCATTTCTGGATGACGGAACACTGGATCGGTTCACGCTGAATCCATTGTTCCTCAACAGATCTTCCATCCCAGGATATAACTGCTCTAAGTTTAACAAACTCAGCAGATATACTGTAGTATACCGTGCGTAGTTGGGATGGTCAAAGCTGAAGAACAATGGACACATCTTCTGAAGACATGCTATGTGAAGGTCTAAGTTGTTTTCTTTGGTGGCTCGGAGAAACTGCAACACTGTATGCACCGAATCCATGTATCCCAGCCAATACTGTGCCGTTTTCCCAAGTTTCCCTTCACTAACCCTGTCTCGAAACTCTGAGTATGATGACAATGCTTTCATGCATTTGTCATTTGTCATGAACTCCAATAATCTCAAAAAATACCCGAAAGGGCCATTATATAATACCTGTTTGGCGGCCATTTTGAAAATAATTACCGTTGATAGCACACCAGAAATAATGCAAATCGATGTGAAAAAGGAACTGCCATGTGAATATGTTGCTACTGACATGATATTGGTGGCTCAAGGTCTACTAAGAACATGTGCGATATCTCATAAAATATATTTACAATATTTTCCGTAAATTCCATCGAAAGTTGAAGAAATTTTCATAGCAAACGTGGAATGGAATTCTGCATTTGCTATGAAAATGTCGTCATCTTTCGACGTCAGTAACAGAAAACATCACTGTTTCTGTAAATATATTTCATACCTCTTGCGAAGGTAGCAATTTAACTCCATCTCTTTAATGTATTGTTTTGTTTGTTTATTGGTGTTTAACAGCCTATCAACAGCAAGGGTAATGTAAGGCCGGGCAAACGGGTTCGATCCCACTTTAACCTGCTGCATTGGGGGGAAAATCCCAAAATCAGGACGGAATATTTACATCGAGAAAACATATACCGTAAAGATTCTAATAGACGCCTGGGCATCTATTAGAATCACCACTGGCTCCAAAGTCCAGGGTGGGCGTTTAATAGAGGCAAGTGTTATTCAGCGGGAAAATGATAAAAAAATATACGATGTTCTGCTATCTGAACAAAAACATAACTAAGGGACGTTACTCTCAAACACCAGACTTGATTGTACTGTCTGTCAGTTTATAAACATTTGTGCCAAGACGTTTCGGCCCACTCTGGTCATTATGGTACAGTCGGTAGAAATGTTAAATTTAATGGTAATGTATATCAAGACAGCGTCAATCATTAATGCTGATCAGATTTACGCCCACGGACGTTTCGTCAGCGTCAGCGTTTCGGATCTGTCGGGTTTGAGATGCTTTGAAAATAGCATCTCCGTAACCATGTAAATTCTGATCTCCCTGTGTCCATGCAAATAGCTACTGCTGATGAGGAATTTACTGTGACACCGGAAACAGTCGAATTTCGCTTCCGCTTTTGAAAGTGAAAGTAGCAATTATGTTTTTTCCCCGATTTTATAGGAAGTTGCTTTCGAAATAATGGAAATAAAAAAAATCTAATTGGACAATTAGCTCCGATTTTGTTTCAAGTCGGTACTGGGCGTTTATTAGAGGCACTAATTTCGTGAAAATCGGCAAAAAAATGTGTCATTTTCAACTTACAAAGTGGGGGGTGGGCGTCTATTAGAGTATGGGTGTCTATTAGAATCTTTACGGTATTCAGCCCTGAAATTAGAATAACCTGACCTCGTGCCAGGTCCATAACACACAAAAGTCACTTGGCCTCTTCCCCTAAAACTCTTTAATGTAACGCATGGAAGAGTAATTTTTGCAACCGGTTATTCGGCGTGTTTGATATGTTAGCGATATAAAACTGTCAAAGCTGTATCAATAAATTATTAATAAAGAACATACACATGCAGAAATTGGCTATTTACCGTGTCAAGGTATTTATCTGACATATACATGTATATCTTGTACATTTGAAAGCTTCATTTCGTTATGTTGAATGTTGAGAAACAAGAGAAAAGATGGCTTCCATGGGAAAATGATTTCCCTGTTCTATTATATTTGGCAATTTACTAGTTCTACATCAAAGATTATTGTATAAAATACAGTTTACTAAATTTTGACCTATATGCAACATGTTTGGGTATGCACTTCGGTTGCTCACATTTCTTTTGAATGGGTCAAATTGTAGCCGTAGATTACATATCGGAGGCAAATTATTGTAGCTAATGGCGTGTGTGCATTTGTGTAACTGTTTGACTAAATGGGGATGACATTTTGACAATGGATTTATTTATTTCAGTTTCATGTCCGTTTAACAGCCAGAGCAGACATATACAGCTGGGCATCCACAGAAATCCACCTGCAGGTGGGAAGCACTGCACATTCAGTACTAAAATTAGAAATTGGAGTTTGTCCACAAGCACGTGTGTAGGGGAGGGAGCCCCGCCTACATGCAGTCAACAACAAAATAGACTTACGTCCGGGGAATACAATTACAAATTAAACTGTCAGGCACCCTCACTACACCGCATCACTTCCCAGTAAAAATCACTGTTAGAAAATAGAAATCACTACCCCTTTCAACAGTACAGACCTCTCTCTATATCAGTGTTTGCAAACAGTGTAGATCCAGATGATCCTGATTTTATGCTGATTGGATTGGTCAGAAAATGAACATACCACAGTCCATTCCAGTTACTTAGGGTTGAAAGGGTTAAGATACACCTACCCTCATATCTGATAGTCTGACCAGTGTAGACCCAGATCAGCATAGGCAAGCTGGACATGGTCTACGCTGCTGTATCAGTGAAACATCTGCGCTCTTATTAACAGTGCAGATTCTTATCACGCCAAGTAACTGCAATGGACACTCCCATGATATTTTTCAGACTATTCCATTGATCAAAAAAGGGGTGTTGTTGGTAAGAAATAAGAAAATATCTGCAAATGATGCAGATCCTGATGAGACTGCTCACCTGGATCTACACAGATTGCAAACATTATGATAGAGGTCTGTAGTGTTGAAAGGGTAAAACGGCAACAACATGTGGGACTATGTTGAAAAAGTACAATGATTAGTCTTGTGAACCCCAGCTACCTTTGAGACATATGAAGACGTTAGCTGTTGTCCCTGCTTCCTTCCACCAGCCAGTGACCACCGACACGACGTAGCAGTATCTGTGACTCGGATTGTTGTCTCGACACGGAATGACACCAACCTACAACAACAATCTATAATAGTCCAGCCAGTGACACAGACACGACGTAGCAGTATCTGTGGCTCGGATTGTTGTCTCGACACGGAATGACACCAACCTACAACAACAATCTATAACAGTCCAGCCAGTGACCACTGACACGACATAGCAGTATCTGTGACTCGGATTGTTGTCTCGACACGGAATGACACCAACCTACAACAACAATCTATAACAGTCCAGCCAGTGACAGAGACACGACGTAGCAGTATCTGTGGCTCGGATTGTTGTCTCGACACGGAATGACACCAACCTACAACAACAACAATCTATAACAGTCCAGCCAGTGACAGAGACACGGCGTAGCAGTATCTGTGGCTCGGGTTGTTGTCTCGACACGGAATGACACCAACCTACAACAACAACAATCTATAACAGTCCAGCCAGTGACCACAGACACGACATAGCAGTATCTGTGGCTTGGATTGTTGTCTCAACACGGAATGACACCAACCTACAACAATAACATTCTATAACAGTCCAGCCAGTGACCATAGACACGACGTAGCAGTATCTGTGGCTCGGGTTGTTGTCTCGACACGGAATGACACCAACCTACAACAACAACAATCTATAACAGTCCAGCCAGTGACCACAGACACGACATAGCAGTATCTGTGGCTTGGATTGTTGTCTCAACACGGAATGACACCAACCTACAACAATAACATTCTATAACAGTCCAGCCAGTGACCATAGACACGACGTAGCAGTATCTGTGGCTCGGGTTGTTGTCTCAACACGAAATGACACCAACCTACAACAACAATCTATAACAGTCCAGCCAGTGACACAGACACGACATAGCAGTATCTGTGACTCGGGTTGTTGTCCAGACACAGAACGACACCAACCTATATCAACAACAATCTATAACAGTCCAGCCAGTGACCACTGACATGACGTAGCAGTATCTGTGACTCAGGTTGTTGTCTGGACACGGAATGACACCAACCTACAATAACAACAATCTATAACAGTCCAGCTAGTGACACAGACACGACATAGCAGTATCTGTGACTCGGGTTGTTGTCCAGACACAGAATGACACCAACCTATATCAAC
Organism: Conchocele bisecta; assembly: GCA_029237695.1. Taxonomy (NCBI): domain Eukaryota; kingdom Metazoa; phylum Mollusca; class Bivalvia; order Lucinida; family Thyasiridae; genus Conchocele; species Conchocele bisecta. The sequence continues at coordinate 65,510,844 of CM055267.1, forward strand.
AACAATCTATAACAGTCCAGCCAGTGACCACTGACACGACGTAGCAGTATCTGTGACTCAGGTTGTTGTCTCGACACGGAATGACACCAACCTACAATAACAACAATCTATAACAATACAGCTAGTGACACAGACACGACGTAGCAGTATCTGTGACTCGGGTTGTTGTCTCGACACGGAATGACACCAACCTACAACAACAATCTATAACAGTCCAGCCAGTGACAGACACGATGTAGCAGTATCTGTGACTCGGGTTGTTGTCTCGACACGGAACAACACCAACCTACAACAATAATCTATTCTATAACAGTCCAGCCAGTGACCACAGACACGACGTAGCAGTATCTGTGGCTCGGGTTGTTGTCTGGACACGGAATGACACCAACCGTCAACAACAACAATCTATAACAGTCCAGCCAGTGACCACCGACGCGACGTAGCACTATCTGTGGCTCGGGTTGTTGTCTGGACACGGAATGATACCAACATACAACAACAACAATCTATAACAGTCCAGCTAGTGACACAGACACGACATAGCAGTATCTGTGACTCGGGTTGTTGTCCAGACACAGAATGGACACGACGTAGCAGTATCTGTGACTCAGGTTGTTGTCTCGACACGGAATGACACCAACCTACAATAACAACAATCTATAACAATACAGCTAGTGACACAGACACGACGTAGCAGTATCTGTGACTCGGGTTGTTGTCTCGACACGGAATGACACCAACCTACAACAACAATCTATAACAGTCCAGCCAGTGACAGACACGATGTAGCAGTATCTGTGACTCGGGTTGTTGTCTCGACACGGAACAACACCAACCTACAACAATAATAACTATTCTATAACAGTCCAGCCAGTGACCACAGACACGACGTAGCAGTATCTGTGGCTCGGGTTGTTGTCTGGACACGGAATGACACCAACCGTCAACAACAACAATCTATAACAGTCCAGCCAGTGACCACCGACGCGACGTAGCAGTATCTGTGGCTCGGGTTGTTGTCTGGACACGGAATGATACCAACATACAACAACAACAATCTATAACAGTCCAGCCAGTGACACAGACACGACATAGCAGTATCTGTGACTCAGGTTGTTGTCTCGACACGGAATGACACCAACCTACAATAACAACAACCTATAACAATACAGCTAGTGACACAGACACGACGTAGCAGTATCTGTGACTCGGGTTGTTGTCTCGACACGGAATGACACCAACCTACAACAACAATCTATAACAGTCCAGCCAGTGACAGACACGATGTAGCAGTATCTGTGACTCGGGTTGTTGTCTCGACACAGAACAACACCAACCTACAACAATAATCTATTCTATAACAGTCCAGCCAGTGACCACAGACACGACGTAGCAGTATCTGTGGCTCGGGTTGTTGTCTGGACACGGAATGACACCAACCGTCAACAACAACAATCTATAACAGTCCAGCCAGTGACCACCGACGCGACGTAGCAGTATCTGTGGCTCGGGTTGTTGTCTGGACACGGAATGATACCAACATACAACAACAACAATCTATAACAGTCCAGCCAGTGACACAGACACGACATAGCAGTATCTGTGACTCAGGTTGTTGTCTCGACACGGAATGACACCAACCTACAATAACAACAATCTATAACAATACAGCTAGTGACACAGACAGACGTAGCAGTATCTGTGACTCGGGTTGTTGTCTCGACACGGAATGACACCAACCTACAACAACAATCTATAACAGTCCAGCCAGTGACAGACACGATGTAGCAGTATCTGTGACTCGGGTTGTTGTCTCGACACGGAACAACACCAACCTACAACAATAATCTATTCTATAACAGTCCAGCCAGTGACCACAGACACGACGTAGCAGTATCTGTGGCTCGGGTTGTTGTCTGGACACGGAATGACACCAACCGTCAACAACAACAATCTATAACAGTCCAGCCAGTGACCACCGACGCGACGTAGCAGTATCTGTGGCTCGGGTTGTTGTCTGGACACGGAATGATACCAACATACAACAACAACAATCTATAACAGTCCAGCCAGTGACACAGACACGACATAGCAGTATCTGTGACTCGGGTTGTTGTCTCGACACGGAATGACACCAACCTACAACAACAACAATCTATAACAATCCAGCCAGTGACACAGACACGACATAGCAGTATCTGTGGCTCGGCACGGAATGACACCAAACTACAATGCAGGAAATAGAGAATTTTACATGAGTGACAATATGATATTTATTAAATGAGTTTACTGATTTCAGGCTGTGTAGAGTTTCTTACGAAATCAGTCAACTTCTTACGAAATGTACAACATATACGTGAACACTACTTCGTTACTGCATCCTATACGGCACATGGAGTGGCCAAGTCGGCCATCATTGTGTGGTCCAGCCATCAGCGAGTTTAACCTGTTCTTACGTTTGAATGGAAAATGCAAAGTAGAACATATGATACAATGTAGCTAATCATACATAAAAAAGCCAGGACATCGGACTCCCATAGTTTCTATGTTACAGTGTCTACGTTTCCTAGAATACAAGCACTTATATACCACAGGTGATTCTAGCGTGTCTTGGATGGTCAATTAGTGTTTGTATAAATATAAAACACCTTTCTAAACAATGCACAAAACAATTAAAATGTGCACGGGTGTAAATATAATCGTACTTAGAAAGGTACAAAACTCCCATTCGCCACCATTGTAACGAAAAGCCACACGATATAGACAATTGGACTGCATGAGCACAATACTCAATATTATTTTTTTTATTTTTTTTTTGCCGATTTTTTTGCCGATTGGGAATTTATTTTACAGATTGGGGAAAAAAAACGGCCCCGGGGTTTGGGGAAGGGGCCGATATTCGGCCCCTGGAGGCATGGTAGTTTAGTCCCTGAGTTATATGCAGGTTTTCACAGTGGAACCTCTTTAAACCGGACACCCTGGGATGTCCTCAGGGTATCCGGTTTAAAGAGGTTCCACTGTACCTATTACAGGGAGAATAAAAACATCAACAAACAAGAAACGAGGCAAAGTCACGAAGGCCAGGTTTTTTCCAAGCATAGACAGTTGTATAACATAATTATACCCACTTTGTGTAGGCTAAGACTAGATGGCCGTGGCCTGCATGTCGCGCCTTGGGGTGAGGCATGGACACTAAAAAAGAGATATAGTAGATGGCAAAACTTTAACCAAAAAACTTTAAACGGACACACAGACGTATGGACGGACGTATGCCAAAATGCCGACTATATCGCGCTTTCCGCAAGCGGGCGCGACAATGATGATAAAACACCCATGTGAAGTATCAAGGTAATGGGTGAAGCAGTTGCAGAGATACAGAACACGAAAAAACTTTAAGAAAAAAATTCAAAGTAATTTGACCTTGACATTGGGCACAGGGGCCGCACGGTTGGGGGTAGAATGAAAATATGGATGATGATAAACACCCATGTGAAGTTTCAAGGTAATGGGCGAAGCAGTTGCAGAGATATAGTATAACGAAAAACTCTAACCAAAAAACTTTAACCAGACGTACGTTAAAAAGTTAACGTTGAAAATGGTTAAGTCAATTATGTAGAAATAATAGGTCAAGGTAAAAAAAATGGTCACATGTTGGATAGTTGTATGTGGTGGGCACCTCTTGGTTATGAAGCTGTGAAAGTTTGTTGGTCTTAGGTGGTACAGTACCAAAGAAATGGACTTAAACACGAAAATTTAACATTGTAAACGCGAAAAGTTAACATTGAAAATGGCTAAGTCGAGTGCGCGGAAAAAATTCAAAAAAAGATAACATGTTGGATAGTGATATGTGGTGGGCACCCCTTGGTTATGAAGCTGTGAAAGTTTGTTGGTCCTATGAGGTACAGTAACAAGGAAATGGACTCGAACACGAAAACTTAACATTGATTGTGGAGGCCGTCTGACCGCCCGCCCAGTCCGCCCAGCCTGCCCGCCTGCCTGGCTTTCGCCAATCCAATAGCCTGGGTTTTTTTTCCAAAAAAAAAAACCTGGCTAAAAATAAAAAAAAATCAGATGGCCGCGGCCCGCATGTCGAGCCCGCCAAGGCATTTGATGGTCTCAGAGTGTATTTTTTTTAAGTTTGATGCCCAATAAGCATACAAAGTTTCAAGCAAATCTGACTTACGGTTACAGAGATAGTAGGTATGTGAAAACTTTAACGCAAATTTTGACAGAAACTTTAACGCAAACCTCTAAGTCATTTGACCTTGACATAGGGGCACAGAGTGGGACACAGAATGAATATATGGATGATGACTAATAAGCATATGAAGTTTCACGTCAATGTGACTTCGGACTGCAGAGATATAAGGCATTTATTTTTTAATTGTTTGTTTTACCGAATCTCTGAAGTGCCGTAGCAGGAGGGAAAAAAAAAGAAGAAATTTGCAATTTTATTTTTTCATCGGGCATGTGAATTTAAGAAATACCCAGTACTTGATTCTTAATGAAAGTTTTTGGATTTTAAAAAGAACGTTTAGTGCAACCATAAAACACACAAGACATCGTCTTTGGTGCGCTATATATCATAAAAATTCATCATGTTTTGGCACCACATCAGAATCGTTGCCACGGGAAAAATGTTGAAGAAATAAAATCTCAACAAAAATGGACAAGCGAGTTTTCAGATGTTACTCCATGTATGTTGGCAACAAATTTACACGGTAATTTTCAATTGTACTATAGATTCCACATTACACAACATCCAATACAAATAACTGATGCGAATTGTGGAAATTAATAACTTACTTTATCGCTGTAATATAGTAAGTAGTCGCTCTATGTATGTTGAAAGTATAAAACACTTATTCTGGGAATGTACCCATGTGCAACATTTTTGCTCTCAACCTAAATGACAAGGTTATAACATGCATAATGAATGAACGTTAAAAACATTTCTATAGGAATAAAATAATGGTAATGAACTTTTGGCACAACAACTTACTTTAATCGTTACTCTAGGAAAATATTTCATATTAAAATGTAAATATGAAAAACGCGATATAATGTTCGAATCATTCATAAATTACTTGAAGAACAGATAGAACAGAAAATAGCCACACAAAAACTTGAAGGATAAACGAGAACAACACATCATCAAGTGGGGCAGGTTTAATATTCAGATAAACAATTTGATAGGAACACAAATGGAAATATTTCTTTCCTTCTTTTTGTCATGATTATCTCCCCTAACTTTAACCTATTCTCAACACTACTTTCTAATACATTTTGTATGTAACTTGTGTGTAGTATAATTAAATTTTCGGCGGCGGGTTTGTAAAACAAATAATAAAAAAATAAAGGCCTAAGGTATTTAACTAGATGGCCGCGGCCTGCATGTCACGCCTTGTGGCGAGGCATGGACACTAAAAAAAAAGATATAGTATAACGAAAAACTTTAACCAAAAAACTTAACCAAAAGACTTGACAAAAAACTTTAACCAAAAAACTGAACCAAAAACTTCAAAGTAATTTGACCTTGACATTGGGCACAGGGGCCGCACGGGAGAGGGGTAGAATGAAAATATAGATGATGATAAACACCCATGTGAAGTTTCAAGGTAATGGGCAAAGCAGTTGCAGAGATATAGTATAACAAAAAACTTTAACCAAAAAACTTAACCAAAAACTTTAACCAAAAAAATTAACCAAAAACTTCAAAGTAATTTGACCTTGACATTGGGCACAGGGGCCGCACGGGAGGGGGGTAGAATGAAAATATAGATGATGATAAACACCCATGTGAAGTTTCAAGGTAATGGGCAAAGCAGTTGCAGAGATATAGTATAACGAAAAACTTTAACCAAAAAACTTAACCAAAAAACTTAACCAAAAACTTTAACCAAAAAGTTTAACCAAAAAACTTAACCAAAAACTTCAAAGTAATTTGACCTTGACATTGGGCACAGGGGCCGCAAGGAAGGGGTGGTAGAATGAAAATATAGATGATGATAAACACCCATGTGAAGTTTCAAGGTAATGGGCAAAGCAGTTGCAGAGATATAGTATAACGAAAAACTTTAACCAAAAACTTTAACCAAAAAACTTAACCTAAAAACTTAACAAAAAACTTTAACCAAAAAATTTAACCAAAAACTTCAAAGTAATTTGACCTTGACATTGGGCACAGGGGCCGCACGGGAGGGGGGTAGAATGAAAATATAGATGATGATAAACACCCATGTGAAGTTTCAAGGTAATGGGCAAAGCAGTTGCAGAGATATAGTATAACGAAAAACTTTAACCAAAAAACTTAACCAAAAACCTTAACCAAAAACTTTAACCAAAAAACTTAACCAAAAAACTTAACCAAAAACTTTAACCAGAAACTTCAAAGTAATTTGACCTTGACATTGGGCACAGGGGCCGCACAGGAGGGGGTAGAATGAAAATATAGATGATGATAAACACCCATATGAAGTTTCAAGGTAATGGGCAAAGCAGTTGCAGAGATGTAGTATAACGAAAAACTTTAACCAAAAAACTTAAGCAAAAAACTTAACCAAAAACTTTAACTAAAAAACTTAACCAAAAACTTCAAAGTAATTTGACCTTGACATTGGGCACAGGGGCCGCACAGGAGGGGGGTAGAATGAAAATATAGATGATGATAAACACCCATGTGAAGTTTCAAGGTAATGGGCAAAGCAGTTGCAGAGATATAGTATAACAAAAAACTTTAACCAAAAACTTTAACCAAAAAACTTAACCAAAAAACTTAACCAAAAACTTTAACCAAAGAACTTAACCAAAAACTTTAACCAAAGAACTTAACCAAAAACTTTAACCAAAAAACTTAACCAAACAACTTAACCAAAAACTTTAACCGGACACACGTACGTACGCACGTACGCACGTACGCACGCACACACGCACGCACGCACGCACGCACACACGCACACACGCACGCACGCACGCACGCACGCACGCACGCACGCACGCACGCACGCACGCACGCACGCACGCACGCACGCACGCACGCACGCACGCCAAACGGCCGACTATATCGCGCTTTCCGCAAGCGGGCGCGACAAAACTTCTAAGTCATTTGACCTTGACCTTGGGCTCAGGGGCCGCATCAGTGGATACAGCATGAATATATGGATCATGACTAATAAGTATATGAAGTTTCAAGTCGATGTGACTTAGGACTGCAGAGATATAAGGTATATACTAGAAACTAATACTGCCGCGTAATACAACCCATGCAGTAGAATACAGACTATGAATGGTAAACTAACGTTTTTTCAGAATACGCTTACTTATGGTGTGTATGCCCATACATGTACTGTTAACTTTGAATATCTACGTATTGACCAGTTCTCACACATTTCAAAATTGGTGTTGGGTCTGCATGTGACAGGCGAAACTCCAGGGACGAAGTTATTTGGGTGCGAGTTATAGAGGTATTCGGAGGGTTGCGCCCCTTGTCGAGTTCCGCTCGCCTTTTGCATACCAATAACATTAAGTTGGAAAACAATTACAATTTCATATCCCCGTTAACTGAGTAACACTTTTGAATTATTGACTGCATGCCTTTGTATTACTAATATTGAGGCTATTCAACTGACTACATTCCTTTATTGTATGTTACACAGCTTAAATAATTACAGACTAGCTTTTTTATGTTGTAACGTTATCTGTGTCGCGTTTGCAGGTGGCGTACGAGATCTTTGGGACGAAGCTATTTAGGTACAAGTTATATAGTAGTAATGACAGTTGTCTCGCTTGATGATATTCTGGAACGAAGCTATTTGGGTGCGAGTTTTATTCCTATAGTAATCATGAGGGTTGTTCCCCTTGATGATTTTCGTTCGCCAGTTGCAGTCTCACCGATCATTGAATGAGCGTAAACATTATAATATTCATGTGTTGCAACCCGATTGATATATAGTATTATGTGGTAATCACTGTAACTACATCGTCATAATTATATCATTCATACTATTCGGCGATGGTGTCATTTGAGGGACCTCGTCAGCTACAAAATCAGTTCTCGCATCTTCAATGAAATTATATCGTGAATTAATGTCACCTGCCGAATGCAAAGCCCTGGGTAGCTCAAATGACACTAGCACCACTGTTTCCTTACTGAACTGTACACTTGTTAATCATGTCCTGTTACTTCAAAATATGTCCGGATAGTATAGTATCAAACATACGTCACATGCATGTCCCTTTTATGTTTCTTGTGCAACTCTGCTAGCCACAGTGGGGGAATTTGGGGAATCTTTCGCACACCGCTGCGTCCGGACCCGCTATCTTCATTTCTTGTAAGTCTTGTTTTAATCTGTCCGGTATGATCGGAGCGATGTTCATAATGATGATTTCTTCAGTCACGTGACCTTAGTTAGACATCGTTCGACCATATTGAACAGATGCACTTATCGTGTGCGCAGCAGGTTTCCACTAGCAATCCATTTTCTATTTTTATCGTATCTATTGTCCGAGTATGCATTGACATACAGCGTACTCTATTCAGTCCGAATCAATGCAAATCTTCCATATATGGCCAAGCCCCTTCAGTACCGTCGGTATACACCATCCACATTCTCTCGGGAGACGTCCATCCGAACCCCGGTCCCATAGATAGCGACGATTTGCTGGATCTGTCATTTAGTTCCATTCCGTTTACGTCATTCACCCAAGAAGCAGCTAGCGTCCGAAATAATTTTCACCACTTGTCATTCGTACATTGTAATGTTCAAAGCATGTACTCAAAACTAGACATATTACTCAAAGACTTTGATCTAATAGCTTTTACAGAGACGTGGCTTGGCGACGAATATAAAACAGATGATATGCTGTTTTACAATTTTAAATCTCCAGAAAGGAAAGATAGACAAGGCGATAGGCACGGAGGTGTAATTCTATATGTTAGAGACACACTATGCCATAAGCGTAGGCGAGACCTCGAGCTCCCTAACATTGAATCAATTTGGATTGAAGTTGTGTCAGATAAGAAATCTTTCTTATTTAGCGTCTTTTACAGGCCCCCGAATGTTAATGCTGTATATGGTAATAGTATCGAAGACTCAATTCATATGGCGATAGATACTGACCATAGAGATATTGTAATTGTTGGCGATTTTAACTATAATACTTTGAACTCACAATCCAATAGAAAGGTGACTTCAATTTGTACTCAGTTTTCACTGTCGCAGTGTATTTCCTCTCCAACTCACTTCACCGAGCATTCTGAATCAATCATCGACTTATTGTTTGTATCAAATAGAGACAACATCGTTAGCATCCAAGGTAAATTGAATCACTACTTATAACACGTAAGCGTAATAGAGAAGTACATCCCCCAATCCTCATGAATAATGTTAATGTCTCAGAAGTTGATAGTCACAAGCATCTAGGTTTGTATTTTAATAACGAGGGAACATGGCACCAACACATAGACTACATAACCGGAAAGGCATGGCGTAGGATCAATGTTATGAGAAAATTAAAATACATTCTAGATAGAAAATGCCTTGAAATAATTTATCTTACTTTTATTAGACCGGTATTAGAATATGCGGATGTCGTCTGGGATAATTGTACCCAGTATGAGAAGGATGCCCTTGAAAAAATTCAGATTGAAGCAGCACGTATCGCTACAGGTGCCACTCGGCTTGTTTCAATCAAGGTCCTTATATATAGAAACCTGCTGGGAAACATTAGGAAATAGACGTCACTCCCATAAATTGTCACTATTTTACAAAATGATAAATGGCATCTCACCCGGTTACTTGGTCGATGTGCTTCCATTTCATGTATCACGTAATTGATTATATAGAACCTATTGCCTGTATATTTGTGTCAATACTATATTTTTCGGAAATTTTAAATTTAATTGCTTTAATGTAATTGCTGTGTATCAGACGATGCTGAAACCAGAACAACTTATAATCCAGAAAATACCAATTACCGGTATCACATAATATAAACTGTTCAAAAACTGATGGCAGGAATGTCTTGGTTTCGGCATCCTATGATATCTAGTCACATGTAAGGGAGAGGATTTAAATAAGCTTGCTTTCAATCCAATCCCATTTGCATAGTATTGTATATAGTAACATTGACATTGACAATGAACTTGTAAACAATATGCAAATAAAATATGTTTAAACTAAGGTATTTAAAAACTTTAACGCAGATTTCGGACAGACGGACGGACGGACGCACGTTCTTACATTAGGGTACTTATGTGGCTTATCACATGTTAAATATTAGCCACATAAAACGATTTTTAGCCACATAAAACGATTTTTTAGGTGGCTAATTGTAACCAACCCTATCCTTTAACAAGTCCATAACCCTGTGGGGCTAGCCACATAAGTACCCTAATGTGTGCCCGGACGGACGGACGGACGGACGGACGTTCTTACAGTACTATACTTATGTGGCTTATCACATGTTAAATATTAGCCACATAAAACGATTTTTAGCCACATAAAAGGATTTTTTAGGTGGCTAATTGTAACCAACCCTATCCTTTACTAAGTCCATAACCCTGTGGGGCTAGCCACATAAGTACCCTAATGTGTGCCCGGATGGACGGACGGACGGACGGACGGACAGACACCCGGGCGTCATTGTGATCACTATGTCTCGCTTTCCGCAAGCGGGCTTGACAAAAAAAGCAGTTCCACTGTACCTGCTCTAGATCCTTCTTGTCGGTCTGTCGCGCCCAGTGGATGATGAAGAAGTACAGAATCCAGACCATGATCACCACGGTTACCACCACCGGGTTGTCGAAGAACGTCAGAAACAATGCCGCATCGCCAAACGGGTCAATGAAGTTTGGAATAACAAGGAAACTACTGGTAAATGCTGTCATTCCACTAAATAACGCCGCCATCTTTTTACATTCGCAATCCAGGGACGAAGTTGTGGTTGTTTGTGCCACCTGGGACAGAAATACAGAGCCATTGTTTGACCCTTACACTGAATTAACATTTAAAATGCTGGGTACCAAAATTTTCGTCTGCTGTTGTTTTATATTTTGCCTACTTTCTCCATAAAAACATGGTTCGACAGGACTTTAGCATTCTTTCCATCGGAAATCATGTCAAACAAAGTTTTTCATGAGAAAAATGGAAAATAAAAATTAAACAGCAGACTGTGACACGACAAAATTTAATTCAGCAGTGTACGGATTAAACTTTTCTACATTGTATTTTTTTTGTGAAGAAAACCTGTTTTGACACTGCAAAGAATTGTTGTGCTGTGAAAACAAGAAATATTTCGAAAATTCAAATACAACAGACAACAATATTTGTTTCCTGACTGAAACGCTCAGCGTCTCAGATATGTGAATAAAATGATGAAACAGATTAGAAAAAAATTATCCATGACCCGGGGGTTGAATCAAAAATAAAAATAAACTTTGCACATCCACTCATCATAAGGAAGCTACATACCAAGTTTCAGGTCTCTAGTAATTAACGATAACAAGTTTTGCTAGTTACAAGGTTGGTGGCAAACGGACGGACAAAAGGACGAACAAAGGTAACACTAAATGCCCCCTCCACTATCGTGGTGGGGCATAAAAAACAGCAGATGACAATATAGCCAGGGCATGATGGCATTTTTTGTTACAAATGGGTACCCATGATAGTTTATATCTATGATGGGTAAGCTATCTGATAGGGGTGGGTACCCCCTCAATTTTGACCTTTGAATGTCATTTCAAGGTCATTTAGGGGTCAAATCAAGAACAAGAGTGCAGTAAGTCACAAAATATGCCCGTCGAATATGGTCCAGACAGCGAAGCTGCAGAAATGTGAAGCTGTCACCAAGGCAAGAAACATTAATGAGAATTTGAAACTATATAGCATTATTTCTTCATCTCGAAAACGTGTGTATAGTTTCAGATCGATCGACTGAATGGATTCAGAGGAGTTGTGTACACAAACTCTGTACCCTATATAGAATTGTATACATAAATGTAGAAAAAAAGGCTAAGTTAAAAAGGTGATATTTTGTTCAGCATAAAAACACCAAGGTGCACATCTTCAATATGTGTAGAAGACGTGTATATAGTTTCAGATCGATTGACAGAACGGTTTCAGAGGAGTTGTGTACACAAACTATGTACCGTATATATAATTGTATAGAAAAATGTAGAAAAAATGGCTCAGTTAAAAAGGCGATATTTTGGTTAAAAAAGATTTATTCGGCATAAAAACACCAAGGTGCAAATCTTCAATATGTGTAGAAGACGTGTGTATAATTTTAGATCGATCGACGGAACGGTTTCGGAGGAGTTGTGTACACAAACTCTGTACCGTATATATAATTGTAATGAAAAATGTAGAAAAAATGGCCAAGTTAAAAAGGGGATAATTTTGTTAAAAAAATATAGTTTCAGATCGATCGACTGAACGGTTTCGGAGGAGTTGTGTACACAAACTATGCACTTTTTCTGTCAGCCGCCCGCCCGCCCGGCGGTTGGACGGTCGTAGATTTGTCACAGCACGATAGTGCAACCTTAGAGGAATGCACGAGTGAAATATTAAGAATTTTCAATGAAGGAAATAGAAGTTATAACTTATTTCTCTGATGTTAAGTGTTGTAAAGAGACCAAGTATTTGACCTTGACCTTGGGATCAGCGGGGGTTGGACGGTCGTGGAGTTGGCACAGCATGGTAGTAGACTTACAGGAATGCATGTGTGAAATATTAAGCATTTTAGATGAAGGAAATAGAAGTTATAACAATATTTCTCTGATGTTAAGTTTTGTAAAGAGACTAAGTATTTGACCTTGACCTTGGGATCAGCGGGGGTTGGACGGTCGTGGATTTGGCACAGCATGGTAGTAGAGCCTTACAGGAATGCATGTGTGAAATATTAAGCATTTTAGATGAAGGAAATAGAAGTTATAACAATATTTATTTCTCTGATGTTAAGTTTTGTAAAGAGACTAAGTATTTGACCTTGACCTTGGGATCAACGGGGGTTGGACGGTTGTGGATTTGGCACAGCATGGTAGTAAACTTACAGGTTAGAAGACACCAAATGGTGCGAAACCGCCCAGGGTGTATGCAAAAGTAGTCCGGTATAAAAAAATAGTGCGGGTGTTTTGAGGTCACAGACACCGTTTGCTTGCAAATCTTGATCCATTACTACCCAGTTTCACTTGAGGAACATTTTGGGGTGCCTTCAACACCAGTTTTCAGCATATTTGTAGCATTTAAAAGAAAACACTGACCCTGTTGGTCACTTGATGTAAACGGAGTTTCCGTGGCCAAAAAATGTACACAATATTGGAGGATATGACAAGGTTGGATTTTTCTTTCTTAGGAGTAAGTGAACCTATTGTTTTAGTTCATGCAGAACCAGTACAGACTGGCTGCAGGTCATGTACAAGTGGGTCCCACAGCATCCATACGAATAGTGAAAGTAGGAGAGACTGGCCTTATTGGATGGCATTCGGTTAAATTATATAGTAAAACTATTTGGTGGTGTCTAACCTATAAGGTGTGCCTAGGCCCTATGTGAGATATGTTTGTTTGTAGAATTTGAAGTTGGAAGTTTATGTTTCTTGTAGCTATGTCTCTGGGAACATAATTTAAAGTTACTGCGACAAGAATAATCGAGCGGACTCCGCGATGCAACATATTTGTTCTTTTTGTATCTCAGACGGACAGTTATCGGCTTCAAAATCTTCTAAAATCTTGATTTCTCAGCTTTATTTAGTGAAATATAATAAACCAGTGTATGCAAATTACCTGTAGGTGATTGGCTTGGAATGTGACAGAAATATACACCGAAAACAGTGATTATAGTGTGTTTTTCATTTTTTTTCATTGATATTGGCTTGCTGATGGACAATTAAGAAGTTATGGAAAGTGGCGCGACATCGCGACGCTGTTCCAAAATTTGCCAAAATTAGGCGTAAGTGTATTGTTTTCGCATATCGGTATAGTACCAAGACACTAGTACTCAGAAAACATTGTTTTTCCTTTCCTCCTGTGTTATAAAGCAAATTTCTTGACTGACCGTTCCAAGCCAGTACCCTTTTGTCTGTCGACCATTCCAGAGTGGCATACATGTTGGTATAGTTTCAGTGATGAGTCTGTATATGTAGAATGGTTAGCTATAACACTATTTAGGGTAATGTTATGTGATTTTATGGAGATTTGTGCTTTTAATTCATCATCTATTAAAATTCTCCATAGTTCTGTAGTAGCTCAAATTAAGGCAGAATGTGGACAGTCACATGGTGGAGTTACACAGCTGCTGTGTGACAACCATTTGAGATATTTGCTCCAAACTTGGTACTGTATCCAGGAATAGAAGCTACTTTTTGAATAGTGAATATTGTAGAATGATTTGTAGTGGGACTGGTACTTACTTAGGTTAGAAGACACCAAATGGTGCGAAACCGCCCAGGGTGTATGCAAAAGTAGTCCGGTATAAAAAAATAGTGCGGGTGTTTTGAGGTCACAGACACCGTTTGCTTGCAAATCTTGATCCATTACTACCCAGTTTCACTTGAGGAACATTTTGGGGTGCCTTCAACACCAGTTTTCAGCATATTTGTAGCATTTAAAAGAAAACACTGACCCTGTTGGTCACTTGATGTAAACGGAGTTTCCGTGGCCAAAAAATGTACACAATATTGGAGGATATGACAAGGTTGGATTTTTCTTTCTTAGGAGTAAGTGAACCTATTGTTTAGTTCATGCAGAACCAGTACAGACTGGCTGCAGGTCATGTACAAGTGGGTCCCACAGCATCCATACGAATAGTGAAAGTAGGAGAGACTGGCCTTATTGGATGGCATTCGGTTAAATTATATAGTAAAACTATTTGGTGGTGTCTAACCTGTAGTACAGGAATGCATGTGTGAAATATTAAGCATTTTAGATGAAAGAAATAGAAGTTATAACAATATTTCTCTGATGTTAAGTTTTGTAAAGAGACTAAGTATTTGACCGTGACCTTGGGATCAGCGGGGGTTGGACGGTCGTGGATTTGGCACAGCATGGTAGTAGCCTTACAGGAATGCATGTGTGAAATATTAAGCATCTTACATGAAGGAAATAGAAGTTATAACAATATTTCTCTGATGTTAAGTTTAGTGACCGACGGACGGACGGACGGACGGACAGACGGACGGACGAATAACCTGACTCCAGTATACCCCCCCACAACTCGTTGCAGGGGGCATAAAAATCCAAATGGCCGCCAAAATAGTGAAACTACCTAGAAAAACCGACAATTTCGTGGATATGCAACATAAACTAGCACTGTGTATGTGTATAACATATCATAAAACAGCATATTAGATCATTTGCTAACTTAAATTCCAAGATGGCCGCCACTAATTACATGTGAACTTTCCAAATGAATAACTGTAAATTGTCACGATTCCACTCCAGACTTGGGGATTATCCTTTCAACATTTTTGTTACAAACGAGTGCTCAACGTGGGTTATACCTTTCACAATTATATGTTTAGATATGGGTCTACACTCAATTTGGACTGTTTGGGGCAGTTTCAAGGTCAACCATGGGTTAAATCAAGACAATAACAACAGATTTTCTACATTTCGCTAGTTGAAGGCATATATAACTCATACAAAACTAGAAATGGACGCTTGTCAACAAGCGCATGTGTATCCCCCTCCCCAGATACACAAGTAGTTTGAAAAAAGGGTGTTCGAGTTATGCTCCGGAGACAAAATCAGTGACGGAAAAAACAAAGGGAGATAACTAAAAAATTAGTGATGCAAGAGTTGTCATTCTTGCGTGACACACCTTTAGGGTTGTGGTCTATGCAAGTGTGAAGTTTCATGAAAATATTCCAAAGGGTGTTCGAGTTATGCTCCGGACACGAAATCAGTGCACGAAACAACAAAGGGAGAGACTAAGAAATTAACGACGCAAGAGTTGTCATTCTTACGTGCGACACACCATTTGGGTCGTCTTCTATGCATGTGTAAAGTTTAATAAACTAGAAAATGTGTTCATAGAACACGGATGTCCCACATATCGCTTTGATAATAAATGAGGCCAAATTCCAAGTCAAAATTTTCTTTTACCTGAGCGTAAAGTTTTGAAGCACCAAGTATGTGACCTTGACCCTGGGCTTGGCGGGGGCAGGACGAACGTGGATTTGGCACAGGGCGGTAGAGGACCATTAGAGCAATGCATATATGAAATATGAAGCTGATCCATGAAACAAAACAGAAATTATAAAGATATTTACCTGAGCGTTAATAAAGTTTTTGAAGCACTAAGTATGTGATGTTAACCCTGGCTTGGCGGGGGCGGGACGAACGTGGATTTGGCACAGGGCGGTAGAGGACCATAGAGCACGCGTATATGAAATATGAAGTTGATCCGTGAATGGAAAGAAAAATTATTAATTAAGATATTTACCTGAGCGTTAAAGTTTTTGAAGCACAAGTATGTGACCTTGACCCTGGGATTGGCGGGGGCAGGACGAACGTGGCATTTGGCCACAGGGTGGTAGAGGACCATTAGAGCAATGCGTATATGAAAATATGAAGAATGATGACCATGAAAGAAAACAGAAATTATAAGATATTTACCTGAGCGTTAAAGTTTTTTGAAGCACTAAGTATGTGACTTGACCTGGGCTTGGCAGGGGCAGGAAGAACGTGGATTTTGGCACAGGGCAGTAGAGGAACCATTAGAGCAACGCGTATATGAAATATGAAGTTTGATCCGTGAATGGAAAGAAAAATTATAAGATATTTACCTGAGCGTTAAGTTTTTGAAGCACCAATATTGTGACCTTGACCCTGGGATTGGCGGGGCAGGACGAACGTGGATTTGGCACAGGGCGGTAGAGGACCATTAAAGCAATGCGTATATGAAATATGAAGATGATCCATGAAAGAAAACAGAAGTATAGATATTTACTGAGCGTTAAAGTTTTTGAAGCACTAAGTATGTGACCTTGACCCTGGGCTTGGCAGGGGCAGGACGAACGTGGATTTGGCACAGGGCGGTAGAGGACCATTAGAGCAACGCGTATATTGAAATATGAAGTTGATCCGTGAATGGAAAGAAAAAAATTATAAGATATTTAACCTGAGCGTTAAAGTTTTTGAAGCACCAAGTATGTGACCTTGACATGGGATTGGCGGGCAGGACGAACGTGGATTTGGCACAGGGCGGTAGAGGACCATTAAAGCAATGCGTATATGAAAATATGGAAGATGATCCATGAAAGAAAACAGAAAGTAGTATAAGATATTTACCCGAGCGTTAAAGTTTTTTGAAAGCACTAAGTATGTGATGTTAACCCTGGGCTTGGCGGGGGCGGTACGAACGTGGATTTGGCACAGGGCGTAGAGGAACCATTAGGAGGCAACGCGTATATGAAATATGAAGTTGATCCGTGAATGGAAAGAAAAAATTATAGATATTTACCTGAGCGTTAAAGTTTTTGAAGCACCACGTATGTGACCTTGACCCTGGGATTGGCAGGGCAGGACGAACGTGGATTTGGCACAGGGTGGTAAGAGGACCATTAGAGCAATGCGTATATGAAATATGAAGTTGATCCGTGAATGGAAAGAATATTCTTATAAGATATTTACCCGAGCGTTAAAGTTTTTATTTTGAAGCACCAAGTATGTGACCTTGACCCTGGGATTGGCGGGGCAGGACGAACGTGGATTTGGCACAGGGCGGTAGAGGACCATTAGAGCAATGCGTATATGTATATGAAGATGATCATGAAAGAAAACAGAAAGTATAAAGATATTTACCCGAGCGTTAAAAGTTTTGAAGCACTAAGTATGTGACCTTAAGACCCTGGCGATTGGCGGGGCAGGACGAACGTGGATTTGGCACAGGGCGGTAGAGGACCATTAGAGCAAATGCGTAATGATGAAATGAAAATGATCCATGAAAGAAAACAAAAGAAAGTATAAGATATTTACATGAGCGTTAAAGTTTTTAATTTTTGAAGCACTAAGTATGTGACCTTGACCCTGGGCTTGGCAGGGGCAGGACGAACGTGGATTTGGCACAGGGCGGTAGAGGACCATTAGAGCAACGCGTATATGAAATATGAAGTTGATCCGTGAATAGAAAGAAAATTTATAAGATATTTACCTGAGCGTTAAAGTTTTTGAAGCACCAAGTATGTGACCTTGACCATGGGATTGGCGGGGCAGGACGAACGTGGATTTGGCACAGGGCGGTAGAGGACCATGAAAGCAATGCGTATATGAAATATGAAGATGATCCATGAAAGAAAACAGAAAGTATAAGATATTTACCCGAGCGTTAAAGTTTTTGAAGCACTAAGTATGTGATGTTAACCCTGGGCTTGGCGGGGGCGGGACGAACGTGGATTTGGCACAGGGCGGTAGAGGACCATTAGAGCAACGCGTATATGAAATATGAAGTTGATCCGTGAATGGAAAGAAAAATTATAAGATATTTACCTGAGCGTTAAAGTTTTTGAAGCACCACGTATGTGACCTTGACCCTGGGATTGGCAGGGCAGGACGAACGTGGATTTGGCACAGGGTGGTAGAGGACCATTAGAGCAATGCGTATAAGAAATATGAAGATGATCCATGAAAGAAAACAGAAATAATAAGATATTTACCCGAGCGTTAAAGTTTTTGAAGCACTAAGTATGTGACCTTGACCCTGGGCTTGGCGGGGGCAGGACGAACGTGGACTTGGCACAGGGCGGTAGAGGACCATTAGAGCAACGCGTATATGAAATATGAAGTTGATCCGTGAATGGAAAGAAATATTATAAGATATTTACCCGAGCGTTAAAGTTTTTGAAGCACCAAGTATGTGACCTTGACCCTGGGATTGGCGGGGCAGGACGAACGTGGATTTGGCACAGGGCGGTAGAGGACCATTAGAGCAATGCGTATATGAAATATGAAGATGATCCATGAAAGAAAACAGAAAGTATAAGATATTTACCCGAGCGTTAAAGTTTTTGAAGCACTAAGTATGTGACCTTGACCCTGGGATTGGCGGGGCAGGACGAACGTGGATTTGGCACAGGGCGGTAGAGGACCATTAGAGCAATGCGTATATGAAATATGAAAATGATCCATGAAAGAAAACAGAAAGTATAAGATATTTACCCGAGCGTTAAAGTTTTTGAAGCACCAAGTATGTGACCTTGACCCTGGGCTTGGCAGGGGCAGGACGAACGTGGATTTGGCACAGGGCGGTAGAGGACCATTAGATTAATGCGTATATGAAATATGAAGCTGATCCGTGAAAGAAAACAGAAATTATAACATATTTACCCGAGCGTTAAAGTTTTTGAAGCACCAAGTACGTAACCTTGACCCTGGGCTTGGCGGGAGCAGGACGAACATGGATTTGGCACAGGGCGGTAGAGGACCATTAGAGCAATGTGTATATGAAATATGAAGCTGATCCGTGAAAGAAAACAGAAATTATAAGATATTAACCCGAGCGTTAAAGTTTTTGAAGCACCAAGTATGTGACCTTGACCCTGGGCTTGGCGGGGGCAGGACGAACGTGGACTTGGCACAAGGCAGTAGTGAACCATCAGAGCAATGTGTATATGAAATATGAAGCAGATCGGTCGAAGGATGAAGAAATTATGAAACATTTACCCGAGTGTTAAAGTTTTGTGACGGACGGACGGACAGGAGGATGGGACGCACGTTCCTACGATTGAATATTTGTTGGGTTTTTACTGTATAAAAATACCCAACAAGAGTACCCAACACTATCCTAACCCTACCCAATAAGATCCCCGTACGCTTACAACAAGTACCCATTCATGTGTGCGGACGGACGGACGGACGGACGGACAAGGGTAACACTAAATGCCCCCTCCACTATCGTGGTGAGGCATAAAAATATTCCAAAGGGTGTTCGAGTTATGCTCTGGATACGAAATCAGAGCATGAACCAACAAAGGGAGATAAGTAAACAAGAATTCTGCAGAATCAAATGCCTCGCCTTGTCCCGCCTTGACCTCGAGCCTGGGCCCGAAAGCAATTTTCACTGGCCCGAACATATTATACAATTATTGACAAGTGAGCCATGGAATATCAGATTATATTCTATGGCTCACTAGTCAATAATTGTTTTATTATATGTTAATAGTCTGTATATAGCACTTACGACCTTATGCTACTAGACAAAAATTTAAAAAGAATTTGAAAAAAAAAATGAAAAAAAAGAAAAGGAAAAAAAAAGTTTAAAAATTAAAAATAATAAAGCTTGCTACTGGAGCCCAGAATTTTTTTTTAATAGTCCTATATTTATCTACATATATCTGCACAGGTCCACATAATGCCACAATACTTTCAACACAGTTTACGGAAATGTAATATCCAATGTAGTAATTTACCTGTATAAATTACCTGTGGTCAGACTGGTCAAGACTGGTCAAGATAGGACATTTGCACATGCTAGCACATGCACAGGTGAATGGTTCTCCCAGTCTCTATTGTTCTCTCTACAGGTAAGGTGTACAGAGCACACGAGAAAAGGTGTACAGAGCAGACGAGAAAACTGGTCTTCATGTATTATTGTCCAGTTTGTAGAGTGCGCAAAACAAAAAAGGGAGATAACTCAAAAATTAGCTACACAAGAGTTGTCATTCTTGTGCACGACACACCTCTGGGTCGTGGTCTATGCATGTGTGAAGTTTCATGAAAATATTCCAAAGGGTGGTCGAGTTATGCTCTGGACAGGAAATCAGTGCGCAAACACAAAAAAGGGAGATAACTAAAAAAATTAGCTATGCAAGAGTTGTCATTCTTGTGCACGACACACCTTCGGTTCGTAGTCTAATTGAATGTGTGAAGTTTCATAAAAATATTGCAAAGGCTGGTCGAGTTATGGTCAATCAGTGCGCGAAACAAAAAAAGGGAGATAACTAAAAAATTAGCTATGCAAGAGTTGTCATTCTTGTGCACGACACACCTTCGGGTCGTGGTCTATGCATGTGTGAAGTTTCATGAAAATATTCCAAAGGGTGGTGGAGTTATGCTCCGGACACGAAATCAGTGCGAGAAACAAAAAAGGGAGATAACTAAAAAATCAGCTATGCAAGAGTTGTCATTCTTGTGCACGACACACCTTCGGGTCGTGGTCTATGCATGTGTAAGTTTTCTGAATATTTGTATGAAAATATTCCAAAGGGTGTTCGAGTTATGCTCCGGACAAGAAGTGTCTGCGGCGGACGTGGACGCGGCCCGCTGTCAAATCCATAGTATCCCCCCGACGGATATCATAGTATCCCCCAAGTGTGTGGGCTTGTGACCTTCACTCTGAGCTTAGCGGGGGCGGCACAAACGTGAATTTGTCACAGGGTGGTAAAGGTTCATTGGAGCAATGCGTGTGTGAAATGTGAAGCAGATCCGAGCAAGGAAATAGAAGCTATAACCGATTTCTCTGATTGTTCAGTTGTGTAAAGAGACTAAGTTAAAGTATGTGACCTTGACCTCGAGATCAGCGAGGATTTGTCACAGCATGATAATAGAGCCTTAGAGGAATGCATGCATGAAATATTAAGAAGTTTCGATGAAAGAAATAGAATGTATAACATATTTCTCTGATGTTAAGTTTTGTAAAGAGATTAAGAATGTGACCTTGACCTTGATTGAGATCAGCGAGGGCTGGACGGTCGTGGATTTGTCACAGCACGATAGTACAACCTTAGAGGAATGCACAAGTGAAATATTAAGAATTTTCAATGAAGGAAATAGAAGTTATAACTTATTTCTCTGATGTTAAGTTTTGTAAAGAGACCAAGTATTTGACCTTGACATCAGCGGGGGTTGGACGGTCATGGATTTGGCGCAGCATGGTAGTAGTCTTACAGGAATGCATGTGTGAAATATTAAGCATTTTAGATGAAGGAAATAGAAATTATAACATATTTCTCTGATGTTAAGTTTTGTAAAGAGACTAAGTATTTGACCTTGAGATCAGCGAGGGTTGGACGGTTGTGGATTTGGCGCAGCATGGTAGTAATCTTACAGGAATGCATGTGTGAAATATTAAGTATTTTAGATGAAGGAAATCGACGTTATAACATATTTGATTTTCAAAGAAGCAATCACAGTGAGTCATTTTCACAGCTAAAGTTAGAGAGAGTGGCATATATCTTGCATGTGGTTGTCAGGCCAGAATTGTGAAAATATCATTGAATCGTTTGCTAACAACAATTCAGTTATTCGCCTACCAAGGTGTTCACCATCAGAATAATTGGGGCAGTATTAGATAACCACATCGCCAATATGTACAGAAACAAACATGGTTACCACACTCCTCTGGATTGGACAAATCTAATTTTGGAATACGGGAATACGGGCACACCATTTAATTCTAATTGCCATAGGCCGCACCTCTCAGCAATGTACTCTCGCCATGGTTTATACTGTTCGCATGTCGGTTAATTCTCATTCATTACAATAACTGTACTGTCCAACACACATTAACTAGTAATTAAAATGAAGTCATGTTCATTTAGTAGAGAATCTTACAATTATATCTCACACAATTACACCCAACAAAGAACATAATTTGTTTTCAATATCAAAACAAAGATCATGCTAAATTACCTGCAAATTACAACATTGTGATATTGAAGATAACGACTCATTGAAACATATAGATTAACAGCATCACCGTCAATGTTACGTGCTGATTGAGAGTAATTTTGCTTGTAGATATGGCTTGTTTCTCGTTTTGAGCATACAATTCAAGGATTTGTGAGCGTAATACATTGTCAGTTGTATCATTCGGTGTGATCTAAATAATTTAAATTGCTATCTTACATACACGGTTAGCCTTACTGTATTACAGTTTATGTACCTCATATTACAGCTTAGTGCTTCGTTCGACTAGAGCGTTCCCTAACATGAACTGTGCATGATATGCGGAAGCTGTCGCAGCCACTTCATGCATTGAAGTGAAGAAGAAAATTTTCACCGGGCTTAGTATGTGTGATAATTATATGACCATCCCTGGGAGAATGGCATTGCGTGCATACTGCCTAGTAGAATGACAATTGTTTATGCAAAGTTCAGATAAGGAAATTAGGTTTGATACTTCACTATTTTCCTGTCAAATTGTGACCTAAATTCATCATGTGAATGAAACTCCGGACAATTCTGACATAGCGGCAACAAGCTATCTCTATAGAGTTTAAACACTTTTGCTAGTAATACACACTGCTAAAAGGATCCTAACACTATGTTATTTCAACTAATCCCCAAAACTGAATCACCATAGTTTGATGAGAGCTACATACATTTATGTCCCGATGCGACGTTGAATATTATGATGCGACATTCATCATTCATCATAATCCTGTGCTATTCTGTCCAAGAAACCACACTATAACCAAACACATACCATTCCTGCATTTGAAAGGTGTCTGACAGTCACTTCTAGGTGGTGAAACAAAATGTATATATCTCCAAGTAACACATACACATTTCTATATATATGGGAATTTGTTTGCAATAGTTAATTTGTTGTATTTTACAGTGGCTGGTCAACTACAACTACAAGAACATTTAGTTTATTTGCAGAAGATAAAGAGTTACATGTACTTTCATAATGCCAATAGAGACTGTAAAACAAAAACACAACAAATGAGACATAAAGAATCACAAAAACGGTTGAAGCGGTGCACAGTCCCCCACCCCCCCCCCCCCCCCCCCCCCCACCCCCCCCCCCCCCCAACAAAAAAGCAATTGTATATAAAATTGACAAGTGAGGGATGGGTCCAAAAAAATAGGGAAAATAGGAATTCAGACGGTGAAAAAATAGGAATAAAATAGGCATAAAATAGGAAAATATAGTCTAAAATAGGAATAAAATGATGTTTTTGACATTTTATGTCCAACCTGACCTTTTAATACTTTTATTGATAATTTGTGTTGTATTGCTGAAAGACTTTAATTTTTAAGTTATTGATTGCTTCAAGATCCAAAAACAAGATTTTGACACACTACTTGTGTTATATTAATTAAAGTAATGTACATATACCAGTGATTCTATATTTTATGTACATCTTGGTGCCGTTTTTCTAGTTTCGAGGTAGAACCAATAATTCATTAAACTGTGTTTGTTCCATTGGATGGCAGTCCAGGTGTTACATTTATAATAGTACAGTGCGACCCCGTTAGTACACGCTTCACTATAACACGATTTCGGTTAGTACACGGTTGTGCCTTGGCTCCCGAATTTTTTTCCCAAATTAGACCCAAAATGGACGATTTTTTTTTTTTATGGACGCATAGCCTCCTTTTATCTCACCGATGTGAATGTGCAGCTGATCACGTTTGCACATTTCGTAAATTAATCCGAGCAAACTGGGAATAAGATAAAGCAGTGCTAATTGTTATGTGCTCGATTTCATTTTTCCGGCATGCGTTCGCGCTCACCATTGGTGGAATATTAATTAGGTGTAAAGGCTGACCAATCGGAGATCGCGTATCAGTCGCGCAGAATTAACTCGACCCAGATTAACTAAAGTGTTACAGCACTGCCCATGCCCCGGCGCATGTACACAAATGTGTACCTGACAACTGGCATTGTTTCGCTATGTCATAATTGAGCCAGTGCAACGAGATAATCAACTTTATTATATAACTGAGATTTTCACCGAGAATGATTCGACTTTTTTCTGCAAATATATCGGAAAGTTGATAACATTTTCAGAGCAAAATGCGTAATAATTACTAATTTAATATTCGTCAAAATTCGATATCGTTTACAGAAAATGTACACTATTATCAGATTCATCTTCGTCGAAAATCTCACGTGATAAGCCTGATTACCTCATGAACTGGCGCAATATATAACACGTCGGGCAAAACAACGTCTACAGGTCTGTACTCAAACCCACAGGTGGAATAGTCGGACGTGTGACACAAAGAAAAGAAAATTACAAAAATATCCATT
This sequence comes from Conchocele bisecta, assembly GCA_029237695.1. NCBI lineage: Eukaryota > Metazoa > Mollusca > Bivalvia > Lucinida > Thyasiridae > Conchocele > Conchocele bisecta. The sequence goes on from CM055267.1 coordinate 65,535,822, forward strand.
ACCCCACCCACTTGATCTCGTTCTATTATTAACGTCATGTACAGTACGATACCAGGTGGGTGGGATAATGGGATTTTTTTTTAATATGGCATTTATTTTGGTGTCATAGGTCCCGAGTCTTCCACCTGTGTGCTCACCATATGAACACAGATTGCAACGCACGAGCTTGTCCGTGATGTTGCAGCTGATGGAACAGGATATCGGTCATTGGGTCATTGCGTCATCATTACTACACTTTTTTCTACACGCATTTACAATAATGGATTGCACGGACCTGCGTAGATCTACATTCTACATGAAATTGATGAATAAATGAAACATGACGTTAACAATTCTTGGATTCAATATATTTATTACATGCGAAGATAACAGTGAAAATTTATGGCATATTATAGGCATTGGCGACGTCGTTCATTCGCAGTCACAGTGTACAGTGTACATGTATTTTTTGTTGACATTATGATGCGTCTTGGGCAAGAACGGATATAGCACGGTTCGGATAAGCAACACGGAAGGTTGTATGTCGCCGGACTTCCGTGTACTAACGGGGTCGCACTGTATAGCCAATTGTTCTAGTCATTTTATATATTTTATTTCTACTTCAGGGGACCAGGGGTCTCGGAAATGTAATTTCCGTTACGTACATTTACACGACGTAAATATAGCTTTACCTTTACATATTTTTTTTTTCAACGGCATAAAACATAAAACTGAAAGGGCATCTATTAAGAAAAGTGTCAAGAATATGGTAAGCTAATTGTATTAGTTTGAAACAGAGCAATTTAGTAGCAAGTCGTGGAATTTCTCATTTATGGTAATAACCCAACAACATGTATTTAATACAAATCAGTAAAGTTAAACAAAACAAAATGCCGTGTTTTACCACACGTACTAAACATCGTTGTAAAGCTACATTTAATTAATAGAACAGCCTCCAAAAATATGGGCGTAACGGAAATGATTTATGTAACGGTAATGACAATGTAACGGTAATGACTTTTCATTTATTTAAAATACTAATACAGCATATATAACAAACATATTTATACTTTGCATATGCTGTACAATATAACTTATAGTTAATGTTAACTTTTAATGTGATTGCCAATAGAAACCGACACTCCTCGAAGCTGTGTCTGTTTTTTGTTGTTCCAGAGCTTTTAGTAATTAAATCCTGATATATAAATGTTGTAGGTCTGAATAAATGTGCCATTACTGACCGACAACTGATGGGACATTGTTTATATCTAATTGACGCATGAACTGACTGGTTAGTATGGTAATTTATCATTGCCGTTACACGATCGTCATTACCGTTACACAATTTTGTAACGGAAATTACCGTAACGGTAATGATTTTTCTTTAAAAAACTCCCATTTTTGTTTTTTTTTTTTTTTTCACTCCTCTGTAATACAACGCATCATGAAGGTAAAATATGCAAATACAACGTTGTAAGTGTGTCTATCCACCCATTTTGGTTTCAGCCAACCTACATACATATGGACGTGTATAAACCCCGAATGGTAATGATGCATGTAATGTGTAACCTTAAAATTCTGAATACAGACCAGCCTCGTTCTCGGCAATGACTTAAGTTGTGTTACCACCGTGTTTATTTATAAATCGCGCGCCCATAAACAGTGTTCATTGCATTAATAGCTGAGAGTAGGAAAGGGAGGTTACTCTGATTTAACATTTTTTGTTCAGCGTAACGGTAATGATTCGATTTCTCGGGACAGATACATTAACGTCAGTATTTTTGACAACAAAAGGCACATTTATTGCAGAATAAGTTTAATGTAAATGTTAAATTATTTTAATTCAGATGCAATGTATAGTTAAGTACAAATGGACAAGATTTGAGAATTACGGGCTTGTAAACTGTGCTGATTGATGACCGGGACATGCCCATTTGGTGCACCACACGTATGCCGGGACACCAGATGTACATAAAATATAGAATCACTGATACAGTGTTCTGCCAAGGACGCGGGAATGGCGCAAAAAAAAATTACCGATGGGCCAACGGGTGCATTAAATATTCGGTCCGAGTTCGCGGGTTGCGAAATTAAAAAAGTCCGAACTGTGTTAGGGGCGTTCGTGAAATGTACCGGAAATGTAAAATTCGCATAGCAACAGCGCTTAGCTGTACATCTATCGACGGTTTTCATTGGATGGTATATTTACATAAGTGATAAAAGTATAAAGCAAACTATTTTGGTCCGCCAATCAGAAAAGCCGTTTGAAATGCGCGTATTGTCTGGGAGCTGATGGAATGATAAAAAAATTATTACTAATTTTAGTTTTTATTATTCATACTCACCTGAATGGTTGCAAACGATTAGGTTGCTATGAAATCGTCCTAATAATAAAAATCTGCCTACTCTAATCACTCAAATAACCCACCATAGACCATTCCGCTCTACACACAGCCAGTTGGCTAGTCGCTATTTAAACCCCTTCTATTATTGTTAGGTATACAGCTTCAAAAAGTTACTCATTTCCATAAGGAAATGAAACTGCTAGTAGAAACAGCCCGAAGTAACTTAAGTAGAGAGAAGATGAAGCCATCAAGCGGGGTACGGGAGGAGTGAGTGAGTGAGTGAATAGGGTTTAACGTCCGCTTTTCTGACATAGAGGTACAAGCCTCATGGAGTCTACACGCAGACGGGTCAACGGGGTCGAGTCCCATATCCACCTGTCCAAGGGGGGTAAATCCCAACTTCAGAACTCAATATTTACAATCAAAATATATATTCAGTCCTGAAATTAGAACAACCTGATCTGGTGCCAGGCCCTCGCCACACCAGCATCATTTAACCCATCCCCTAAAAGTAATAGGATTAGCGCTAATCTTACTTTTATATATGGGGCATAGCCCGACTCAACTCTCACATACAAGAAAGCCAAAAATGTACATGAGGGCCAAATCCGGTATAGTGGGTTCCGGAAAGTATGAACCCAATCGTTAAGCCAGTTTAGTCGCATTTTACGACAAGCAAGGCTACTGCAGCACTATTCTCAGGATCAGTTGATCCCGCCTCGGTGCCTGCACGGTACGGGAGGAGGGTCTACCTTACCATTCAGGTGAGTATGAATAATAAAAACAAAAATTAGTAATAATTTTCCATTTTTATGTCTTCAAACTAACCTGAATGGTTGCAAAGAATTTGTAGTGATGGTGGGAGGTATTCTCACTACTCATCCTCGACCGGAATGGTAAGGCAGATTTTAAAAACCCTCAAAACGGACAAAAATATTTGGCCTAGGTACAAACTTGGGTGTTACCTATATAGTAATAACATGGTCTCGCCCTAGAATCATAGGGGAGCCCAAAGCGGCCCCCCCCCCTTTTCTACGAAAGTAGATGAGAGGTGGATAAAGACAAGCACCACCACGCTAGTCTCGTAGACTGACTCGTAGATTCTAACCTGCTATACTGGGTTAGCACGCCGGAGAATACTCATGGTATAGCTGCTGCTACCAGACGAAGCCCTGGCGAATGTAGTCGCCCGGCACTTCACACGCAATAGCTCAACTGAGATATAATCAAAGTCTTAACATTGTCTCATGACGACACATGACTCGTACATATCGAGAACACAGTATAAAACGCCCTAAGCACTAAGGTCATCCTAGCAAGCAAGTGCTGATCAGTCAAACTGGCCCTAAAGCCAGATCAAAACCTATACATATAAACCCATGTATAGTAGACAAAGAGAATAAATCATTAACCCAAAGTGAAACACTATCCTTTTGCAACAACACTGCTAAACAAACTAGAATAGGTAGCCTCGCCCTAATCGAAACATGTACAAAACAATGCCTCCTGGGCCAGCGTGATGAACCGTAAGAACCATAGATCACCACAGATTCCCGTTCATCAACAAAAGCAAGCGAAGCTCATCGAGCGGTGAGCCACACTTACCAACCCCCAGGATTCCACTGGGACTGTAAAGACAAAAACCGAATAATCGGGTAATCAGAAAAAATCGCAGCCTATCGCGAACAGGTACATCCAAACAGCCTCCTAGACTTGATGCTACCGGCTGATAAACCCACAACTGCACCCGCTGCTACTAACGGACCCCGTTGCAGCACATCTCCCTGAGCTGCCAACCCCATGTCGGTCACATGAGGAACATGGAGATAAAAGGGGGTTATTTTCCGGAACACCACATATGTTTTCCGGAACACAAATCAGTACTCACTTATATGCATAAAATAACTTTAATATAGCCTTGGCCCTAGTTTCGGCTACCATGAGCAACCGAAAACTACAATAACACTGCTTGCAAGACGCAAAAACATCACCGCGTTGTGACAGGACCAAATTGGGCCATGTCTCGCTGTAATCATAGATGAACAGATGTGTTATCCTAACTTCTTCCGATAAAACAATCCCCAAATTCGCTGGCTGCACGCTTAGAGCAGACATTATACGAATTACGTGATGAATAAATCAATATCTCTGAGCTCTCGAATAATCAAAAGGTGAGCGCCTAGACGAGTATGATTACGGGTAAATAAAACAATAGGATTATTGGCAGAATTGTGTTTAAACAAAATAATTATTTAATTATTTCCAGATATACCCGTGCTGATTAAAAATCGTACTTTTAATTGTAATCTGTACTACCGTCTATCTAACGTATTTTCCGGAACAAATACGAAAAAATCGTAACAGTTGGCAGTTACGCATCTCCTGCCAGTGCAGAAAGCGATCATAGAAAGAAGTTGAGACTACACGCACCTCGTGCATTTAGGGCCTAAACAACCCAGCTGCAGAACCACTTACTGTAGTATAAGGTCAAGTAATGGCCCTATCTATCCAACGGACGACAATGGATTGCGAAACCTCCCGTTGGCCTAAAATTGGTAAGAAGAAACTTACGGTCGGACCGGATGTCCTAATTCTTCCGAACCTAATGCTTCACCGCACAGACTGGACAGAAAGTGAGAACCACTGCCGCTGACAGGCGTAGCGGAGGGAAGCCCGAACCACAACTGATTCCAGATCATGTGAGGAGGGATAAAGTATCTGAGGGAGAAATCCCGGTTCATAGGAGAAACTAACCGAGTTCCACCCACATACAACGCTGATTAACCAACAGAAAGCAAGGAACTAGCCTCTATGCTAAGCCAAAGCGAAGGCCAGAATGAAAAGAAACAAAAGAAAATCATTTAGATCACCTATAGTGGGATTGAGCGGATCGACCGACTAACGATGGCCCCAATCCACCCAGGCTCTCCACATAGCGTCAAACAACTTAGAGGTGGATGGACGCTGAAACTGAGCGATGACCTAGGCAGCGTCATCTGAAAATACTCCCGCGACTGAAGGCCCTCCTGATAACCGCCAGGCGTGAAGGTAAATCATACGCACATAGGAGTCTACCCTCCATGCTGAGACAGAAAAACCTGGCTGACCGGAAGAACTATTGGCCGGACTGTCAGCAGGACCAAAGGCATAACAAACCAGCTCTTCGTTGGCCCAACATGGGCCACCAGAGCGATCCGTGACTGAACGTCGCGAATCTTCCGTAAGACTAGGAGCAGCATCACGAACGGTGGAAACGCGTACCCGTCCTGACTGATACAAGACAAGGACAAGCGTCCACTGCCAAAGCCAGATGGCAGGGCACCGGAGACACAAACAGTGGAAAACCGACGGTTGAGCCTTGCCGCAACAAATCCACAAATGGATACCACCATCCGGACAAGATAGCACTGGACACCAACGGATGCAGAAGCCATTCCGTCAGAACCGGAATGACCGCAGAAACCATACCCACCTGTCCGTGCAGAACAGAATCCGCCGCTGTCAACCCCCGGAACACTGCCAAAAGCTGTAACATGTTGATGTGTCCCTGAGTTCCTGCACTGACCACCAACCCGAAAAACATCGATGTAGGGGCTCCAAATGAGCCCCCCAGCCTTCTCACGACGCGTCTGTGGACAGAAAGCGAGTAGGAGGAGGTAACACTATGGGAAATCCCTGTAGGAACCAGACCTCCACTGCCCACCATCTGATACAACGTAGGAAGATGGTGATCCTAGGCAGAGACCGATCCAAAGGATCGTGGTGCGGCCTCCATAGCCCTAGTAAGTAATACTGGAGGTCGCAGACATAACCTTCCCAGCACCACATACCCCGCATCTGCACCCCGAATGTCCAGGAGTGACAGAAATTTCCTAGCTGACAGAGAACCTCTGGCCAGTACCCGGAAAACTTAGGTCAAGATGCCACGCACCCTGTCCAAAGGTACTATGATGACTGATCGATTAAAAGACACGATACTCGGAAACAAACCTAAAACTTCCGAGAGCATCTGCGGAAGGGCACGTGGAAGTACGAGACCCGCAGATCTATGGAAACAGCCCAGTCTCCCGGGCAAATGGCGCTACGACCACGTCCCGAACTTCCTCTATAGCACTATACTTCAAGAAAGAGAGGCTATACTAAAACCCTTAAAAATACCCCCGTCAGGGGAAACGACCCCACAGGAGGTTGAAAAGACGGAGCAGCAGGAGGGACCATCGGAACCGTAGCTGCCCTTTGGCCGTTCGATCGCACAATTTATCAGAGGTCAAAAGAGGCGAACGGAGCAAAACACTGGCAGGACCGTTCAAGAAAGACGAGCCGGCTATCACTGCGTCTCACCTGGACAAGAGCATGTCCATAGAGACCTCCAAAGACATGTTGACAACAGGCTTAGCGGCACAAACCGCCGACTGAAGCACTGCGTCCAGAGACGATGAATCATCGTGAATCAAACATAAATCGAAAGTTGACGCCATAGCCACAATCGACTTAAATTAAAAAACAGCCTACACCCATGCCTTCGCAAAATGCGAACCAGGGCCAGGAACCGAAGATATCCCAATCGCTGCGGCGTCCTTGTCCAGAAAGGGAGATCTCAAAAACCACGCCGCAAAGAGGGGCATGTAGAACTTAGACCCCAGTGTGGCGATCAAAGTTTTGGGCACTCGGAACCCCGCAGTGGCCAAATCCTACCAAACGCTCCCTCAATCTACGTAGCAAGAAGCCCTACTGTAGGAGAGAAAGGAAACCTCGGCAACTCCGGCAACTCCACCACCGAATCAGCCTCATACAAGGCATGAACCTCGGCGGTGGTGGCGGCAGAAGCGGAAACACATCTGCAGGCAGCAGAGTGTAACTGCATTCAGAACAAACCAGAAGGAAGGAGGAGGCGAAACAAACTCATCCTCCACCGCAGATTCATGAACAAAGTTGCCCTCTGCTGAGGCGCTGTCTAGGACCGCGGAAACTGTACCGTGATCCAGAATGTACCCTTACTCAGGAAAACCCTTCACTAGCGAAAAGGTATGAGCAACAGGAACCGAATGGCCGTCTACAACAGCCATCCGAGGAAGTACCCACACGGGAGGCTCCACTGGCAAAACCACCGGCTGTGAAGGAGCTGACAAACCCACTAAGTACCGGGACTTAGACAGGAACTCCAGAATCTTAGCCAACTGAACCATCATAACTCTATCGCGTGTCGAGTCCTGAATAGACTGGGAATTCGAACTCATATACACTCGAATAAAAGAGCAGGCCAGACAAGTACGGAGCCAAAGCACCACGGCGTCCCACCTCGACCGTCTCCTCCGAGAACGGAAGATCTAGATCTCGAGGAGCCGGATACAAAAACAAAATATGTTCACAGGATACGAACCCACGAACACACCGGTCATAAACTTGTTGCTACCCCGGTGCCCGGTACCCGGTGCCTGCCCGGTGCCCGGTGACCCGTGCCCGGTGCCCGTAACACAATACCGGGCACCTCTCCTGCGAGAGTTTGGGTCCGCTGTGACCGGGTGAATGTGATCAAGCACCGGCCGCAGCAACCCTCGACTGGCAGTCATCTACCACATACGTGGAAGGCTAAAACCGGGAGGATCCACTGGCACAACCACCTGCTGTGGAGAAGCCGACAAGAAACCTCGGCAACTCCGTGACTGACCGGAAGAACTATTGTCTGATCTGTCCCACTAAGTTCTGGGACTTTGTCAGAGCCCCCAGAACCTTCGCCATCTGATCCAACAGAACTGTACTACTTGTAGATGCCCTATACGACCGTCTCCTACGACGAACAGGAGAACGAGATCTAGATGAACCGGTTCCAAAACCTGAGAAAGACCTCGAGGAAGAGGAAGAACAAGACCTAAACTCCGAACCCGAAATCGAAGAGCTAACCCAATCCCGACCCTACGACGAGATCGACTCCTCGACTTACGTGAACACGTAGAACGAAGACCAACCGAAGACAAGAACGTCTTCCTACCAGAAGCAGCAGGCTGTCCAGGGAAGAAGGAACCTGAAGGAGAGTCTGGTGCCCGGTGCCCGGTGCCCGGTGCCCGGTGCCCGGTGCCCGGTGCCCGGTGTTTGACCGGTGCCCGGTGGCTGCCCGGTGCCCGGTGCCCGGTAGAAGCCCGGTGCCAGGTGGCTGCCCGGTGGCTGCCCGGTGACCATTGCCCGGTGCCCGGTGGCCGGTTCGGTGCCCGGTGCCCGGTGCCCGGTGCCCGGTGCCCGGTGCCCGGTGCCCGGTGCCCGGTGCCGGGCGCCTCTACTGTGAGAGGCTGGGTCCGCTGTGAACCGGGTGATATGGGATCAAGCACCGGACGCAGCAACCCTGTGATAGGTAAAGCTCAATGAGCACCGGGTGATATAGGATCAAGCACCGGTCCCAGCAGCCCGGTATCCCCTGTATGGATCACCGGCCTATCACATGAGGAAAGTTACGAAGTCAAAGAACCTGACCGTACTTTCTCAACGTAACCCGACCCCCCCCACCCCCCCGATGGGGGGATCCCATCTGACGCACCCTCCGAAGCCTTACCTACCTCGGAAGGCACCACCGCTCCCAAGAGCTGGGACGCGGACACAGACTACTTCGACCGTGAGGTATGGGACCTACGAGACCCAGCCTTGCCCCACGTCGTATCCGTCCAATGGCCGGACAAAACACATGGCCTCTCCTTGCCACACCAGCAACAGGCAAAGCACCTGTCCTTATGGGTGTCCCACGGAGAAGTCATGTGCCCACACGAAACGCGTGATTGCGGCATGCTAACAGGTATTGTACTACAAAACCCGATAGAAGACACCGCAAATACGTAACAAAAATGTGTCACGGGAGCGAATCCACTAGGGGACGAACCCGTCAGGGTACGAATCGCGTACACGCGAACCGCGAAAATACGTGACACAGTGTAAAACACAGTGAAAAACCCAAAAAACACAATGGAGAATTAATCACGCAACACAATTGAGTGACAATAATATGTATTGAACAATATCAAATGACAAATAAGGCACAATACACGGCAGAAATTCAAAATTACAAAATTATGAATAACAAAAAATTAACCTGCACCCTGTTAGCGTCCTAAAAAAATAGGACGGGTTTAAATACGGACCCAACTGACGGTGTAACGGAATGGTCCCTATGGTGGGTTATGAGTGATTAAAGGCAGATTTTTATTATTAGGACGATTTCATAGCAACCTAATTGTTTGCTTTCAAAATTAGAACAAAATTATGGGAGATACAAAATATACCTGCACCCTGATAGCATCCTAAAAATAATAGGACGGGTTTAAATAGCGGACTAGCCAACTGACGGCTGTGTGTAGAGCGGAATGGTCTATGGTGGGTTATTTGAGTGATTAGAGTAGGCAGATTTTTATTATTAGGACGATTTCATAGCAACCTAATTGTTTGCAACCATTCAGGTTAGTTTGAAGACATAAAACTACAAATACATCATGATCATGTTTTAATGTTTATTTCCATGTTTTTTTCACAATCACAACATGCTGAAAATTTATCGTATTCTTGCGATTATAAGTCTCATTTTTTTTTTACTCAGATTTGTATCTCAGAAAGCCCCTGCGTCTTATAAATACATGTAGATACAAGAGCATTTTTTTCCACCCGAAATATTGACATAAACGACCAAAAATCAAAAAAATAAAATGCGTTCCTATATTTGTTGTTGTTGTTAGTCTTTGGGGTAAAATCCGGTATTGGAATATTGGATTCGTATTCTAAACAGTTCGCGCCTTACTTGCGCCTTACTCGTTCTGGCCCTGTGTCACATTCGGTACACATTTTCTATACCGAAGGCGAATAGTGTATACCAAGATCAGATCCGGTCGACATTTTCACTGCCGAATCACAATCTGGCCTCTATCATTTTAATTATCTTTTGAAAACATTTACCGGGCCCATATCGGTCGGCCGTGAAAAATATTGCATGACGCCATTAACGGTAAATCCCAATATGCATAATGCAATTCCACGAAAGTTATAAAACTCTATCATTAGTTTCGAAACTGTGTGTTTACAAGATGCTGATGAAAGTGGCAAGCCGAAGTCAGCTGGCCGACATCACAAACACACCACGTATCAATACACGCGGTTGCTGACGTCAGTTTCGTATTCGTCACTAAACTGGTACTCTTTCCTATGCGTCCCAGTGAAACAATACTACCGAGAACCAGACTCTATTTATGACACGCCAAACGTGTTTATGTGAATTGGGTCTCTATCTCTGACAAATCCCGGCTTATTGCATTAGCGGCCAGACCAGGCGCTGGATTCGCGTAGTCTGCACATGGTTTACAATGTTCGCCAATCTCTAATTAAAAACATTATAATTACGTCAGCGGACAATGCAAATTCGTCATAACTATAGGTTGCTTTCAGCGTCATTTACGGAAGATACAACTGATTTTGAAATATTACATAGGCGAAAGTTGTGTGTTGCTTTGTGGAAAAAAATCGATAACACCCAGTCGTGTCAACTAAAATATCTTATGTCATCAATCAGCACGAGGCTGTAAACTGTGTGACCTTTAGGCTATGTTTTGAAATTGCACTGATTGGTCTTGCATCATGGGGGTCAATCATGCAGTAACCCATTTCATGCTGAGGATACACTTATGTTTGCGGAAAATGCTAAATATTTTCCTTCTATGCACTCAGGAGTATATGCCGCGACCACCATTTAAACCGTTTCATCGAGACGGTTCAAATGAGTAGTCACAACATATACCTTCAGTGAGAAATAACAAAAATAAAGTATTTAATAAAGTTCATATCCGTAAATGTGTATTCCGAAAAGAACGGGTTAAAACAACACTGGATTATACGCAGATCTGTCGCCATATTTCGAAAATAGTTTCCGTAAATGGTGTTGAAAAGAGATAATACATACCGCAATCAATAATTAACAATATAATACCACTTTCGGCAGCAATATGATCGCAAATATAACACGATTTCTGACAATAGTCTGTTACACATTTAACACGATTTTGATATACAAATAGGCAAACAAATCGGGAGCCAATGCACAATCGTGTACTATCCGAGCATGTGTTATAGTGAAGCGTGTACTACCGAGTTCACAGTGTAATTGAAGATACTAGAAAACGGTGAAATACGGACCGGGGAATCACGGACATAGTCGGCAAATTACGGACATAGCAAACTATGATAGGGAAAATACAGAAAAACACGTCCAAGGTACGAATAAAAAAACAGTGAGGGGAAATCAATAACAACTTGGCAATTTGTTTAATTATTTTTTTTTATTTTGTTAGGAAAATTGGGTGCGTCTTATAATCTCATGTAGACATTTTCCCCCAGATTTTGGACTGAAAATAGGGGTGCGTCTTATACACTCTTGCGACCTATAATCGGCAGAATACGGTACATGAATTAATTATTGCAAGTCCATTGTCGGGCTCAGCAAAACACTATTTCAAACTATTAATTTCTTTAATTGCTGATATTTAATAGTTTTTCTTCAAAATACCATGTGACCCCATCATTTTAGAAAATGTCCCCACTTTTTTTTACCCATGGGGGTCATTGGCCCCATGTCTCCGATTTCTTGGCAGAACACTGCATATATGTTGGCCGCCATACCTTCAGCCAACCCAATCCACCCTTGTCTTTGTTATGTTTTGAAAATATAAATATATATATTTTATTAATGAGAATTCTGGATGTGGTGTTGTATTAATACAGAAACAATAAGCAAATTTAATATTTATTGTTTGCCTTAGTTTCTCGACCAATGAAAGAATAGCATTATGTCTCAATTAATCACATGCGACCCCAATATCCACTAAATTTATTCATTAAATTTTCCAATGTGTAGACAGTTATATTTAGATCCAGACATCACGGCTTGCATGTTGTCAGAAATGCACATAGCATGCATCATGTGACGTATACATGTGTGCTGCGGTGTCAAACGGCCAATAACGTAGTAGTATCCCAAGTCAAAACCGCGAATGGGTGAGACTTGCATTGAATCGTGAGGGCCCAATTTTGCCAGGAGTGTCCAGGGCCATTTTCCCCCGGAAATTTTTGAAATCCTGCATCCTCAGGGCCCATGCAGTCATGAGGGCCCAAATGGCCCAATGTTGCTAGGGGGTCCGGGGACATGCTCCACGGTAAATTTTGAAAATGCAAGAGGCGTGAAACGCCATTTCCTGCATTCTCAGGTCCCAGTCTCGAGGACACAAAGGGCCTGGAGGTTGCTAGGGGGCTCCGGGGGCATGCTCCCCCCCAATTTTATTTTGAAATCTAAGAGGAGTGAAACGCCATTTCCTGCATCCTCAGGGCCCAGTCTTGAGGGCCCAAATGGCCCGATGTTGCTAGGGGGTCAGGGGGCATACTCCACGGTAAATTTTGAAAATGTAAGAGGCCGGGAATACACCTGTATTTGCCAATTCAGCACTGAAATTATGTATAGATTTGATTTCAAGTGCTCTTACGACACCAAAATAATTTTCTAGGTCTGTCATTTTTAGTCACCACTTACAATATTAAACTACATGTAGGACATAATAATAATTCCTACAGCAATTTGTTTCTAGGAATCGGAGACAGTAGTGACCCATCTCCACATATATTGTAGGGCTTAGACTATATAGAAAGCTAGTATTTTCAAACACAGAACTACCAAAATGTAGTATTAAAGCAGCTTACAACAAGGCAGACATTAGCAGCAATCACATTATAATCATCATTGATGAATTGGTTGAACATTTATTTATATTACTAACTAGAAAATGTGTTCATAGAACATGGATGCCCCCACCTGTAGCCTTGATAGTAAAAGGGCACCGTTATTACAAAGCTCAGGCTAATCCCAAGACAGACATTGTGGGCATATATTATTGAAAATGGTGAACGAGTTGAGGAGTTATTGAGAAAACATTAAAAACTTAAACCCATTTGCCTTACAAACAAGGTGAACATAAGTCCCCAGTGACCTTGACCTTGGGTTTTCGGGCATGGGTCATATGCGAAACAAAGCACCATCCCTAGACAGACATTGTGGGCAAATATGATTGTAATTGGTGAAGGAGTTATGGAGAAAACATTAAAAACAAAAACACATTTGCCTTACAAACAAGGTGAACATAAGTCCCCAGTGACCTTGACCTTGGCTGTTCGGGCATGGGTCGTATGAGAAAGAAAGCACCATCCCTAGACAGACATTGTGGGCAAATATTATTGAAATTGGTGAAGGAATTTTTGAAAACTTATGCATTGCCTTACGGACGAACGGACAGACACATGCACGGACGGATAGACAGGGGTAAAACATAATGTCCCCCAATAAATTGGTGGGTGCATAATAAATTTTAAATACATTAATTTTCAGATCAATCACTCCTGATTGTGTGACAGACGCCCTTAGCTACTAACCACATCACATGGCCAAAATATCCAAATAATTTGAGAATGAGAATGAGAAATACCGGTAGGATATGGTGTACTGGTCTACTCAAGGGGGCCGTTTCACTAAACTTCTTACGACTAAAATGTTCTATATGCAGCCTATGCTCAATAAATGTAAATCCAAAAATTGTTTACAAGAACACATTGTTAATGTGCAATTTACAGACTATCATAATTTTGCACTTACGCACATTTTAGTCGTACAAAGTTTAGTGAAACGGGCCCCTGATGTCCCACACGGGGCAAGATAGTATTGGTATATTAAAGTTAATGATTATGCATTTATTTGCTATGAAGATTTTACCACATCATGAAGACAGGATGAGGATGATGAAATGGGGTTTAATGTCCATTCAATAGCCAAGGTCATATAAAGTCGGGAGTACACATGCAGTGTGGAGAGAAATCGTAAGTCAGCATTGAATTACGAAGACATAATTTGGTGCGTTATTTGGAAAACTGTATCAATGCATATGAATTTTTAAGCTAATCTAGTAAATGGAATTTTATATAAATCTTTAAAGCAAATCTCTACATAATTTGACCTTGAAAATGTGGGGACTATGGGTATTGTGCACAATTAATATAGGGAGGATGATAAACATGCATATCAATTTTCATGTCAATCCATAACGGGGTTGCAGAGACATAAAGTACGTAAAATCTTTCACGCAAATGTTCCAAATGAACAGACAGAAATTCGAAAGATAAAAACTCCTCGACATACTTTATATACCGGGGGAATAAAAAGCAGCTCTGGTGGCAAGGAACGCTAATTCCTTTCAATATTTTGTACACGGGTCAGCAACATATTTATTACCTTAATAATTTACAAAGTACAAGTACAAACTACTTTACAATTAATGGAAAATGCAAATTTGAACGATAAAACTGTTGGAAAATGGCACAGGAAATTGCCAGAGCCATCTAACGCAGGTGAATACTAGTGTTATGTGTAGTTATGTTACAATGTACAGTATTTATCTATATTGTCAATTTCACCGTCATGCTCATAGTTAAATTGGGCAAAAATGTGTGTGCATTTTCAAAAAGGCCAGAAAATACGAAAAATAGGAAAAGTTTGTCAGAAAATAGGAAAAAATAGGAATTGCTCAGAAAATAGGAAAAAATAGGATACTTGACGGCCTGCAGTTGTCATAGTGGTATTGTTATCTGCAGATATCTGGAGAATCTGAAGCAGTATGTCTTATTGAAGAAATCAATTCTGCTGATTAATTAGTCCACATTAAAATATAAGAGACCGCATATGTTTCTTCATTGCTGAGTTTGATACAGAACTATTTTATACTTTGAAGACATTGTTCAAGAAAATGTTATTTTAGTTGTAATATGTGCCCAATTGTTGTCTTCCTAGAAAGTCAAGTCTGACAGGTGCTGTAACAACTATATTTACATATTATGTATTGGCAACAAGTTCCCTTTCAACACCAATTAACTGAGATAACTGGATAATTTTTAAAGCAATCCATTAAAAAAAATATTTTCAGACCATTGAGTCCAGTTATAAAATCACTTGAACAGAGTGCAGATCCTGTCAGATGAGGCCGCTCATTACGAACTGGCTCATCTGGAGCTACACAGTCTGCAAACAGTGCTACAGTCGGTTAAAAGGGTTAATATAATCTCTGGCCCTGGCATACATGTTCATACAACAACACATACAACAATTGACATACTTTTATTGCAAGTGTTAAAATATTGTATCTTTTTAATATTAATATTTTTTAAATTCAATATGTCATGTGACAGAAAAAAAAAGAAATTGCCTACCGACCGACCCACTTCTAAAATTTTGGGTGGGGTTACAGGAAACAAACAATTTTTTTAAGGACGGCCTAACTTAAGCCAAAAGAAATTGTCAGAAATGTCGCCGATTGTTTGTCCCTCTTGGAATACTATATATGTAGTCGCCTTCATCTAGTTCATAATCCATATTATATATCCAGATCTATCTTAAGGATATCTTAAGGATGCTGGCCCTTGAGTATCCGTAATGAGTGCCAATTCTGAATGTGATTTGTGCTGTCATGTTACAATTTGTATAAACTGGAAAGTAGTGTCCTACTGTTTCTTCCATGACACCATGGTGAAATAAAAAAGTTTTATCAAATGGTCATGTTGAGTGACATGATTATCAGCCTGTCCAAGGCCTATATCCTCTGCTTTCTTCCAATGGAATAATAGTCCCTATAAATACGGATTATCTAATTATATTGTCTATTAGATATGTTCGGTGTGTGGTTGGTTGCGAGCACGCAAAGGATAGTGTAACGATCAGTGTTTCTCTTCACTGGAATGCCGACATGGTTTAGACCTCATTTAGATTTCGGCCTTCTGGTACGTGAGGGAGAAATCCTGCCATACCCCATT
Source organism: Conchocele bisecta (assembly GCA_029237695.1). Classification (NCBI taxonomy): domain Eukaryota; kingdom Metazoa; phylum Mollusca; class Bivalvia; order Lucinida; family Thyasiridae; genus Conchocele; species Conchocele bisecta. The sequence goes on from CM055267.1 coordinate 65,552,009, forward strand.
AAAAGGCAATACAATTAGTGCTAATATGATTATTTTTTGAGATGGAACTAAGTGACTATGGTGTGGTATGAACCCGACATCAGGTCCGGTCATTCTAATTTCACGGCCGAGTATACATGTTCTTGATGGAAATAGTTACTTGTGATTTTGGTATTTACCGACAGTACATATATAGGTTAATGGGATGGAACCCGTTGATCCGGCCTTAAACGACAGTAGCTGTTGATAGGCCGTTATATACAACACTCAATCATTAGATACTTTACAAGATATATCAAAGGTTTATGATTCGGGACGGTGGAGAGAGCATATATTAAAATATGGTGCTAAACGTTTGATAAGGCTTGCCATGCTGAAATTACACATAGTGTCAGCTATTTCCGCATTTATTATATGTTTATCGAGTCATATTTGATTGTAAAATACTGAACTCTAAATTGCCACATACCAAGTAACAATTAGAGGGGAAACCTCATACAATTTATATTTTGACCTTATCTGAATGACTACAGAAACATTTTTTTTTCTTTCAGATTTCCAATATGGCAGATCTTGAATTTGAAGGCCTAGACCAAAATATACGCATTTCAATGAAAATTGTGTACCGAAAACTGTAAAAAGAGTTCTTATTTTTAGTTTTTGTTCATCTGGTTACAGAGATATTTCATTTTATACTTTTACATTTTGAATGTGGGGTTCCAGGAAATGTAGCTCCAATTGTCCCAAATATGTTCTGTTAGTTTAATCAATCAATACAAAATGTAGGATAATATTAGTCACACATTCCATGAAAATGACATGCTAACGGGAAATCTCTTCAAAGTCAGCAATAGGCTAAATGAGAATGAATTGAATACAGCATACTGTTTTGGCGGCCATCTTGGCAACAATGGCAACAATGTTTGTAAACAATTTCTCTATCGAAAAATATACTTATTATCATAAAAGCTATTAAAATGGGTTAAATATCAACAAAGATATGACGTACAACATGATATTTTCTTGTTTCTTAGATAAATTGGCGGCCATCTTGAATTTCAGACAAGTTTATTTCACAAGAATTCGGGATTTTCAAAAATCCTATTTATATAGCTACAAAAATAGTTCATTAGTAGAAGGCCATCAATGCGGTTATAAATCATATACGTGCATTTATACACCCATGTCAATGAGAAATGTTGGGTCAACATGGCCTCTAAATGACCCCTAAAGGTCAAATCTGCAGGGGTACCCACACCTATCCAACAGCTTACATATCATAGAAGTCGATCATCATGGGTACCCATTTGTAACAAAAAATGCCATAAAAACTTTATTGGGGGCTTTTTATTGGCCTTGGCGGGCCGTCTAATATGTGTCCCGACTAAACGCTCAGCCTCTCGGATATTAGAAAAAAAAATAATCTGATTTACATCTTGAAATAATTCACCATTATTTAAGGCGGCATGTTCGTTTAGGTTATCAACTTTCTTCCTGGTTCATAAAGGTCATGCATGCGCAGGAAATATTAATTTGGTGATATTTTGTTCCTATCATGTCATGCCTGACAGACATGTCAGAAAACGTTTGTACGATTAAAATGTTTGTATAAAGATTTTTACAAATGTCACACGGAAATACAAACCTTGCAACCGGCACCGGAGAATTTCTGTCCTTTCTCATCCCAATACAAGCACTGCAACCTCTTGGTCACCATGAGAACGCTGATGTTTACATTCGACACGCACATCTCGTTATCCGGTGCCAGAATACACCCGGCCGCCAGGTTACTAATCTCCTCCTGCGTCAGCGAATCATTCATGTAGACAACCACACTGATGTAGTACGTCTGGGTAACTTTACTCGCAGCAAGGAAAATGATCCCCTCCGAGTCCACAAAGCCCAGTGTCGGTTTCACTATGCTGGGCGCGGCTGAAGATGTGATCGCTATGCTCGACGCTACATCCTCATCTGTCACATTTTCTTTGTCAGTTTTGATGACGACAAACGAGTTTGAAATGTTGAACACATGCAGGTCGATTAGCATGACTTGGCCTGGTTCGGCCTTTAAGCTGTAGGTGAGGACGTTGATTGCAATGCTGTAGGTGAGTGATGAATTGTCTGTTGTATTTTGGAACAAATTTATCTGAATCTGGTCCATACTGGGCTCCGTGGTTTGAGGAGGATCTGCGGGGAAGGGAAGGTGTCATTGATTGAAACTTTCATATCAATATATTAAACTTAAATATCGACGATACATACATCGATAGTAAAATAAAAATATAGAAGTTACACTTAAAAGACTGTATGTGGACTATTTAACATGATGAAACGTAATTCATATATGATAAAAAATATTATTCAAACATTTCATAAAGCCATACCTACATTTAATATCTATAGTCTGTTTCACGAAAGCTGCCCAAATTTGAATGCTATATAAACAATTCAAAAACAAGATTTATTTTGATAATATTAAATTAAAGGAAAAATTAAGAATGAACCTTCTTTTTATTTCGTGAAATTTGGTCAAATATTGATTTTATTGCGAAAAAACATTTCCCCATGTTAAATCCCCAGAGACATCTTCACGGAGTGAAGATGTCTATGGGGATTTAACATGGGGAAATTTTTTTGAATTTCAGAAATACTGTACTGATTTTTAAAATTTATCTTTTGTTTTCTTAGTTAGATCATTTCCAAGCTATTTAGTCAGGTTTCGGAGTCAATTTACAATTTTTTTCGTTTATTGACTCCTCCCACACTGCCTTACCTCTTTTTCGCCCATGTTAAATTCCCATAGACAAATAAATTTTTTGCAATAAAATCAATATTTGACCAAATTTCACGAAATAAAAAGAAGGAACATTCTTAAATTTTGCTTTAATTTAATATTATCGAAAAAAATATTGTTTTTGCATTGTTTATATAGCCGAAAAATTTGGGCAGCTTTCGTGAAACAGACTATAGACACAAGTTCTTCAGTTTCATTTTGTTAAACAAAATAATGGATTAAAACAAGATCTGGTATCGTTAAACGAATCTAAACCCCTCGCTGGCAGCCCTGATAATAATAACAATAATAAACAAGAGGCCCAAATGGGCCTGTATCGCTCACCTAAAAGCCTCCATAGTGGTCATCTTGATTTCACAAAGACTCTTCACTTACAACTTCAAATGTTCCACAGAATTTGTTGGTACCTTCTGATCTAACATATATTGCGAATGTGCATGTGATTTACTGCTATACCTTCGATTTGATATATAAAATGACCATATTCGGTCAAAAATAAAATTTGACCCCTATTTGACCCCTCGGGCCATGACCATTTTTGACCCAGAGGCCACCATATGAACAAATCTGAATCAGCGTTAACTATCCATCATTCATACAAAGTTTCGTTTGGATTTGGTGATGACCTCCATTTTAACAAAAATGGACAGGCTTCACCCACAGACCATTACAGTTAAGTTTGGCCAATATCGGCCAAGCAGTTCACAAGAAGAATACGTTTGAAATCTTTAGTAAAAGAACAACTTTTTTACCTTTCGGTGGCCATCTTGGATGACAAAATCATCTGATTTAGACAAAAAATGCTCCAGAGTGATAGACTAGTCGATACCTTCGATTTTATATATATATAAACCATATTCGGAGGCAAAAATATAATTTGACCCCTAGTTTGACCCCTCGGGCCACAGCCCATTTTTGACCCAGGGCCACCATATGAAACAAATCTGAAAACAGCGTTAACTATCAATCATTCACACCAAGTTTCGTCGAAATCGGCCTGGAGGTTTGTGAGAAGAAGATTTTTTGACAATTTGACCTACTTTTCAACGGCGGACATCTTGGATTTGGTGATGACCTCCATTTTAACAAAAATGGACAGGCTTCACCCACAGACCATTACAGTTAAGTTTGACCAATATCGGTCAAGCAGTTCACAAGAAGAATATTCGGGCAAAAATATAATTTGACCCCTAGTTGACCCCTCGGGCCACACCCATTTTTGACCCAGGGGCCACCATATGAACAAATCTGAAACAGCGCTAACTATCGATCATTCATACCCAGTATCGTCGAAATCGGCCTGGCGGTTCGTGAGAAGAAGAATTTTTAAGAATTTGATCTACTTCTCAACGGCGGCCATCTTGGATTTGGTGATGACCTCCATTTTTACAAAAATGAACAGGCTTCAACCACAGACGATTACAGTTAAGTTTGGCCAATATCGGCCAAGCAGTTTACAAGAAGAAGACGTTTGAAATCTTTAGTAAAAGAATGACCATTTGAACTATCGGTGGCCATCTTGGATGATGTAATCATATGATTTAGACAAAAAATGTTCCAGAGTGATTGTCTCGTCGATACCTTCGATTTGATATATTACATGACTATATTCGGTTGAAAATAAAATTTGACCCCTATTTGACCCCTCGGGCGACGCCCATTTTTGACCCACGGGCCACCATATGAACAAATCTGAAACAGCGCTCACTATCGAACATTCATACCAAGTATCGTCGAAATCGGCCTGGCGGTTCGTGAGAAGAAGATTTTTTAAGAATTTGACCTACTTTTCCATGGCGGCCATCTTGGATTGTCGATGACCTCCATTTTAACAAATCTGAAATGGCATCACCCATATATCATCCCTGTGAAGTTTGACCAATATCGGCTCAGCAGTTCGGGAGAAGAAGATGATTGAAAATGTTCACGGACGGACGGACGGACGGACGGACGGACGGACGGACGTTTTGACGGACGTTCTTACATTAGGGTACTTATGTGGCTTATCACATGTTAAATATTAGCCACATAAAACGATTTTTTAGGTGGCTAATTATAACCAACCCTATCCTTTAACAAGTCCATAACCCTGTGGGGCTAGCCACATAAGTACCCTAATGTGTGCCCGGACGGACGGACGGAACGGACGGACGGAACGGACGGACGGACGTTCTTACATTAGGGTACATGTACTTATGTGGCTTATCACATGTTAAATATTAGCCACATAAAACGATTTTTAGCCACATAAAACGATTTTTTAGGTGGCTAATTATAACCAACCCTATCCTTTAACAAGTCCATAACCCTGCGGGGCTAGCCACATAAGTACACTGTGTGCCCGGACGGACGGACGGATGGACGGACGGACAGACGACAGACACTTTACCATAACAATAGCTCACATGAGCTTTGCTAAAAATAGATATAGTAGATGGAAAAACTTTAACGAAAAAAAAACTTTAAACGGACACACGGACGGACGGACGGACGGACGGACGGACGTTCTTACATTACTATACTTATGTGGCTTATCACATGTTAAATATTAGCCACATAAAATGATTTTTAGCTACATAAAACGATGATAAATACCCATGTGAAGTATCAAGGTAATGGATGAAGCAGTTGCAGAGATAGAGTACACAAAAAAACTTTAACAAAAAAATTCAAAGTAATTTGACCTTGACATTGGGCACAGGGGCCGCACAGTTGGGGGTTAGAATGAAAATATGGATGATGATAAACACCCATGTGAAGTTTCAAGGTAATGGGCGAAGCAGTTGCAGAGATATAGTATAACAAAAAACTTTTAACCAAAAAACTTTAACCAGACGTAAATTAAAAAGTTAACGTTGAAAAAGTCAATTACGTAGAAATAATAGGTGAAGGTAAAAAAGAATGGTCACATGTTGGATAGTTGTATGTGGTAGGCACCCCTTGGTTATGAAGCTGTGAAAGTTTGGTGGTCCTAGGTGGTACAGTACCAAAGAAATTGACTTAAACACGAAAACTTAACATTGTAAACGCGAAAACTTAACATTGAAAATGGCTAAGTCGACTGCGCGGAAAAAATGGGTCAAGTTAAAAGAAAAAGTAACATGTTGGATAGTGATATGTGGTGGGCATCCCTTGATTATGAAGCTGTGAAAGTTTGGTGGTCCTAGGTGGTACAGTACCAAAGAAATGGACTTAAACACGAAAACTTAACATTGTAAACGCGAAAACTTAACATTGAAAATGGCTAAGTCGACTGCGCAGAAAAAATGGGTCAAGTTAAAAACAAGAAACGAGGCAAAGCCACGAAGGCCAGGTTTTTTCCAAGCATGGACACTTGGATAACATAATTATAGCCACTTTTTGTAGACTAGATGGCCGTGGCCTGCATGTCGCGCGTTGGGGCGAGTCATGGACACTAAAAAAATAGATATAGTAGATGGAAAAACTTTAACGAAAAAACTTTAACCGGACACACCGACGTACGGACGGACGGACGTATGCCAAAATGCCGACGATATCGCGCTTTCCGCAAGCGGGTGCGACAATAATGATAAACACCCATGTGAAGTATCAAGGTAATGGGTGAAGCAGTTGCAGAGATATAGTACACGAAAATACTTTAAACAAATAAATTCAAAGTAATTTGACCTTGACATTGCGCACAGGGGCCGCACGGTTGGGGGTTAGAGTGAAAATATGGACGATGATAAACACCCATGTGAAGTTTCAAGGTAATGGGCGAAGCAGTTGCAGAGATATAGTATAACAAAAAAGTTTTAACCAAAAAATTTAACCAGACGTACGTTAAAAAGTTAACGTTGAAAATGGCTAAGTCAATTACGTAGAAATAATAGGTGAAGGTAAAAAAAATGGTCACATGTTGGATAGTTGTATGTGGTAGGCACCCCTTGGTTATGAAGCTGTGAAAGTTTGGTGGTCCTAGGTGGTACAGTACCAAAGAAATTGACTTAAACACGAAAACTTAACATTGTAAACGCGAAAACTTAACATTGAAAATGGCTAAGTCGACTGCGCGGAAAAAATGGGTCAAGTTAAAAGAAAAAGTAACATGTTGGATAGTGATATGTGGTGGGCATCCCTTGATTATGAAGCTGTGAAAAAATTTGGTGGTCCTAGGTGGTACAGTAACAAAGAAATGGACTTAAACATGAAAACTTAACATTGTAAACGCGAAAACTTAACATTGAAAATGGCTAAGTCGATTGCGCAGAAAAAATGGGTCAAGTTAAAAACAAGAAACGAGGCAAAGCCACGAAGGCCAGGTTTTTTCCAAGCATGGACACTTGGATAACATAATTATAGCCACTTTTTGTAGACTAGATGGCCATGGCCTGCATGTCGCGCCTTGGGGCGAGGCATGGACACTAAAAAAATAGATATAGTAGATGGAAAAACTTTAACGAAAAAACTTAAACCAACCGGACACACAAACGGACTGTACGACGGACGGACGGATGACGTATGCCAAAATGCCGATGATATCGCGCTTTCCGCAAGCGGGTGCGACAATGATGATAAACACCCATGTGAAGTATCAAGGTAATGGGTGAAGCAGTTGCAGAGATATAGTACACGAAAAAACTTTAACAAATAAATTCAAAGTAATTTGACCTTGACATTGCGCACAGGGGCCGCACGGTTGGGGGTTAGAGTGAAAATATGGACGATGATAAACACCCATGTGAAGTTTCAAGGTAATGGGCGAAGCAATTGCAGAGATATAGTATAACAAAAAAAAGTTTTAAACCAAAATATTTTAACCACACGTACTTGTTAAAAATGTTAACGTTGAAAATGGCTAAGTCAATTACGTAGAAATAATAGGTGAAGGTAAAAAAATGGTCACATGTTGGATAGTTGTATGTGGTAGGCACCCCCTTGGTTATGAAGCTGTGAAAGTTTGGTGGTCCTAGGTGGTACAGTACCAAAGAAATGGACTTAAGCATGAAAACTTAACATTGTAAACGCGAAAACTTAACATTGAAAATGGCTAAGTCGACTGCGCGGAAAAAATGGGTCAAGTTAAAAAAAAAGTAACATGTTGGATAATGATATGTGGTGGGCACCTCTTGATTATGAAGCTGTGAAAGTTTGGTGGTCCTAGGTGGTACAGTACCAAAGAAATGGACTTAAACACGAAAACTTAACATTGAAAACGCGAAAACCTAACATTGAAAATGGCTAAGTCGATTGCGCGGAAAAAATGGGTCAAGTTAAAAAAAAAGTAACATGTTGGATAGTGATATGTGGTGAGCACCCCTTGATTATGAAGCTGTGAAAGTTTGGTGGTCCTAGGTCGTACAGTAACAAAGAAATGGACTCAAACACGAAAACTTAACATTGATTGTGGACACCGCCCGCCCGCCGCCCGCCCGCCCGGCTTTCGCCAATCCAATAGCCTGGATTTTTTTTCCAAAAACTTGGCTAAAAATGTAACATGTTGGATAGTGATATGTGGTGGGCACCCCTTCATTATGAAGCTGTGAAAGTTTGGTGGTCCTAGGTGGTACAGTAACAAAGAAATGGACTCAAACACGAAAACTTAACATTGATTGTGGACGCCGCCCGCCCGTCCGTCCGTCCGCCCGCCAATCCAACAGCCTGGATTTTTTTAAAAAAAACCTGGCTAAAAATTAATAAATTTATGCTTAAATTGAAGATTTCTCCCTCAAAGTATACTTTGCTGGAAAAGTATACTTTGCAATTTTGATGAAATCGGCTACTTCGAGTATGAGAACAAACAGGAGTGGGAATGGTATACAGTTATTTCATGGTCATTCAGGGAACAGTCAGAACTATTGTCCCGAGGTGTTGTGGACGACCCGAGGCAGTATTGTCCAGAGGTCAAAGGCAATTGTGCATCGGATTGTCCACAGCTCCGAGGGGCAATATGTTTTGACTGTTCCCCGAAATGACCATGACTAGTTTATTACTCAGGCCAGTTTTTTTTTATTTGTTGGTTTACGGATTTTTTTTCCGCGAAATCGGGTCGGTCGGTCGGAAAAAAATAAAAATAAAAAAAAGTTTTTTCAATTTGGTCAAGGAAATAAAAAAAAAAAAAAAAAAAGTGTCGAACGCGGATGCCACTGGCGGCATATTGAAGAAACTGACAAACGGGTGAACCAAAAGTGTTAAGTCAAAGGGTGAAGGTCATATGTAGTATGGCAAGGCAGGTATAGCACACATACCAATGAATGATGTGTTGAAATATTGAAGAACTTGAGCAACTTATGTAGAAGATATGGCCGGTTTGAGAAACTGTTACGAAGTGGTTAATCGAACATGTGACGGACAGACGGACGGTCCGAACACCATAAAAATCACCTTTTTAAGGCACATGATTGGGTCGGTTCACCACCTTTTTAAGGCTCATGGTTGGGTCGGTTTGTGGTCGGTAAAAAACAAAAAGGCCAGTGATTATGATAGAGTGAAACTTGTGTTAACCGGCATCGTCTCGGACCAAGAGTTTGTCGGTTAACGTAGGGAGTCGGTTCAGCAAGTTTCTTTATATTCTACATAGCAACTCAGTTTCATATTCACATACTGTTGAATGTTGATCACTGTGAATGGGTTGCGTAATGCGTACATATTAATACCGTATCTGGTATAATTAAATACAAGACAACGAAGCGGCGATATAGTTGAAACGAATATCAGTGGGGGTGGCACGAGTGTGGATTTGTGGCAGGGCGGTAGAGGACCCTAGGAAGAACGCATACATGAAATATGAAGCACATCGGAGCAAGAAAACAGAAAATATAGGCCATTTACCCGAGCGTTAAGGTTTTGAATTTTTGCATTCAATCTGAAACAGAGATATATCAAATCATATGAATGTCCAGTCCATTCGCACAGGTTGTTGTTGTTGTCACTGCTGCTAAGATCCGGTTTCCGCCACTTACTTTTCTCGGCACAGCAATTTTTTTTATTTTTTTTCTTTTTTTATTTTTATTTTTTTTTTTTGGATCGGAGGTAAAAAAATCTAAAAAAAAATCGGAAATTCAATTTTTTATTTTTTTCCACATTGTCAAAAAATCGGGTCGGCGGATCTGTAAACCAACTAATAAAAAAAAAATGGCCTCAGGGCTTTTTCTAGAATTTTTGGTATTGGGAGGGGGGGGGGGGGGTTGGACGGCACCCTATTTAAATTAGGATGGGTGGTGGGGTGTTCCAACAAATGAATTTTGTGCATGGTGGGGTTTTCCAAAAAATGAATTGTGTGCATGGTGGGGTTTTCTAAAATTGAATTGTGTGCATCGTGGGTCTATCTTCCTAGGGTGAAATAAATCAAGGTGGCTATTTAGCAGGTGAAATAAATAAAATAAATATGGGGTCAGAATAAATTTAAAAAAAGAAGAAAAGTTTTTGTCGTATTTGATTTAAAATCGACAAAAATATGGGGGGGGGGATTTCGGGCCGGCCCAAAGTCCCCCCCCACAAAATTTATATATATATATCCGTCATACATTTAGCAATTAACCTGCTAATTCAGCATTATTATATATAAACCCGTCAGCGTTGAAAAAAAATATGAGGGGGGGGGGGGGGGGGGATTTGGGGGGGGGGGGGGGGGGGGGGGGCCCTTTCGGGCCCGCCCAAACTCCCCCCCCTCCAACTGATATTTTGTCTATATATACTATAGCCGCCATACTTACTTCAAATACTTCAATCTCATATTAGTTGCTAATTTAGCATTTAACCTGCTAATTCAGCATTATTTAACTTGTGAGCGTTGAAAGAAAAATATGGGGGGGGGGGGGTGGGGCCATTTCGGGCCGGCCTAAAGTCCCCCCCCTCACGAAATTTATATATATATATCAATCATACTTCAGTATCCTGTTAGTTGCTAATTTCAACCTGCAAATTCAGCATTTAACCCGTCAATGTTGAAACAAAAATATGGGGGGGGGGGGGATTTCGGGCCGGCCCAAAGTCAGTCGGCCCACACACACTGAAACTCATATATATATATATATCTGTCATACATACATCAAATACTTCAATCACATGTTAGTTGCTGATGTAGCGATTAACCTGCTAATTCAGCATTATTTAACCAGTCATTGTTGAAAAAAAATATGGGGGGGGGTATTTCGGGCCGGCCTAAACTCCCCCCCCCCCCCCCCCCCCCCACTCAAACTCAAATGATATTTATCTATATATATAAATCCATCATACCTACTTCAAATAATTCAATATCATGTTAGTTGCTAATTTCAACCCTGCGTTAATTCAGCAATTATTTTATAACCTGTCCGCGATGAAAAAAAATAATGGGGGGGGGAGGGATTTCGGGCCGGCCCAAAGTTCCCCCCCCCCCCCCAACATGAAATCATATTTATATATATATATCTGTCATACATACATCAAATACTTCAATCACATGTTAGTTGCTAATGTATCGATTAACCTGCTAATTCAGCATTATTTAACCAGTCAGCGTTGAAAAAAAATATGGGGGAGATTTTGGGCCGGCCCAAACTCCCCCCCCCCCCCCCCCCCCAAACCCCCCCCCCCCCTAAACTCCCCCTCCCCCCCCCCCCCCCCCCCCCCCCCCCCCCCCCCCCCCCCCCCCCCCCCCCCCCCCCCGAAAACTGATATTTTTTTCTATATCTAGCCGCCATTCTTACTTCAAATACTTCAATCTCATATTAGTTGCTAATTTAGCATTTAACCTACCATTGTTTGAAAAAATATGGGGGGGGGGGATGGGGGGGGGGGATTTCTGACTGGCGGGGGGGAAAGTTGACTAGTTGGAAATCCCCCCGGGGGGGATTTCGGGCCGGCCCAGAATCCCCCTCGGGGGGATTTCTGACTGGGGGGGAAAGTGGCCTGCTACACCGGGTCCGAGTTGACATGGGCCGACTTGACGTTATTTTTTTGGGGAATTACGGTGGTTTCGCTACCTGCGTGTTCGCTATCTGTACATTTCGCACCTCCTACACTTTCGTGGGTATCGAAACCTCGAAAGGTGCGAAACTGAAGGGTAGCGAATCCACGTCAGCCTCTTTCTGTTTGCGTAAGCGTACTATCGTTAAAGCAGCCATGTACAAAAAGTGGATGTGCCGCGAGGTGGCGAATTGGAGCGAATCATTGTTTTACTACTTTGTACATTGACAAAATAAAATGACTCTGCAAAATGCGACGAATCACTGTGTTACTACTTTGTACATCACAAAATGACTTGGCAATATGCGACAAATCACTAATCACTGTGTTGCTACTTTGTACATAGTGTACTGTGATTGAATGGAGTCGACCGTACATTCCATCACGTTACACCCTATATTTAGTTCAGCCGAATAAACATGTTTACATGTAGATGTGTTTACATACAGTAGATTAGTTGCTTGGATAATGAAACTGTGTGACCATGCCATGATGGTCTACACTGATCATAATTTTATCAGATAAGAATGTGACCCGCCCTGACTAAAATATATAACAAGTATTCTCCAATCACGTAGTCCCACATCCTGCATAAAGCATGCATGTTTCGCCTCACAATGCAAGCTGATGAAACTGAAAGTAAGCCTAAAAGCAGGTCTGTTCACAGTAGCACGTATATGCAGGCGCGGGATCCAGGGGGGTGGGGGGGGGGGGGGGGTGGGGGGGGGGGGGGGGGGGGGATGGGGGAGTCCGAACCCCCCTCCCCCCCTGCTCCTGGCAAAACCGAACCCCCCAGCAAAAAAAAAGAAGAAAATCTACAATGCTCGAATAGTTGGATTACTTTTTTCGTGGCCTAGGTGTCAGGAAATCGCATCTGAGGCGATCTGGCATTTCAAAATTTCATGGGGCAGGACCCCCAGACTTCGCGGATATCGGCTATGCTGACTTGTAATTACAGACCACCTCCCCCCATGCAATTATTTCTGTATCCGCGCCTGATATGTTGGCTATATGTTCCCATTCTTATGATGGCTCGTTAGGTACATTTCATTTTGTTTACTCGCCGCGAACGAACGTAAATTTTACGCCTCTAATGATTCGTTTTTTCTACTTCACAACCTTAAAATTAATTTCTATGTCACGAAAGAACGATAATTAGCATTCCTTCAAGGTTTTGAAACGTAATGTAATTGTAGTAAATGTAATGATGTTTTTTTTCCGCCTATGTGTGTTCATCTAAGGGATGCTAATTTTCGTTTTTTCGCATACGCAATGTAGAAACGAATTCCGTTTCTTCTTTTCTACGGCTCCAAGACGAAAAACACTTGAAGTTACTGTGTAAAAAATGTGTATAATACGGTATTATAATCACGTTTTGCACTCGATGGTTACTGATTTATTTTATGTAAATTAACGTTTTCGTCTTATCGCGTCGACATGCCAAGAAACGAATATTTAGAGGAATAAATTCACATTCCTTCACGGGGTGGAAAAGAACTTTAAGGTTCTTAATTATCGTTTCTACGTGTATAAACGAAGAAAAAAAAGTGAAAGTGAATAGGTTTACCGTCCCAGCGACAGCTAACCTAAGGTCATATAGAGACGGGAACAGTCTCATCCGACAGACCAGTGGGATGAATACACTATGAAAGTATATTTTTGATGCCACAACCTCCAGATTGGAAGTCAGATGTTCTACGCCTATGCCACAACCCATCCCTTATAAATGAATGAAAGAAATGCCCCTAACGAGCGACCATACATACTTAGAATAACAGCTGATGTAACGGCGGTAAACTGAAATGGTGTACGTGACAATTGACATTTACGTTCCAACAAGATTTTCACGGTGTGTAATCGATCGTATTTCCTCTCAACCCGACTCGAGAAACACAAATTAAATTGTTTATTTCTGAATGTGTCAAACGTTTGTGTCAAAAAGCATCAATATGTTTTTTTTACAAAACAGAATCGTCTAAGGAGACGATTCTCATGTGTTTCCAAACCTATTTTATTAAGAAATCAACAAATGTGAAAAGAAAACATGAATACATTGGTATTTCTTTACTAAATAGGAGAAACGTCTGTGGAGACGATTCTCATGTGCTGCCAAATCTTGCTTTATCAAGAGATCAAACACATATGAAAATGCACTATTTCAAGCTAATGGTAAATATCAATTTATTGGCGATGCGATGACGTGTGGTTTAGATACGTTTGTTCCCGCCGAATTCTACAGTCACACTTTGCACGTGAAACTGGATTACCGACATATGATTGTGAACACCATCAGGTGTGCACCTAGACTGAAAATGATATGTCGCTAGTTGTTGGGGGGGGGGGGGGGGAGGTGGCGCGGGGGCGGGGGCAGGTGCGGGGGCGGGCGGGGTGCAGGGGCGGGGGGTGGGGCGGGGGCGGGGGTGTACGGCGGCATATGTTTTATACGCCCGTTTAAAAACGGGAGTATTATTTATGTATCCACGCTGTATGTGCGGCGGACGACTCTCGGACACAGCTTGTTCTGATGATAGGGAGGCCCACTGCATGTCAAGGGCAGCGACATTGTCTGGGGTTCAAGTAGGGAGGGCGAACCGACTTTTGGATTTTATATATAATTTTAAACTGTATCACAGCGTAGGCATTGACACACCCAATGTTCTACCCTCCACTACGGTCACACGGTGGAACGAACACATACATTGATACCAATTCGACTGACAGTTGCAAGCAAGTATAACAAAATACGTCTCATTAGTCAATGCGTCGCTCTCCATTGGGCTGATGTGGAATAACTAGCATTGATATGGATGGAGAAAGGGTGCTGGTGGTTTCGTAAAATCCCAAGTTCTCATGTGGAACTGGTATGGTAAATCATTAGTCATTGTTAACGACCATGACGACGACGCAGTTACTGTGAGGCCACCAACAGCATCGGATTAGCACCAGCAAACCCCATCGACGCCATCCACGACGACCAGTAATGATATTTAATACTATGTATATATAATGATAAATAAAAAAAACATGTTCTGTTATCTCATTTATTTGTTACGCATCAACATAAGCAATGATAGCTCAGTTGTCCACATAAGACGATAGACAATTAATTTGATCAAGATTTACACGTATTGTTGGAATCGCAAACAATTACATGTACAGTACAGGCACCGCAAAACCCGCATATTTTTTGTTATTGCCACAACCAATTTAACTTTAGCACGGAAAATTGCCGCAATCTCTCGCAAAACTTCCCGTGGCCAATTGCGGCATAAGGAAAAACGCCGCAAAGCTTCCTTGGCAAAACGCGGCGAAATAATCGGGCGTTTTGCAACAAAATTACTCGGGCAAAATACGACGAATCATCGTCTGCAAATCAGGTCATCTCTAGCGGTGCGGTTATCATAACAAATGACGTATCTGCGCAGACGGGGTCTACGAATCTAGGTCGCGAGCCGATTCCGTCGGCGCATGCGCAATTTATGCATCAGGAAGCTGGTTTAACCGAAAGTAGGGGGGACTCAAATACCGAAATCGCGTCTCTACGAGCGAGCGTGTCATTGCTTCAGCGCACAGTCGTTACACTTACCAGCAACCTGGATAACGTTCGTTCCTGTTCAAAACAGAAATCTAATAGAAAATATTCCCGACGAATTGCCAAGCGTCTCTGCCTCTGGCCGATTTGTGGGTCCCTCGAATTCAGCGGCGGATTTATTTACAAATCTGCACAACAACAACAACACGAGTGTCAACAACAGAATTGAAAATGCGCATTCTGCATATGGTTTTTCGGCCGAAGCGCTACCGCTCGTGGAAACTGTTCACCCGACTATGAAACAGCACATTCAGGAAGGTAGGGATATTAATTTGGCGTCTCTGTTGATCCCATACTTCAATCATAGTCAACAAGTCCAAACCACCAGCAGCGGTCAGAAAGTGTATCATCGGTTAACACAGAGCTGACTTTACCACAATTTATACAGGCATTTTCTATCTATAAAAACATCATGTGTCACGCACACCCCCGTAGAAGGCCGGAGCTGGATTTGTACGAACGGGATATTATCGACATGGCAACTCGTTTATTTTCGGGAAGGGGTTTTACGAGTATCACAAGATGTTCTCTGCCCAAGCAGCGGTCCATCTCAGATTCAATGGAATTAAGATTGATTGGTCGGTAAGAAATAACACTCTGTTTTGTTCCATATTTTCTAATTACAAAGCCAATGCTTGTGCAGGATGTGGAAGCACGCTGCATATGTCTGACTTTTGTCCTTCACTAGTGATACGCACAAATGATTCTGTAACTAATCAGGTGGTCGCTACAACAGCGAATCCGAATGTTGGCAGTATGGCATATCACGGGAACACAAACACAGGGACATCTTTGGTCGAATGCGGGTGATACATAATGGGAATGAAATTTGTAACAATTTCAACGCCCAACGAGGATGTCGGGTTTCTCATTGCAAGTTCATTCATGTGTGCTTACTATGCAAAAGCAAGCATCACTCGAAATGTAATTGTGAAAACTCAAAAAAATGGAAAGGCCCTTGACAGAGAATTCCAACCTTCAGATAATGTCTCGAATAAGCCCAATTCATGTTCATGAATTGGCTGATGAGTTGAAACGGCATCCGAACAATAACTTTAGTACAGTCGAACCTGCCCGGGCGGTCACCTTTAATCAGCGGTCACCGCCGTTAAGCGGCCACTTCAAATTCCTCCCGCGCATTTTTGCTATATAAAACGCTTTCATTCAACGGTCACTCGTCTAACGCGGCCAGCGGTCATTAATTATCGTCCCAAACTAGTGATCCAATTTCATTAAACGGTCAACTCTAATCTCGATTTCAATGTACCCTGCGGCGGTCGTTACCGAAGCGCGAATTAACAATTAACAATGATGTCAGCAGTCAATGCGGGTAATTAAAACACCTAACACGTCGCCGCGTATGCGATATTGAGAGGGTGTTTCACAGGTGCAAATTGTGTTGCCCGAAATGTCGGCGCATTATTGAAAGAACAGCCTATCGCATCCGGGTTCTTGCACCCTTGTCCGTCGATTCATAATTTCTATAGGTTACCGACACAAATGTTGTAAAAAAGAACAGCCCATTGCCAGTTACCAAATTGACAAAACACGAATAGCTGATATAATTGGTGTGTATTGCCCAGGACCGAGTGTAACCGGCTCAAATATAATTTAAGCAAATGGCCTCATATGTCGAATATGAGCCGAATGTCGCACTTATTGACTGCTTTTGCTGACATCGCCTATGCATTATTTACATACACAATTGGAAATGAATCCAAATTCGACTTGACCAATACCCGACAAAAAAAAATAAAATCGCACAACTTATCCCACACCATTTCCGATTATACCACATTATGCCCTATTATCTAGTACAATACATTGTCTAACTAATAATGAAATACTTGCAGATCAACAGTTGCAGTAGGCTGTAAAATAACAACAAAAACGTGAACATTGGTGTTTTTATTTGTCGACAGATTTTTTATTTCATTAAATGATATATATAATCCACTCATTACATGTTCAGGTTCAATTTTGAAAATATTAAATAAATATAAAGATACACATTTATATTGCATTAAAACATACATATTTAATCAATATGGTACTCTAAATTAATCATTAATATTATTTATTACATTTGTATTATCAAGTCAACATACATGTCTATGTTATCTTTATCTTCATTTCAATTTTCAAAATTTACCTGAAATGTACCTGAAAACACAACCCTCTATTAAGAGGTCACCTCTGTTAAGCAGCCAGTTTTGTCACTTCCCTTGGGTGGCTGCTTAAGACAGGTTTGACTGTAATTATCTACTTCATGGTTTTTTGCACGGCTTCGAAACGAGAATTTCAGTTACCTAAGTTACCTTTTGAGTGTAGAAACTTGTTGTCGGCAATCAAGGAGCATGACATAACTTCACAGTTGGTTCAGTCTGAACTTGAAAAAGGATATGTGATCGGCCCGTACCATTTTCACAATATCGCATCAGTCCAATCGGTATAGCCGAGGGAAAGTACTCTGGGAAAAAGAGATTGATTGTGGATTTCTCAGCACCCCATGATAATATTTTACATCCAAGTCTTAACGACCTTATAGATAAAGAGGAATACTCTTTGACATATGTTACAATTGACTATGCCATATATATTACAAGAAAGCAAGGTATTGGGAGTAGATTTTGTAAAGTTGACATTAGGGATGCTTTTAAACAGATTCCTGTCCTGAATGATTCTCAGAGGAAACGCAGATGTATAAATTCAACAAGTGTTTTTCTACTTAAAGGATGTATTATTAATGTGTTGTTCCAAAGTTTTAAAGTTTTAAAGTGAAAATTTGCTAAGGGAAAGTTTAAATAGTGAAATGTGCTAAGCGAAAATTTTAAGTTTAGTGAAAATGTGCTAAGTGAGAGTTGAAATATTCATGAAAATAAATACAAAGAGAAATACAAAGAGAAAGTGCACCAGAACCAGCACCATGACCAACATAGTTGAAGACGACATATCATTCACGATGTCAGCTACTCAAGAATCAGTCTCCCTCCTACTACAACTCAGTGACGACCAACTGACAGCGACCCAGGAATCAGTGTCGATTCTACCCAGGCACACGCACACATTCTAGCCTAGAAGATAGCCTAATTTCTAACACTCAGGAACCAATGTCGATACTTTCTCACAATGAAAATGGACAACATCTGTATGATGTCAGCGCCGACAGCCTCTCAAGTACCTCGTTCTCCGGCTTTGTAACACCAAACAGATCCAAACAAATGCAGGATGATATAGAGGATAGATTCAATGGCATATTCTACAATGTCATGCATCCAGCCAACGACAGAGTGAAAATTCTCTTCGCATCAAGGGAACTATTTAATGTGTTTCGTTCTAACTTTGAAAAAGAATTCACACCAAAGCACATTCAACAAAAGAAGTGTGTGATATTTGTAAACGACACCGATACATCTGTGCTACTAACAGGACCAGGCCACAAGCTGTGGAGAGAGAGCACATTTCTAAGACTTGCTACCAAAGTGTATAAACAATATGAAATGGAGACAAACAAACAACTTGATCATATACAACAACTGCGAAGTAGCAAGGAAGCTAGTACCCCATTTATCAATGGAAATTATGCAAATGTGGCTGAGACACCATCACTATCCTCGGTTCAGAAACAACCATCATCACAAACAGAAATCGCAAGTACTCAAATATCGGACCTGAAACAGCAAATTTTTCATCAGTGATGGAAATTATAATCTCCCTTCAAGGACAAGTTGGAAAATTAGACTCTAAGTTATCAGAATTGATTTCCAAACAGGCACCTATCCCAACTCCTTCAAAAACTGTACAGGAATTGACGATTCATAACATATCCGACAACTCAAATTATAATCCGTCACATTACCTGACTCTGGATGAAACATCAGCTGACATGAGTATAATCCCAGGCAGAACTCGATCTCCCACAGACGGATCGTCATCTCAGACATTCAAAAAACAAACTGACACTACACCACAACATGCAGAAAACGAGTCACAAGAAGTACCTCTATTCAATACAACATCTGCTGTAAATAAAACAACAAGCAGACCCGCGAAAGAGCATCAAAAAAGCAAACCAGATAAAACTCTATTAATTGGAGATTCTCTTCTATCTGGAGTCAATAAAAGGGGACTAAATGATAATGTTCACTGCCAGCCATTTCCAGGCGCAACTATCGCTATAATCAAGGAAAAAATTCAACTATTTGACATAACGCAGTTTACGAACATCATTATATATGTTGGTGGGAATGATGCATCCTGTGCAACAGACAGCAAAGACTTTGAGATTCAGTATGATGACTTGCTGAAATATGTATACAGCAAAAATACAGACTGCATCGTCTATGTCTGCAGCTCAGCCCCATGAGGTGATGCCGAAACAGCAGAAATCAACGAGAGAATTAAAGTAGTCGCAAAATATCAAGGTGCCATATTCATTGATATATACAATGCGTTTTTCGACAATCAAACAGATGAAATACGACAGAAATACTACGGCCTTCGTGACTGGATACATCTCTCCCATTCGGGTACCAAACGACTTCTAGACACTATACACAGTGCAGTACCGATTGTGTCAGATTTTCGATACTGTGTTCACCTATCCAAACAAGACAGGCTCCAGACAAACAACAGCTCCGGGTCACGTCACTCGTATCAGCAATATAAGCCCAGACATGTCCCACTTTCCGAACGAACGAGCAGTAAACCAATACTCCCCTACCCCAACCACCAGCCCAACGAATACGACCGACACATTTCGCAGGATTCCACGTACCGATAGACAAGACCCACCCCACCATGGCAGTCGCTACCACGTTGATGAAAATGAAGATAGACATTTACTGCAACGATGCATGAAATGCGGACTGACAAATCACACAACAGACGATTGCAAACACGTCAGACAACTTCTGTGTTTTGATTGTAATTTGTATGGCCACAAAACTTCTGTGTGTTGGAATAAGTAGGATAATGGCAAAGATGCCCATTTGAACAGACAAACAGTGAACCCTTCTGATCAATATATATGCATATACAATCGTTTCAACTTATTGACAAATATATGTGAAGAATGCAATGATTGTGGATGTGAACATGACGTATCATCACAAACTTTACTCATGCCTAATGAAGATGCAAATGAACTATATGAAACAGACACTGTGTGTGATCAGCATGATCAGGTTTCTGTTGTAGATATTTCTTGTGAAACTGGTAGTCTATCAACAGCAGATGCATATCACAATAACACATTAATAGATAGTACTGATTCAACAATATTTGAAAATACATTTATAGATAAAAACTTAATACATAATGAATCAAACGAAAATGATAATAATAATGATAATGCCATAGGACAAAATCTGTATTCTCTAGGACTGAACTCAAAGGGTTTACACATAGGGCATATAAATATTCAAGGAATACAAAATAAGTTTGATCAAGTTAACATAATGTTGAATTCTAATGAAAACGATATTCATATTCTAGGACTAAGTGAGACAAAATTAAGATCTATACATCCAAATAGTACTTTTGAAAATTAAATAATTAATTTCCAAATATTCAGGAAAGATAGGACTTTAACAAGTGAACGAAAAGAACAAGGTGGCGGCCTCATTGTCTACGTAAAAAATGGAATAAACTGTAAGCATAGAAAAGATTTAGAAATAAACAATATGGAATGCATATGGCTTGAAATAAATTTGCCCCCCAAACAGTAAAAGTTTCCTAGTAGGTAATATATACAGACACCCTAATGAGACTATACATTGGAATGAAATGTTTGAAACACAGTTTGAAAATGTCTTAAGAAACGAAAAAGAATTATATGTCTTAGGTGACTTTAACCGTGATTTATCAAATGAACACATTAGTAAGCCCTGGCTTGAATATATGGAACAATTTGGACTTCCAACAAGTATGTGAACCAACTAGACAAGCAAATATGTCAAATACACTAATTGATCATATATATTGTAATATACCAGATAACATATCCTCAGTAGCTGTTCCCAAAATTGGCCTAAGTGATCATTTTCCTATATTTCTTACACGAAAAATAAACTCATTTGCCAAAAGATTCACATCACACTATATACAGGTCTTTTAAGCACTTCAACGAGCATAATTTCATAACAGATCTTCAAAGTACAGCATGGGATGTTATTAAAGTATTTGATGATACAAATGATGTACTTGATACATGGTGTTCTCTCTTTCTAGAAACTGTTGATAAGCATCTTCCTCTAAAAACACAACGGGTTAAAAACAAACAGCAACCAAAATGGCTCACTCCGGACATAATAGATGCTATGAAGACGCGAGATAGATTTAAATCAGTAAATAATGAAACACAATTCAAACTATGGCGAAATAAAGTTACAAACCTTATTAAAAAATCTAAAAAAGAACAATACAGGACATTAATTGACGAAAATAATAACAAGCCATCAAGTGTGTGGAAACTATTTAAAGAAATAGGTGCAAGTAAAAAAAAAAGCCAATAACAATATAACCTCAATCACAATCGATAATAAGGAAGTTAGTGATACAGAAAGTATTGCAAATGAATTTAATAACTTTTTCGTATCCGTCGCCTCTACCATAAAAGGACCAATAACACATTCCGATTTCCAGCCACTTAAAGCATTTTGTAATGATAAGCTACCCAAAGATACAGAGTTTTCAATACCAAATATGACGCAAAACAAGATTGAACACTTTTTAAAAAACATTGATGTGACGAAAGCCACTGGCTGTGACAATATTGGACCCCGTTTACTCATCAGCAGCACAAATAGCGGATAGCCTCATGTACATATGCAATCTGAGTATTAAACAATCAGTCTTTCCGGATAAATGGAAGGAAGCAAAAGTTAGCCCACTTCATAAAAATGGTTCAAAATTTGACTTGAACAATTATCGACCAATATCTATTTTGCCAATATTATCTAAACTGATTGAAAAACATGTTCATGACTCTCTTATGGAATATATGAATAAATATCAATTAATTCATAAAACACAATCTGGTTTTAGACCAAATCACTCCTGCGAAACTGCATTAATAGGAATGATTGACAAATGGTTAGATGCTATTAATAATAATAAGCTAATAGGAGTTGTCATGGTTGATTTCAAAAAAGCCTTCGACTTGGTGGATCATAAACTCTTAATTAAAAAGCTAGTAGAACTCTATAAACAATCAACTAGTGCAATGCAATGGATAACGTCATACATTTATGATCGCAAACAGAAAACATCATTAAATAATGTTACATCTAACTATGAAAATGTTGTAAATGGTGTTCCTCAAGGGTCTATTTTAGGTCCTTTGCTATTTCTCCTCTTTATTAATGACTTACCTCTATACACCCATGATGTTAGTACAGATCTTTATGCTGATGACACTACACTATATGATATCAATAAATCAGAAGTTGCAATTGAAAATAATCTTCAAAAAGCTTTATGTGATCTTAATGTATGGTGTAAGGACAATGGAATGGTCATAAACTCTGCTAAAACAAAAGTAATGCTAATTACAACACATCAAAAGCGAACATGTCTAAACAAACATGAGCTTAATTTGAAATACAATAAATGAATGGAACTAGGCATGATCATGAATGACAAAATGTTAGGTGTAGGGTTGATAATAACTTAAGTTGGATAACTTAAGTTGGTCTATTCATGTTGATAAAGTATGTAAGAAAATTAAATCTAACATCTGGCTGCTATCAAGAATTAAACACTTTCTGACTCTAGAACACAGGATCCAATTTTATAAGAACATATATTCAACCACACATTGATTATTGCAATCTAATTTTGGGGATGTTCATCACAAAATAATCTATTACGACTGTTTCAACTACAAAAAAGAGTTATTAAAATAATACTTGATTATAATGTTGAAAATACTATCCAAAGCATGCAAGAACTTAAAATATTGAACGTGTATGAAAGAATATTTGTACGGAAGGCAAAATTCATGTATAAAGTTGCAAATACAATTACACCAGGTTATAATTAATGAATTGTTTCACCACCAAAGACAACCAAGCAACAATTTACCAGTCTTGAGATCAACTGCTTCCAATAACTTTATACCCCCAAGCCAAACAAAGAAATATTCAAACAAAGTATGTCATATTCAGGCGCGTTAATATGGAACTGTATTCCTAATAATGTTAAAAATGTTCAAACTATAAATAACTTCCACAATAGATGTATAAGATGGATGAAAACATAGACTACCAGTTTCTTGTTTCTTGTTAATAGTTGTCTATAATTTTCATTTTGTATTGCCTTTTTCTTTGTCAACTGTACATGTGTATATACTTGTTTTTATGTTTGATGGCCTCATGGGAGATTAGGCACGGTCTAATTGAGTCACCCTCGTTAAATAAAGTCTATTATTATTATTATTATTATTAAGGAGTTGTGGCCCTTTCAGGGCATTACATGGGATGATATGTATTATTTCTATACCAGATTAGTTTTTGGCAGTCGATCTAGCCCCAACATTTTTGACTGCCTGTCACAGGCTATTTGCTGGATTCTGAAAAACAAATATGGGGTGAAACATTGTCTACATTTGCTGGATGACTTCCTCATGATAAATGGCCCGACAAAAGATGCTGATGGTACTATGGCTATTTTGCAGTTTGTTTTTGCAAGATTAGGTATACCATTATCACCTACAAAAACTATGGGACCTGTTACAGTAATTGACTATTTATGTATCATATTAGACAGCGTGAAAATGGAGGCCAGATTGCCGTTAGAAAAAATACAGCGCATTGCTGCTCTGCTTCAAGTGTTCATGTTGCTAAGTCTTCTGGGACATCTCAATTTTGCATGCCTGGTGATTTATCCGGGTCGTGCATTTGTGTCATACATGATTTCATTGTCGTCTTCGGTCAGTAAATTACATCATTACATTAAAATATCTGCTGAATGCAGATCTGACATAAGTATGTGGTCGAAATTTCTGCAAGATTGGAACGGTGTTTCAATATTTATGAATGATGAACTTACACTGGCCGACGACATGCAGTTTTATACAGACGCCACACCAAGAGCATATGCTGGTTACTACTGCGGAAAGTGGTTTCAAGGGTGTTTCCCAGATTCATTCATTTCATCAGACGCAGTCGCGTCTATCTATGGCCCTCTAGGAACTATATCCGATAGTCATGGCTGCTGTGCTGTGGGGCGACAAATGGGCCAAGAGAAGAATAGTGGTTAATTGTGATAATGCAGCTACTGTGGACATTATCAATAAAGGTCGGTCAAAAATACCTTTCCTTCAGAAATTTGTGCGTAGATTGATATGGTGTGCAGCAAAGGGGCAGTTTCTGATTATTGCAAAGCATATAGCGGGTAAAACGAACACTATCACTGATGCAGTAGTATAGAAGAGTTAAAATGATACAAGTTTATATGGAAGCCACCCACCACGTGTGGTGGCTTCCATACAAAACTTGTTATCATTGTTGACTCTCCTATACTACTTGGATTTTCCCCCACTGTTCGGGGGTATGTATGAGAAGAATGGAACATATTTTTCATCAACCGCGAGACCATATATTTCCTAGAGCAAAAAAATAAAAAAAAATAAAAAAGTTTTAGGTCTAGCCGAGATTCGAACTCACAACCCACGTCTCCATAGAGTGGCACCTTAGCCCACACGACCACGAAGCGAAGGCTGTTACTAAATATAAACCTGAAGATGAAACACCAGGTGGTGTTGTGCAATAATCGATAAGGTGAAATACACCCTATTAGAGATAAGAAATCCATTGGTTATACTCAGTATATATGACAATCAGTCATACATTTATTAAAAATAAAATAACAACTGACACCCTATTAAAGATAAGAAATCCATAAGTTATACTCAGTATAAATACAGCAATTTGTCAACCATTTATTAAAAATAAAATAACAACGGACACCCTATTAAAGATAAAAATCTATTGGTTATACTCAGTATAATGCCTACCATAAAGCAAATGAGAGAGCAAGCTAAGAGTTGGGGAATTTCCCTAAGAGGTTTGAGACTCAAGAAAGATATAGCAGATAGGATAAGTGACGCGCGAGCCGTCGTCTACGAGGAGAGGCTGCGACGTGCGGTTTCGACCGGACGACTGCCCGCTGACCCCGAAAAACTCTCCGAGAAATTGGAGAACGAGACGACGGCCAGTCTGCGTGCCACTGCTTACGCGCAGCGTGTAAAAGAAGATCCCAGCGCACGTAGAAATCCACTATACAAGGCGTACTACAATAAGATTTATCAAGGGTTGGTGGGGAGATATCGCCAGAGCATTGGTGGAGGAGGGTCCCAGGATTTCCGCCGAAGAAGCCGAAGTTAGGGAAACTGTTGATAGGGGTAGGAGGAAGATAGTATGGACTTTCGAGAGGGGGTTAGATGGGGAGATCGCTAATCGCATAATGAATAAAATTCGCCCAGAGATGACCACGGCATATTATCTGAGGTATTCGTGCTCTTATCGTATTAGGAACATCGAGACCGATGCAACAATGATCTATCACAAACAATCAAAGGGCAGTCCGTGGATAAACGAGATTTCCAAAGCGGAGAGTTGGATATCCGATAGAGAGAAAGGTCGAATGGACATCGACAAAGTTGATAGACCAAACACAAAATGGACCTTCGTTCGTTGGATATCGGTAGAGGTGAAGATGATCATCGATGTGCAACAACTTCTCATGGGAGCGGGAAAACTCCCAGACTGGTTAAGACAGAAAAAGGGAATGTATTCCGTCGACACGTACGACGACTACTTGTGTCTGTTTAGGTGCATAGCCATCCACCGTGGAGGGAGACCCGAAGGGTGCTGTAGGAAGGCACGAGCTCTGGCTCGCGAATACTTCGGTCACGATAACGGACCGGGTATTAAGGGAACCCCCCTGGATGATATTAAGAAGGTAGAAGAGCGCTTCAAGTTGGGCATTCGCGTTTACGAGCCCACCGCCGACGGAGTGTGGTACCTAATGAAGTATCCGGCAAACTACAACGCGGTTGGGGAGAAGATCATGATGATAGGAATGTTTGGAGGTCACTCATTTCTCATAACGAACCTCCGCAAGATGACGAACGAGTACGGGTGCACCGGATGTCAACAACGGTTCACAAAGTCGTGTAACATGCACAGGCACGCGACCACCTGCATGGGTGGGAAGACCGTGGTGACATGTCCAGGTAAGATGGTAGAGAGACCGTAGTCGGCATACGAGAAGGCGTTCTATCCCAAGGGGTCAGCGAGCGAGAGGTCGATTCAATGGTTGAACAGAGAAGAGGAGAGGGTGGGAAAGCACATAGATCACGCCGACTGCGGTCATGGTGGCGAGAGGTGGGTGGCCGGTGATCCGGTCGACGGTTACTGTCATGAGACCGAGACCGTGTTTCAGTTTCACGGATGCTACTGGCACGGGTGTCCGAGTCATTGCATGAGAGGTAACGCGAGATCGCTGTACAAGAGGACGAAAATTCAAGACGCCAAGATAAGGAAGGCGGGTTACGAGCTGGTGGTGATGTGGGAGTGCGAGTGGTTGAATGAGGTGAATACCTACTATCCACAATCGCCACGCGAGGAGGAGACGACTCTGTACCCTCACCAGATAGTATACGACTTCGAGGCGTATCTCGACAAGTCGAAAACCACACGACCCACCAAAGACCTGACCTTCGAGGTCGAGCACGTTCCTATATCGGTGTCATTGGGGGATACGATGCATGAAGGGATCACACACATCTGCGAACGAGATCCCGACAAGCTAGTCGAGAAGTTCGTGACCGAGCTACAGATGAGAGGCAAGGCAATCAGGGAGGGGGTTAGGAAGAAGTATCTGCCGGCCGACATAGATATGCTATCGAAGTCTCAGCAAGCAAAGATTGTCTCTGGGATTGACCAAGTCCCGGTGGTGGGGTTCAACTGTAGCAGGTACGACCTGAACCTCATCAAGCAGTACTTTGTCGAGAAGTTGGCGGCCACCGTGAATAAGGTGATGGTCGGAAAGAGAGCCAGCACGACGATGTTTCTGTTTGCCCCTGAGTTTAGATTTCTCGACATCATCCAGTATCTGGGACCCGGTACCACGTACGACCGGTGGGTTAAGGCGTACGACTGTAAAACGATAAAGTCTCACTTCCCATACGAGTGGTTCGATAGCGTGGACAAGCTCGACCATCCGGGGCTGCCAGACTATCCCCGAGTGGTACTCGAAGTTGAAGGGTGAGTTCCTACTGTCGTTGTCCGAGTGGAAAGAGTGTAAGAAGGTATTCCAAGAAAATGGGATGAAGACGTTCAAGGAATGGTTGCAACACTACAACGACTTGGATGTAGGACCGTTCCTGGAGGCTCTGACTAAAATGACGGAGTTCTACAGGGGAAGAGGTGTGGATATACTCAAGGATGCTGTGTCTCTGCTGGTCCGTCCATAGTGTTCTCCAGATACGCAGAGGCTGGCAGGTCAACGATCAGGGGTCAGGTAGGTAGTCGGGAGGAGAAGATGTGCAAGGCAGTGATGGGGTACGACGCCAATGCGCTGTATCCGTCTACCCTGTCGAAAGATATGCCGTGCGGGGAGGAGACGATATGGACGTGTGACGACCCGGAAAGACAGTCGTATATGGACTGTTTCGTGAGGAAGGTCAGGAGTGAAAAGTGGTTCGGATTTGCGGAGTTGGATATAGAGGTCCAGGAAACGTTGAGAGACAAGTTCTCGGAAATGTCACCGCTGTCTGTTAATCGAGAAGTCAATGAGAACGAGGTTCCGCAGCACATGAAGGACAATGTCCGCCAAGAAGATGATCATATACTCCCCACTGCTAAAGTGGTATCTGGAGCACAGTCTGATCGTCAAGGCGGTGCATAGGGTGATAGACTACACACCCGGCAAACCGTTTCAATGGTTCGTGGAAGAGGTCACCGCTGCCAGACGGACGGGGGACGTCGACAAGAGCAAGGCGGTGTTGGCGGAGATATTCAAACTGGTTGGCAACGCGTGTTGTGGCAAGCTGATAGAGGCACAAGAGAGACACATGAACACCACATATACGAAGGATGAGAAGACTGTCGACCGGGCACTGAGGTCGGCGTGGTTCGAAGACCTGGAGGAGATTGGGGAGGCTTACGAGATATCGAGCAGGAAGACTCGAGTGGTGATCAACAGACCGTTTCAGTGTGGCATAGCGGTCTACCAGTTGGCCAAGCTCCGGATGCTCTAGTTCTACTACGACTTCTTGGACAAGTACGTGGATTGCAGAGATTTCGAACTGATACAGATGGACACTGACAGCATGTACTTCGCACTGTCGGAGAAGACGCTGGCGAAGGTGGTGAGAAAGAAGATGAAGAAAAAGTTCAATAAGGAGAAGGCCGAGTGGTTGGCGTGGGACGTGTGGAGCAACAGAACTCCGGGACTGTTTAAGCTGGAATTCGAGGGAGATAGAGCCATCGCTCTGTGTAGCAAGTGTTACTACGTGAGCGGTGACGGAAAATCTAAGCACTCAGCCAAGGGGATGTCGAAGAGACCTAACGATCTGACTTGGGGAAGGTACAAGAGTGCTCTCGAAGGGGGTAGGGATATGGCGGAGAACAGGGGATTCCGAATGGTTAACGGGGTGATGAAGACGTACAAGCAGGAGAAGTTGGGGTTGTCGGCGTACTACGACAAGAGGAGAGTGATGGAAGACGGGTTACACACCAAGCCTATAGGATAGGTACAAAACAAGAGGGCCATGATGGCCATAATTCGCTCACCTGACTCCATGAACACCAGAGGAGAATGTGACATTGAGTTCATGTGTTTTAAAAAAATTGTGCTATTTTTAGATGGCGGTCATCTTGGATTAAGCAATGACTCTCATTTTACCAAATCTGAAAATGCTTCACCCAAGGATCTTAACTTTACAATGAAGTTTGACCATCATCGGCCATGTGGTTTCTGAGAAAAATATCCGACAAATATTGCACCCAAAGCAATCGCCTCATCGATACCTTCAATTTGATATATGTATTAGCATATTCGGTCAAAATAAAATTTGACCCCACGGGCCACGCCCATTTTTGACCCGGCCGCGGTCAACCATTTTTCCTACAAACCTTTGAAACCGAGCATTGTTATTTAATTTCTATCATTCCTTACCAGTTTTCATCGAAATCAGGCCCTAGCGGTTCATGAGAAGAAGATTTTTTAAGAATTTATGCTATTTTTTAGACGGGGCGGCCATCTTGGATTTAGCGATTTTTTGACCTCCATTTTAATTAAAATTCTGAAAATACTTCACCCATGGACCATAACTTTTAAGGTTGGGCTACCATTTTGGGGCAAGGCGGTTCAGGGTGTGAAGAAGAATTTTGAAATCTCTAATAAAATTTTAAACGACAACTTTTGACTTGGATGGCCTAACCATCCGATTTCGACAAAAAAATGC
The DNA here is from genome assembly GCA_029237695.1 of Conchocele bisecta. NCBI lineage: Eukaryota > Metazoa > Mollusca > Bivalvia > Lucinida > Thyasiridae > Conchocele > Conchocele bisecta. Next base: position 65,581,760 of record CM055267.1, read on the forward strand.
ACCAGAGTGATCGCCTCGTTGATACCTTCAATTTGATATATGACAAGACCATATTCGTTAAAAAAAAAATTTGACCCCAATTTGACCCCACGGGCCACGCCCATTTTTGATCCCGGGGTCACCATTTTAACAACTTTGAAAGAACATTGTACATCGATCATTCCTAGCAAGTTTCGTCGAAATCCGGCTAGCGGTTCATGAGAAGAAGATTTTTTAAGAATTTATGCTATTTTTAGACGGGGCCATCTTGGATTAGCGATGACCTCCATTTTAACAAATCTGAAAAGGCTTCACCGATGGACCATAACTCTTAAGTTTGGCTACCATGGGCCAAGCGGTTCATGTGAAGAAGAATTTTGAAATCTCTAATAAAAGAACGACCTTTTGACCTTTCGGCGGCCATCGTGGATGACCTAACCATCCGATTTCGACAGAAAATGCACCAGAGTGATCGCCTCGTTGATACCTTCAATTTGATATATGACAAGACCATATGCTGTCAAAAATAAAATTTGACCCCAATTTGACCCCACGGGCCACGCCCATTTTTGACCCCAGGGTTACCATTTTAACAACTTTGAAAGAGCATTGTACATTGATCAGTCCTACCAAGTTTTGTCGAAATCCGGTTGGCGGTTCTTGAGAAGAAGATTTTTGAAGAATTTGTGCTATTTTTAGACGGCGGCCATCTTGGATTACGTAATGATGTAATTTTAACAATTTTGTAATCCCCCTACCTAAGGACCATGACCATGAAGTTTGGTGACTATAGGCCCAATGTTACCGAGGAGAAGACGTTTGAAAATGTTCACGGACGACGACGACGGACAACGGACGACGGACACATTGCGGTAACAATAGCTCACATGAGCTTCGCTCAGGTGAGCTAAAAAAAGAACTCTGAAAAAGGGGAGAATACTAGACTCTGACGATCCGGGGGTAGCTGGGTGTCAGAAGGTACCATAAGAAGTTCTTCGCGAACAAAACCGCGAGATGGACCATCAGCCAAATAGTAGAGCACGGGCTCATCGGGTTTGGTAATAGAGCGATCCAGATGATATACATTCAGAGACCACACGGATCAGTCGCGCAGCGGCTGCCACCTTCGACCTCTCCCAGTTGATAGAGGTACCGGACGTCAACATCCAATGGAAGCCGTTGCTCCTCTAAACCAACAGGTCGCCCGCGTGAGACGGCAGAGGGCTTGCTCATCACATTTTTAGACTTGATGGCATCTACAGGCTTCTTACCTATCAATCTGGACACCTCTCCGTTCAGTGCGGAGACCACGGCGGGCAGTCTGGCCACCCACTCGGTCGATCGCGAATGAGGGTCTACAAGTTCTTTGGCATATTGGTGTCCGAACAGCCTCTCAGCCAGGGTTCGATTGAACCGCTCCACGATCCCCTGGTCCCGGTGGATGTTGACGCGGCCGCGTCTGATAGAAACTTTGTGCTTAGACAATAGATGAGAGACCGCGCCCATGAACTCGCGGCCGGGATCGACCTGGAGAAGATACGCTACGTCAACGATTGTCAGTGCGTACTTGTACGTCTTGCGACCGACGCGATCGTGAGGGAGAAACAGGAGATCCGCTTGGTGAACTTGGTTCCACACCGGCACGTCGAATTTCGGGCGCGAAATATTGTGAGGCGCGGGTAAATAGATCTGCCAGATGGCCTGCTTCTTGAGCCATTCCTTGACAGCGTTTTCTGAAACCTTGGTCGCCGCCACGAGGTTCTTGATGGCCGCGAGTCCCTTCCAGTAGCCGCGGGGGCTATAGTATGTGTTCGCTAGCTTGCGCGTTAGGCGAACCGATAGTTTGGTATTAAGTTTGCGTGTGTCCATCGTATGCGAAGTATTCTAATATATCGGACAATCTCCAACATGCCCTCGCCAGATCGTCCAGTAACTGCGTCGTTAATAATAAACCTTTGTTGGAAGTACAATCACGATTGGAGGTTAAGTTCTGAAGGAACTTTGGAAACTTGGGAAAATCTAATTCATCCCTCAACCCAATCGCAATTGGGAGGAATCTAACATCCGCTTTGCGAAAAGGGTGGCCGCTTTTTCGTCCTCGCGCCACGTCTCGAGAGAATCTCAGGCCAGACGGATCATACCCTTTGCGCCAGCTATACGGTGTTTAAGGGCAGTGTAGCCTACATCGATCATAGCAAAATAAAGTTCGTCAACTAACATCGTTCTATATATATATATTTATATTATAAAATAATTATAAAATTAATTAATTTGAAATCTCGATTGAATATAGTAGCCGACGAGACCCACAACACCCATTCCCACGACGATGAACGCAATCTCGCGGTCTTTTTGGTGCTCTGACGGTACATAGAAATCTGAAAGTTGGGGCTCGTGATCCAGAGACTTTTCAGTGAATATGCCAGCGCGTACTCGCGGTTGGCTTCTTCAACGTTCTGGAAAGTTTGCGCGGCGTGATTCTCGCGGCGAAGCTCTTCGTTGACCCAGTCCAGATGGGCGGTTTATTTTTTCGACCACGCTTCCTTTGCGCTATTGAGTTGTTCTACAGCTAAATCATGATGCTTGCGCTCCTCATCCACGTTCGAGCTTCTCATTTTCGAGAATACAAAGTTGCTACCGCTGAACGCCAATGCGTTTACAAGCGCACCACCTATCATTATTCCGATCGAAGCCATTTATTTCCATATATTAACAGGTAGAATTCCAACTTAAATTAGATAATCTCGGGTCCAAACTGCGGCTGCTACATCTAAGGTCGCGAGCCCTACGTCTCTCACAGTAAAGTCCAATTTGGGAGCGGACCCTCCTAGGGCCATCTTTGATAGTCGAGCATACCCGATACTGAAACCCGATATCACCACGGCGTGATAAAGCGCATTCACTATCATTTTACCATCTTGTTCTGCCATTGTTGATAATTATAATTATTGCATATAAAATCCATGTTTAAATGGGGCGCATCCAATTGCGATTGGTGTTTCGTAACTGTTTTTAGATGAATTGATGGGGGTTGTTTTTTAGATTGGTGTAATAGGGGGTATTTCCACACGCACAGGGCACAGGCGAACAACCCAACTCCAATTCGTGAATTGTTGAGTGTGCTTCCAATTCGTGAATTGGGGGTGTTGTTGCAATTCTCGATTGCTCTGTCTTCAGATGTTTTGCTGTGTCCGTCTCCGATTGCAACGACTGTTTGGCCTCTCGAAGCTCGGCGAGTATTTTATCTTGTTTAGCTTTTCGGGTGGCAGCCGCCGCCCGCCCAGCTGCCTGTCTTTTTGGGTTTTTATGTCGTGCAACCGGATTCGTCCAATCTCGATTGGGTGTTAAGGGCTCCTGTGAAGCTGCAGCAATCCTCGATTGCTCCGATTGAACCCCCAACGTGCTCGGGTTCAACTTTAATCCCGATTGGGTTGAAGTTGGAGATTGTGGTTCCGTCACTCTCGCAGGTGTGTCTTGTGTCATCATTTATAATATTAATATTAGAGCTTATAGTTTGTGGGCATATATGTCCAAATTCACAGTGTTTACCCGTGGTCAACGCGGTTGTCAGCGGAGCTAAGTACATTCAAACTTGTGATAAATTGAGCAGCAGGCTGTTCTAAGAGTGTGTCCTATAAAAGGGTCAGTCTCTAGATCGCGAATCAATCCCGCGGTGTTTGGTATAGGGAGAAGTATACTAACGGCGGTTGCGTACAAATGAATAGCCGCTGATCCAAGAGTTTTTTGTCATCTCCGCACCTAACCTAGATTCGTATCGCGCATACATTTTATCAATCTCCGCATCTGACATCTTATCCACCTGACAAACTGAGAGACGCCTACCGAGATAATGCTCCGATTGTCCCCCAGCAACCAGCGCAGCTAGCAGCTCTCGTCGCGCCGCATTTTCATTCGTATCGGCCCCAATCGCGATTGGAGTTGCACTCAACCCAATCGAAATTGGAGTTGATCCCGATTGCTCTGTCGGAGTTGATGTTTCATTATCCTTCAGAAAAGATACCGTGTCGGCAGTCGGAGTTGATGTTTCTTCCAGTAGCTGATCGAGAAGTTTGTCGCAGTTCATTATTACTAATTTTCTTAAAATTAATTTAACTATTCTTACAAGTCTCATAACTTTAACATATTGCCAAGTGCACCACCCGATACTTATGATCACCGTTATGCTCGCAACAAAGCTCGCAGCGGAGCACCAAATTGTTAACATTGTTAACCATTGTTCAGCATTTGTTCAACATTTGTTAAGCATTTGTTCAGCAATTGCTAAGCATTTACTCAGCAGTTACTAACGAGCGTTAAGTAATTGCTCAGTAATTAATTGATAACTTTATAAGCAGTTTGTTGATCAGTCTTTAGCAGAAGCTTGGCGTGCTTAGTTCCCGAAAGCATCTGTCGAACCTCCAGGCTCTCCTCGCGCGATGGGATAACGTCATTCTCTCGAAGACAGTCATCGAATGAGTCTCGGTCCTTGCAGTGAAAGAGGGCGACCCATTTCGTTTGCTCGCGCAGATCCTTGAGGACGGCGTTGTACTTTTGAATGGAGATTCATACGCTTTGCCTAGCATGGCAGCCAGAAAATGCGAGCTCGGAGAGCATGTCCTTCTTTTTGGTCATCGCCGCCTTGGCCGAGCAATCGTCAATCAAGTATAGGGTGGACTCACCCTGGAATATTTGGTATAAACCACGCAACCAATCGTGAAGCCTATCACCGGGGTCAATAACGTATACCTCAGGGTCGGTCCATATCCACGGGCGCCGCTGATAAGTATCGTTGTGCCGCACAGTGGGACACAGGATCACAATGTGACGAAAGGCATCGCGGTAGGACCCCTCGAGCAAGTCGAGGATGAAAACCGTTTTTCCACATCCTGTCTGCCCACATATTATGGCAGAGTGGGCATCTCCAATCGTGAATTGGTATTGATTGCTAATTTTCTTAAAATTAATTAAATCAATAGAGTGCTGAGACGTATCGACCATCTTCGATGTTGAGTTGTGCGTCTGTAATTATATATAAGTACATGTTCAATGGCCCATTTCCATCCGCCTCGTTGGTTATCTGGATCGTCACACCCTCACTAGCGTTCTCAACTTGGCGTCCGCTGCCGTGTATTTGGTCGTCGTCGCTGGCTCACATGTCTATCCATAACGCATATTTAGTATTCAGGAACTCTGCGAGGGAGACGGCCAAGAGCTGCAGGTCTTTGGCAACCGTGGCAACCTCCGGAAAGCGCTTAGAGCCGGCAGCAAACTGCTTTCTTACTTCGTCTCACTGCTGGTGCGCGCGAAGACCCGCGCTGTAGAGTTGATTGGGGACTCCCTCGATCGTCACCTATACCTTTGTGATTTTGGGGTTATAGAATTTGTTGGTTTTTCTAGCACCGAGCGCGAACCGGGCATCCTCGAACAACATCAGTATACCTTTCATCGAGCGGGCGGGTACATTGACGTTAATATTCAACAATGTGTCGCTTTTGTCGGTCGTAAAGTACGGAAACGCGCCCAGCATACTGGGTTCTGATCAATAGCGCGAGTTCGGGCATCGTGACCATGTCGTACTCCAACGAAACATTATCGATCGTATACGTCGATGCTATGTCGGTGGCCATGAGAACTCGGCCGTAGTCGTTGAACGTTAGTTCGTATTCGAGGCGGTCAGCCAAAGCACTCTGATAGTAGGGCATGTGACTCTCCAGCAACTCAAAGTCGAGCGGGATGTAGAAGCGGTTGGCGTAAGCGGCCGCGATCGCGTTGTCGCTCGCATTGTTATCTGCCTTGTTATCAGCCCCGATTCTAAGTTTGGTAACGTTCGTATTTTTGCTGGTGTCAATACCCGGATAGACCGCATTTTCGCGCACTTGTGACGTCTTCCACAGGTCCTGATAACAATGGTAGACGTCGCTGTCATCGATCGACATCACCTCATTACCAGAAATCTTTAGCATGGTTTTCTTGACGATGGCGCGACCCAGGTTCTGAACGACGGTTCGGTTCACGTCCGTCGACGTCAGCGAAATAGTGAAAGCGAGGCGAACAGTCCCCGGCACAATGACGTCGTTAGCTCCGAGGTTGGGGAAGCGGACTAAGAGCTGCTGGTTATGGTCGATCGTCGATGGGTTGTTCGTAATAACGACACTGTCTCACGCCTTTTGCCCCGAGGGGCTTACGCAGTCTGCGGTATGGATTGAGTTTGCGACCGTATTGACTCGAAGACATAATTTAGTGAAACTATTAAACTCGTATGGTTTTGTCTTTAATACATAATTATATAATTATAAAGATGGCTGATTACGATATTGACATGGATGAAATCGGCAGAGACGATTACGTCGATGAGGATGACATAGATGATGATAACGATAACGAAACGCCCTTCATAGAGACTCCAGTTCCAATCCAATCGCAATTGGGGGGATTAGGTGGCGCTACCACTAGTCAAAGTCGGGAATTACTCGAGGGAGCTGTAAACGACTACCTGAGCTGCCAACCCCATGTCGGTCACATGAGGAACATGGAGAGAAAAAGGGGCTATTTTCCGGAACACCACATATGTTTTCCGGAACACAAATCAGTACTCATTTATATGCATAAATTAACTTTTTTAGAGCCTTGGCCCTCGTTTCGGCCACCATGACCAACCGAAAAATCACAATTACACTGCTTGCAAGACGCAAATTCATCACCACCTGGACTGATCGGAAGTATCGTTTCTTACTTGCTATCTATATTAGCAAAAACCGCGGATGCCTCGCCAAAAATACTTGGGCTTTAATCGTGGCAATCGCTGGTCTCCTACTTTTACTCTCTCGAGAGTTCCTAAAACCAAAGCGCGTGTAGTCCGATCGCCACGAGGGCAACGACGAGCCCTAATTTCTCCTCCTCGTGTGTTGTGCTTCCAATCTCGATTGGTGTTTCCGCTCCTGTTCCAATCCAATCGCGTTCGTCCAATCGAGATTGGGGTTTGAGGGAAGAATTGGGGGAACTCAATTCGTGAATTGGGGGTCCTATTGCAGCGGGTGGAACAACGGCGGAACTCGGTGAAACACTGGGTTCAAATGAACTTGATGGGGGTTTTATGAAATCTCTTTCAAATTTATTTGAATTTCCACCTCCGCTCCCGACCGTCTTGGGGGGGGGGGGGGAGCTTGATGATATCCGCGTTCACGTTCCCGTTGTGGCTGATTTTTTGATTGACGGTGGCGATTACGATCTGATTATTGCAACCGTCAACCGGGTCGTCTCGTAGTATCATATTGCTCGGCGCCATATAAAGACCTATTCCAAATACGTAGTCTACTGGGGTGCTGGCATTCTGCAAAACGTCTTGATAATTCTGGAACGCCTTCTCCAGGTCCACCCTAGCTGAGATGGCGTCCTCTACAAGTGCCAAGAATTGTTTTTGTGCATCAAACGCCGTTCCCGTGCCCAGTATAGAACTGCGAGTTTGCTTCTGGGCACCGAGGATGGCCCAGACGTACGTGCGAATGGAGTCGTTGAGGCGAGTAACCCCGGCCTGCGTGAACCCTAGACCCGTATCTGACATAAATGTACCCCACGCGTCCTGAACCTCAGCAGCCTGCTGTATGTAATCGACGTGAGCCCGTTTCGGAGGTAACATTTTACAAGAAAACACGCCACAGTGCCTCCAGACACTTCCGGCCCGAAGGTCATCGTCGCGGGGTCAAAATTCCCGGCGTTCTGACTGACAATGTGGTCGCCGGAGTGATCGTGTCTAAAATCAGTCTGCGTCCAATTCCCGGACTGGCCCCGAATGAGAACGTCCCCGAGGCCAGTGCTGGTAGGAAATGCTTTCTGTCTCCAGTCCGCGTCTTTTGAAACGTTAAATTCGTTACAGTCTTTCAAACGCCATACGGTCGTATGCGTTGGAAATGGGATCCCAGGCGTCGTCTTGAGGAAGTGAAATACCTAGTTCTTTGAGAATCCTCCTAATAGTATAATACGCATGAAAGTTGTAGACACTTCGGAGCATGACATTCTTGGATGTCAGATGATCTTTATGTGAAACTCCACACCCGGCTGTTGCGCACCATACAGCAAAATTTATTTGGTTCTGCCAAAACTGCATCGGTGTTGCTTTCCACCCGTTTACCGCCTCCATCGTAGTAATCTTGGGCAGCCTATATTGTTCAAAGATGTCGGGGAAGTTGGTGGCAAATCCACTGTCCGGTCTAACCGTTATAGTTGGGTGTACAAGGGGATTAACAATGTCTTTTTGCGTGTATTTACCTCCAACTTTGTACTTTGCATTATAATTAAAGCTAAATGCTTTGGTATCCATTGATAGATATTATTATGTTTGCTACTATCACTAATGTTCAAAAGAGTTGTGAACTTCAAAAGTTAATCGACAACTGCTGCGGAAAACGCCGGGCAGGGCTCAGATCAATCACCTTCACGGTTGGGTGGAAAAACATTGAAACATTCGAGGCTATCTATTCCGGAGATGTTGGAGATTTTTTAGATATTATCAATAGCCCCGATCGTACAGATGTCTCAAAAGCCACGGGGCATGCGACATTGTCCGTTGAAAAAATAAATAAAGATCTCCCCGGGGTTGGCCTCAATGTTAGGATTTAAATTTGCACCCCCTTACAACGAGGATGAAGTGTTTGTGTTCCCGTTGAACTTTGTCTTCCCCGTGGGAGAGCACCGCGGCGATACCCCAGTAAACTTCGCCGTTACGAAAACTATCGGGGTGCACCTGGATCGGGTGAACACATCGTACAACATGGTAGATGGATCCCCCAGCACATTACTAAAAACTGTGCCCGCCAGCGACTGTTTCTTTGGGGAGACTGTGACCTTAGACTTCCCACACCCCAAGATGAAAGTTTTGGAATCGGGACACATCCACGAGTTGAAGATTTCTATTCTTGATGATAAAGGGCGAGAGTTGAAGAACGATTACCCGATTTCGGTCGTCCTAGAAATTTCAAATTAATTTTAAGAAAATTAATTAGAATTAAACGCATGTTTGTAATATATATTATCAACATTATTGAAAATGAGTATATACGGACCAGGTAGTTCTTCCGATTGGGTGACAAATTCAAAGAATTTGGAACCGACAGAAGGGGGATTCATCCCGACAGAGAGCGACTTTTTAACTACCCAAAAAACAAAGGCCTTGATCAATAGAACTATATCGGTGGCCACGGACGAGATTCACAAGAGTCTACTATCACAACTTAGAGAATATGTCCTGGCTGTGAATACACAAAGTCGTGAAGAAACACATACAGAACTAAACGAACTAGGTGAAAAAATAACCGAATTTCGGAAAGAGGCCCGGTTGGGGATTGAGGGAGCCCGAACGGGTGTTGAGAAAGCCCGAGAAGACCACCAGGCTGACCTTACGGATGTGTATGGGATGTTGCGCTCAGAGGACTCTCTCATCAGAGAAGCGGCACTTACCGAACTAGGAAAACAAATAACCAAATTTCGAAAAGAGACCAGGTTGGGTATTGATAAAGTCCGAGAAGACCACCAGGCGGACCTTACAGAGGCTTATGATGCGTTGCGCTTAGAGGACTCTCTCATCAGAGAAGCGGCACTTACTGAACTAGACGGAAAAATAATCGATTTTCGAAAAGAGACCCGGTTGGGAAAGCCCGATCAGACCACCAGGCGGCCCTTGCGGAGGCTTATGATGTGTTGCGGTTAGAGGACTCTCTCATCAGAGAAGCGGCACTTACTGAACTAGACGGAAAAATAACCAAATTTCGAAAAGAGACCCGGTTGGGAGTTGAGAAAGCCCGAGAAGACCACCAGGTGGCCATTACGGAGGCGTATGGGGTGTTGCGCTCAGAGGACTCTCTCATCAGAGAAGTGGCACTTACTGAACTAGACGGAAAAATAACCGAATTTCGGAAAGAGACCCGGTTGGGGGTTGAGGGGGTCCGAACGGGTATTGATAAAGTCCGAGAAGACCACCAGGCGACCCTTGCGGAGGCTTATGGGGTGTTGCACTCAGAGGACTCTCTCATCAGAGAAGTGGCGGTTGCTGAACTAGACAGGAAAATAACTGAATTTCAAAAAGAGGCCCGGTTGGGTGTTGAAAAAGCCCTAGAAGACCACCAGGCGGCCATTACGGAGGCTTATGGGGTGTTGCGCTCAGAGGGCTCTCTCATCAGAGAAGCGGAACTTACTGAACTAGACGAAAATATCCGATCGATACGAAAAATCGAGCCGAAATACCGATAAACTGAAACATGCCGTAGCCGCGACCAAAGCACTTGAGGAGGCCTCTGAAAAGATTCGTGCTGAGGCCCATACCTCTATCGGGGGGCTTGCCGGATTGTTGAAAACAATGAAAACACAAAAACGTGTCATAACAGTTTGGGCTGAGAAGCGGGGCCCATTGAATGAGGGGCTCTATGAATATTCGTTCGGTTCCAAAGCGAGCAATAAATATGGGGGATACGCCATGCCAGCTACAGGTACACTTCTCCGAATGGCTGTCTGCTCAGTTAATGCTAATGGTAAATCTGTGGGCGCGGTCGTAATAAATCTTGTAGTGGATGGGGAAGAACGGGGGGTTGGAATCAATAAACTCGCTGGAGATATTTCATCGGTGGTTTTGTTCGCCGGTGACGATCCAATTATACTTTCAGAAGGTAGTGTTATTAATTTTGTTACGAAAATCACTGATCCAGCGAGTTCTTCCACTATTGTCTCATTGCTAATTGAACTTAATTTGTAAAATACTAATATATTGAAAATCATGAACGAATCACCGCTTCCAATTGTCAATACCAATCCACCAACACTGTATCCAATTGTCAATACCACTCCATCAACACTGTATCCAATTAACGAAAGAAGTTCAGATTTTAGGTTGAATAATATCGTCGCTATGCAGGATATTTTAGTTAGAGAATATAGAAATAGAAAAAGAAACGCTAAAAAATATAAGCGCGCGGCGAATATAGCTGAAGCAAGTTTATCTGTAATGAGTGGTGCGGGGACTGCTGCAACGCTATCTACAATTGCAACGGTTCCACTTGCAGGGGTTTTGAGTGGAATTACCGTTTTATCTGGAGTACTTTGTATGGTAATTAGGGTGTCGGGTGGAAAACTCGAGAAAAAATGTAGAAAACATGATAGAGTATCCATTCTCACCAGGTCTAAGAAAAATAGCATCGACATTATAGTGCCAAAGCGTTGGCCGATAAGAAAATATCAAATTTAGAGTTTGAATCCGTGGTGGAAGAAATGGGGAGATATGAAGAATTAAAAAATGATATTAGAATCAAAGCGCGCGCCACCATGCCCAAAATTGAGTGTACTGATTGGTATAAATTTAGGGTAAAAGTTGGAAATAAAGTCGGAGGAAATGTTACAGCACCACCATCCCGAAATTGTGATATTTTAGTAAATAATTAATTTTCTTAAAATTATATAATTAATTATATTGGTGCAGTAAACAATTTATTAATAATAATAAACAATTTAAAAAAAAGAAAAAAGTTTTAGGCCCCACCGAGGCTCGAACCCGCGCCAGCAAAACCCTTCTGGGCCCACCCCACTAAGCCTTCGCTTTAAATCTCGTCTCTTCTTTTCTCTTTTTTAGGCTTAGCGAGGTGTGTTACACTCACATCTCCTCCACCCCATCATTGGACCGATACCGCGGACCCCTCCTCCTCGTTACCTCCATCAGCTATAATGTGTAGAGCGGCCAGAGTGAATTACATGTGGCGAAACCTGTCTCAGTGTTGAGATTACTGCTGGCGTCCCAACAATGTATATATATGTTTATTTCTCATATATAAACCTAACTTTGCTGGTGGAAATGTTTTGTTTTTTTGTTATTTATTATTAATTAATAAATTATTATATTATTAATTAATATGTTTTCTATATAATAGGGGGTGTTCAGCTTTAAATTATAAATATTTTTTACAAAATTAATTAAATAACGAACCATCCCGGAAATTCGTGAACTATATAACCCTCACTAAGTGTGATTACAACATAAATTAATTAGTTCTGTTCAATAATAATTTTTCAATATCTTTATAAGCGATCTCATAGAAATGTATATTCGTAAACGAATCGTTGGGTTTTAACAATTTTATATAATACACCTTAGTTTCATATCCGATACGCACTATCCGTCTTAATGTTTGTATTTGCCTCTTGTATAGTTCGCATAATTGTCGGTATAATATTGAAAATGCAACGTTTTTATCGGAGCGTAATAAATTACGCTGATATTTCATGTATTCGATATCGCCTAGTGTTTTCAATTTATAGAATTTATATATAGGACTATAACCCCCGTAAGCTTCGTAAACTTCTTCGACACAGGCATTATAAGCTTTCAATTCACATTGTATTTTATTATCCATTTTCTCTAATAATATTGGTAGTGTTTTTTCTGTTCAATTTCCAATTTTATAAAATTAGTTTGATAATGTTTTTTACAGTGTTTTAATGCTGTAGAAACACCGTGACTTATCAAAAACTACACATCAGATCTATTTTATCTTTCTAACTGACTTTCCGATTTGAATTATTACTAAACGATAATACTTGCGAGCACGTAATCCCTTGTTAACCATTCGATGAGTAGCCTGAGTGCCACCGCATGGTGGACATAGCAATGACTCGGCTTTAGTCCCTACCCCACAATGCCGACATGGGCGAGGCGAAACGGAACCTCTTCGCATCCATGCACGGTGATGATTGCAATATTCGTAAATACCAGTACGAAAACATCTCTCGTGACTACCTGTCTTCAACCACGCACACTTAACTAGAACCATTATGTTATTATATATACTGAGTATAATCAATGGATTTCTTATCTCTAATAGGGTGTATCCATGCCAGAAATATATGGTCACGCGGTTGATGAAAAATATGTTCCATTCTTCTCATATATACCCACCGAACAGTGAGGGAAAATCCAAGTAGTATAGGAGAGTCAACAATGATAACAAGTTTCGTGTGGAAGCCACCACACGTGGTGGCTTCCATATAAACTTGTATCATTTTGACTCTCCTATAGCAATGGGAAGTAAGGGAAGTAACAAATTTGTGGTCGGCGTCGGTGGCCCCGACGACGAGATCTGTTTAACAGAGAGGCATGCAGTGTTTCATGCAGTTTCTTACATTGTCAGGTTGGAATACATGGCAAGCAGACTTACCTTCTGTAAGCGAGGATTTGCTAATTTTTTGGACTTTTTGCCACAAGTCCTTGCAACTACGGCTGGCTACCATTAAACTATATTTAGCTGGCATTCGTTTTCATTACCTACAAGCGGGCATGGATAATCCTATTTCTGGTACGGATAGACCTGTATTCTGCGTGGCATAAAGCGAAGCCAAGGGGATACTGCACATACCAGAATGACCATCACCTTCAACATCCTCAGTCAGATATGTGATTTGTTGCATTCAGGAGTTTTTGCTCCAACTTTAGATTTGACGCTACAATGTATGTGCTCACTGGCGTATTTCAGCTTCATTCGATGTGGGGAGTTCACAGTTAAATCATTGAGCAATGACTCAGATTCTTGTTTGAAGTGCAAGGATGTGTTGTTCGCCTCGGATCATTCTATGTTTTGTCTTACCCTACCCACTTCAAAAACTGATCCATTCAGGGTGGGTGTGGATATACAGTTGTTTCTGTCAAAATGTTCCGGGTTTATACGTGTACAAAGTGTTGTGCGTTGCGTATCCGTGGAGTTTCCGTTAGTTGCGTTTCAAACCGTGTGTCGTCTACGTGTAATACGTTTTCGGCCATGCGTTGCGTTTCCCCACTCTTGCGCATGCGCGAAAGTCGAACAAACCGTGTTCAATGCATTGAGTTTCAAAAGCGTGTAATCCGTGTACAACGGTTGTAAACTATACAACGGTTGTAAACAACGCATTGATTTCAAAAGCGTGTAATCCGTGTACAACGGTTGTAAACGTCTACAACGGTTGTAAGCGTATACAACGCTAAGGTAAACCCTTTAAACGATTTAACGCTTTCGTTGACGAACGGTTACACGCATCTACATGTACACAGCACCGTACAGATTAAACCGTGTTATACGTATAACACGTTTCCACGGGTTTTAACGCATTACACGTTTTTGGTATGCCAACCTTGTATCGCGTAGAATGCGCATGCTCTGATCGTTCTTCGTGTGTGTATATATACTTCTAGACTCACTGCAGGGCTTCTAACATTTTCAGTTTTCCGGTTCTGGACCGATTTTTGAACTCTCAGACCGATTGAGATTTGAAAACTAGTCTTAAAAATCGTCCGAGAAAAATTGCCAGTCGGCTGCTATTTCGCTATAAACCTTGTAAATTTACCGGTTTTGACCACCAAGTAATTTATGACACATATCCGCGGCCATATCCGTGTTAAACCAGTGTGCAGCTCGCTGTGTATTCAGTTTATCCAAATATCGATTAATCTTAACACACGCGTGGGACAGGTGTATAGCGATTAGTGATTGAAATAGACAGGCTTCGGCGTAAAGATAATACGAGAGTTCCTAGACTCGCCATTTCTGATGATGTTAAAATAAAATAAAGAAACCATGCACTTTCTTTATCTGTGTTCGTAATATTTCACCCCAATTAACTGACACGGACTATCGGCCCGGGCTATTCCATATTAAGTTAGGAACTGTTACATTACGCTGTATTAGGCGTCATTTTTGTGATATATAAAATGTACATAGGAATGCCGCAGATCCTGATGAGCCGGCTCACGTGATCTACAATTCTCAAATATTTTGATAAACGACAAGGTACATCTGTCGTGTTAAAAGCGTGACTCATTAGTCATCAGGGATTAGGGATCAATTGAAGTGCTAAATCACACCGCCGATGTACTTTGAACTCGATCTGAGGGTATGTATTCGCGATATTTTAAAAGGAGCGAAACAAGGACGCCTCGAAGAGATCGGGGCCGAACAGGTATTTGTGTTAAAACGTGTAACCGTTGTACACGTTTCAACGCTTTCATATAGCTACACGCTTCCAGGTAAAGCGTTGTACACGTTTCAACTCTTTCACCTCGCTACATATGTATACGCCAAAGGGTGTTATACAGCCTTGAAGCTAAACGTATTACACGCTTTAAAACTAAACGGTTTGACAATG